>JAPFBL010000061.1:232500-820000 GCA_026182355.1 Hermatobates lingyangjiaoensis
AGAATCTTACATGTGTTTCCTGCACTAGCCGGTAGGCACATATGTTGCTCATTTTTTCACTCCCAATTCAAATCCTCCTCATCACACATAACCGTGTGCTGATTTCAATCTCCTTCACTTATCTCTACTGAAAAAAAATAAAATCCATCACTCTATAAAATTCAACTATTTGAATCATTGTTTTTTTTTCTTTTACGATCCATTAAGTATAGTTTATTTATAGAAATTTTTTTTTTATTTTCTGAAGGATTTCAGTGTACATTTATCATATACTCGTCACTTCATAAAATGGGCAATGTTCTTCCTAACTAGGGATTCTAAACCTTATTCCTTATATATATTTTATTATTCATATCTGTTAGTAAATAATATATTTTACATATATATATATATATATATATATATATATATATTGTATATATTCATATGCAATGTGTAATTTTGTATATATATCATATATATTCGTAATTAACCTTATTCGTGACTGTTAAGGCCAGATTCTGTCGTAAACGTTTTTTTTTTTTGATCGGTGATTCTACAGATTCTACATTGGGAGTCCTAAATTTTGCCTAACTCAAGAGCATTTCGAGTGAGAATCTTTAACGAATACCTGACATCGTACAGCCTCGGTAAAGACGACAGAACATCCTCTCCGAGGGACGATATACTCAGATTTATTCACTTCCCACATGAATAAATCGAGGGTTAGGTGGGGATCGAACCCTGGACTACCAGCCAAGAGGCGAGTAACGTTAACCACTGAGCTAACCTGTGGCCCCAATAGTATGATATACTCAGCTATTAAACCCAAAAAGGTGTTCTTATCAAGGTTCAAAAGGTCAAACAAGCTACTAAAACGCATAAAGACTAAAGTCAGTCTCCGCTTTTTATTGCACTTGCGAAGGCATGTTTGTCGTTCTTTCAAAACTTATTTGGTATGATGATCATCATGTTAATGATTCCTAGAAATATTTATGTAAATAAGATTGGAAATTATTCAATCCAATTTTATGTTTTGAGAAATAATATTTGATTTTATATTTTGTGTAGTGCTTGTATTTCTAATAACTTCTTTATGATCGTCAAATTCTCAGCACGTTCTCTGAGACTTGGTCGAGTGTTAGCACTCATGGTTTTGATGCTAATGTGATGACAAGCATCTTTACGACTATACCAATGAGGAGTTCATTAATATTTTATTTCCGCGTCAATCAATTTTATATCGTAGCAATCGTTATGCTTCTTTAAAAGAACAGTTGGTTTTAGTGAAATCATTATTAGTGTTGAAATTAATATTGCAAAAAAAAAATTAATTTTTTGTTGATGCTTCCTTTAACTGGAATATTAAAAATAACACAGGTCAACAGATTTTCTGGGACCAAGGTTTCTAAGCTGATTTAGATTAATTCAAGGATGTTGATTCATACTAATTTTTGCTTATTGAGATGTTTGTTATTTAATATCTTTTTTACCTTAAAAATATGCATATTTCTAAATTTTAAGTTGTTAATGTGATCGATCTATGTTAAATGATTATGTCATCACAAACCTTAAAGCTTTTACTTACGTTGCAGATTTATAGAGTAAAAATTAAGCATGACTACATCCTCAAACGAGCCAAATGTGTTTTGCTGTATTTGCGGGGAATATCTGTTGAAATCTACACGTATTGCATATTTATTTGTATACGCATTTCAAATATTTTGATCTTTTTAAAGAATATTTGTGTAAAAGTTAAATAAAAATATTGTTTCTTCGATTTGCCTGTATCAGAGAGGACTATGGCATAGCAGAAAAACTAAACCTGATAGAGAAAAAAACGACAGCGCCTTTAAATTAGGTAAAAACAGTTAATACTTGTTAGGCACCATGACAAATTTTTTTTATTGTTGTTTATTTGATGTTTTATTAGATTTGTTTGAGTTGCTCAAAATTCATTTTTAATTCCTTTTGCTATGATACTTCTGAGAATGCATTTGATAAAAACTTAAATACATTAGTCTTGTAAAGTACTTTCATAAATTTTTATTTTATTTTATTTTTTATTTCGATTAAAAGAGTTGGAAATTCAAAAAGAAGTTACGAGTCACGTGACGTCTCATTCATCTTATCAGACAGTGTCGGTAAATTGATTACAGGGAAACGTTAGGCATTAGAGCCAAAGGGGAATCGGAAGCATTAAATCTTACCAGTGATTTGTTAGGTATGAAGCGCCAGTCCCTTTAAGAATCTCCTCTCTTGCCAACTGACTTTTAATTCCAACCAACTCAAGATCAATGCAACTTGAAAGGATTTATGAATTATTATCCAAAAAAAAAAATTGGAAATCAAGGCAATTTAAATAGTATTAAGAATTTGACTTAACTTTTTTTCAGGGTAGTTAAATGCTTTTATATATATATAGTTCACAAAGGAAAGAGAACAATAGATAAAAACCGATACAAAAAAAAACTCACAACGATATTTCGACATTCGTCGTCTTCGAAACATATTAGATACAATGCTCTAAGGCCTTTCGTTACAACATCATCAGAGAGCTAAATGAACTAAACAAAAATATAATAACAAGTTAACCTTGTTATTTTTTGTTTTGTCCATTTAGCTCTCTGATGATGTTGTAACGAAAGGCCTTAGAGCATTGTATCTCTAACATGTGGTTGCTTAATTCATGTATATATATTAATTTACTGTGTTTCTGAATGGTTGTTTTCTTTGATTTATTAGGGATCTGGTTGTAAATTATAAATGATCCATTGTGACTATATAAAATATGGTCCCCATAGAGAAATGCTGGACTCTATAGAGACGTGTCAAATGAATGGTAATGATTTTCGTTTAGAGGTAAATTTGTAATAAAAAAATTTAACAAATTTATGATATTGCTGTCTTATAGAAAGTGATATTTTTTTTTATATTTCAGATCGTAATTCATTTTATTATTATATTGAGTATATTTAATGTTTTATTTCGTATTTCGTTTATCAATACAGACTTGTGGTTGTACTATAGCACCTTTTAGTGTTCAATGGAGGTCTTTTTGCTATGCTTCATGGTCTTGTTATCCGTTGACCTTTGTACAGGGTTTTTAATACTCCATTTTGTAAGAGAATACCAGTACCATGGTGTTCTTTAACAGTGTTTTATATGTTTATCGGTTTGCGAGTATTCAAAGGCGAACAATGTGATGCCCATTCCTTTACTTGCACCTTACCCCATTTCCTCCTGTTGTCAAAACCTTCATGATCAGTATTCAGTCCTCCGATAGCTTCCACTAATTGTCACTTTGGAGGTGCCGTGGGAATGGCAGTATGGAATTCTTGTTGGCTGGCACGATTGTACAAGCCTTTGAGGAGACCTACTGAATGTAAAAACAGAGCTAATCCCTGTTGCCTGTCACGTCGACTCTCCACTGTCTTTGAATTCCACTTCTTGCTCACTGAGACCCATTGTCCGTCGATGGACGTGACAAGGTCCTCGGTCAGCTAGCCTTCTCCCGCCCAATGCAAATCATTCATTTACGAACACCCTGTTCATTCAGCTTTCGCCTTGATACTACTTACATTTAGTATCAACAATAATTGATTTCATTTTCTTGTATCACAGCATGTTTTCTTTTAATTTGTTTAAATAACTTCAAGCTCGTGATAGTTTTAATAACAGTAACTCTAAAATGACATTTTAATTTATAAGACCTATCATTATTCAATTTCTTCTAACTAAATGAGGTTCGGACAAGACAATATCTCTCTCCTTTAAGGGTGAAAAAGTTAAGTGTGATTTGATAATATTCGCTAACTAAACGATCGGTGCAGTGCAAATCACATGTTATGGAACAATAGAAAAGCTTTCCCAGTTATTAGGGTGGCAGGTGAGGCTGTAATGATTGCTATGGGAACGGAAACAGGGCGGTGATGGGAGATTTGGGAAGGTGACCGCCGAAGACGGCAGTTTTATTCTGCTTGCCGTTTTGATATGTATCGCTTTGTTTATGGGACATTCAAATGGTGTTTTTGTTATCTTTTTTTTTGTTTTTGTTTGTTTTTTTGCAATTTCCAGAGGGAATTGCTCTAGGCGTTTAATCATGCGAATGAACTCTTTCTTTGACCTTTTGTACGTCTAGACATCTTGACTGGTTATTCTAGGTTGTTAAGCAGTTGTCTCGATTAAAATAATAACACCTTCTGAAACCTACTTGATTATATTTCAATAAATACAGTGAGGAAGAAATGACTTGCTTGAAACCTTAGGACTAAACCTACCAAAACACTTTGGTCACAAATACGCTTTGGAATCCTGCTACATCAAATAAAAAAGGAAATAAATAAATTTGAGAAAATAAAACAGTTGCGAAAATAGAAAAGAAAGGTAAAAAATAAAAACAGGTGTGGAAAAATATTATTGAAAAATATAAGTAGTTACTAATGTCTTCCAGAAGACAAAGCTCAAACTTCCAAATCTTCAGTAATAAAAAGTTTAATGGATTTTTATATTTAAATGCCAACACAGAATCGAATTTATTTAATATATTGCCGAGTTTGTCACTTTTGGTTGTTTTGAACGATGAGCGAATCGTAAAATTTCTCCATACATAATCAGTTATTTGAAAAATTTGACATATATATACCTTCTCTGATGCTGTTAAATTGGGTCCCTAAATATTTCAGTAACGGTAATTTACTAAAGTACTTTATCTAGTTCATCTACTTGGGGAACAATTACGCCCACATACATAAGATGTTGCTTATCGTGACTTTATATATTTTATTAATTCTATCTTCAGGTTTTTCATCTCTTCTGTTTTGAAATTAGTTTTAACCGATATTGAGAAGCTATTATTTTGGTATCGTTAATTATTTCTAGGGTAAAAAAGTTAATGAAATAGTTTAATAATAAAACAAAGCGTTTCGAACACGTAGTGTTCTTCTTCAGGCATAAAACGAAGTGAAATGAGAGTTTGTAGTACGAACGCGTTGTTTATATTATTAAACTATTATACGTGGGGACTATTTCATTAACGTTTTTACCTACAATGAGTAAATACTGATTGCACTACCTTAGAATTAATTAATTTATTGATGTAATCGTTGTTGAAGCAAAAAAAAATGCCTTTGTAACAATAGAATTGGTCATTTTTATTTAAAAATATATAATTTTTGTTAGTTGATTGGTTTATTTAACATAAATAATCGTCTTGATATTGTTGGATATGTTTATACTTTTGGTTTTCATCATGAATGCAATGCTGTGAACTGGTACTTGTTGGAATCCAAGAGCCACTCTGACGTTTGAATGAAGCAGCAACGCCAAGCAGGGGGAAATAATTCAGCCGAGTGATTTGCTAAGGAAAGGGAGAATTTGAGGAGAGAAAGGAAAGCGAAAAAGTAAGAGTTGGAAGCAAGAAAAGTGGACGGAGGAGAAGGAAGATGTAATGACAGCGTGGATGTCTGCCAAATTGGTCCAGCCATACCCAATCGCAGACAGTATCTCACATCGAAACCTTCAATCTATGCCTTGACCACCGCCGTCTCAACATGGAGCGTTAATGACGATCATTCCCTTCAATCCAGTGCTGCCTCCTCAAACCGAGTCCTGCGCTACACGCTCCAAACGGAATATTGATTGTTACCATTCTGTAGCCTGCTTGGGGAAACCTATTTCAGGGTCGCCTGATGCTCACCGCCCGAGACTATCAACGAGTAGTCTCAGGAGGTCAATGACCAATCAACCCTTCTTACTAGTCCCCAAAGTACTCAAATTCATACCACCTGACTTGATTACAAGTTTCTTTCACTCCAAGTTATTGACCGTAAGCATTACACTTCATCTCTTCTACATCTCGAGCACTGGAGGATTTAGTAACTCCGACCGATGGGTTCCACCAAATTTTTCATTTTCTACCTCAAATTTAGAGTCGTAGCTAAATTACAACTGCGAATCTTATCAATCAAAACTAAATATTTGATGATGAATATACAGAAAAACTTTTAAAGATTATGATCATTGTTAGAAACAACTTCTAGAAAATACATTACTTATGGAGTCTGTTATAGTGTAGTATTTACTCACGATCTGGAATTTCAAAAAAAATTGTCTACCCACAAACTGAAGATGTAAACTGGAACACTTAGTGTTCGAAACTCGTTGTTAATTTTAAATAAAGCTCTTTTGTGTAGACAGGCAAATTTTGTTTAATTACGATCGTGAATTTCAAAAAAATTTCCCACCCACAACACTGAAGATGTAAACCTGAAGAAGAACAACTTAGTGTTCGAAACTCGTTAGTTTTAAATAAAGCTCTTTTGCGTAGAGAGGTAAATTTTATTTACTCACGATAGGGAATTTTGAAAAAAATACCCACGGAATAGAATAGTACGTTGAGATGTAAACCTGAAGAAGAACATTAAGCGGTCGAAACGCGTTGTTAGTTTTAACATAAAGCTCTTTTGTATGTAGACGTAATTTTTTTTTAAATTCCCCATTCCACAAGATATTAAATAAAGTCTCATTTGTGTTCGTATTTAAATATAGAAGTTCATTGAAGACTCTACGCTTGAAAAGAATTGCAGTGAGGTGTAGGTTAACAGTTTGTTTTTCGCACTGAAATTTGGTTTGAACCTTGACGATATCCGTACCTCCGAATCTCAGGGAGAAAATAAAGCTGTCTGTCCCGATCATGGAGGATTTAAGATACTTGGTAAATATCAATTTGACTGTGATCGTTTACATCAATCAATCGTTTTTTGTATCAATTTGATAGTTTACATACGAGTATAAAGGCAGAAAACTCTTCGAAAACTCTGACGAAAGTTCGCTTCTGTATTGCAATATTCAATCGTTTTTCTACAACTTAGGACTCCTGTTATAGAATCACCTTAGTCATCTGTGATTGTGCTCACACACGGGTTATGTGTGAACCAAACAACGGGTTAAACGTCCAATAACAAACGAACAATGCTTTCTGCCTCCACTGCAGCTCTAAAGTTAGAAAACATATAATTGTGAGAGTGAGTATTCAACATCATTCACAAAATCTATAGTTTGATTTGCAATAACCAATTTTGATTGGGACATAAAAAAAATTTTTCCCAAACAAACAATTACGCTAACATACCTTTATAAAAAAATTTTGCTTATTACGACTTTATGTATTTTATTAATTCTATATTCAGGTTTTTTTCGTCTAAGAAAAACTACTACATCATCTTCTAACAAATAGTTAATATAAATAAAAATAACATGATAGTTAACATTTCTGGAAACAGAAAATAAATAATATTTGATATTAAATTCGTTTATTAACTATTTAACGAATTGTTTTGTTTAATTATTGCCTTTGTTTTACCCCTGAAATTTTAAAGGGTCTTTAAAGTGGTCCGCGAAGTAGAATAAATAGGCAACCCAGATGCCTTTATTCGTCATACCCTACTATTAGACGTTAATCGTGACATTGCTTTGTTTTATCGTACTAGTTGAAATAGAGAAGTGCTAACATCTTTTATTGTAGTAGATAAAATGTCGATTTTTGGATCATCGATCTGAAATAATGTTCTTGTACTTTTTTTTTCAGTGGAAACATTTTTCATGAACTGGCTCCTGTTTTAGTTCAATAGTTCATGTAAAAGAAATCTTTGTAATGACAAACTTACTAATTTTGCTAATTTGTTAATTATCAAAAGTTACTAATTAGTAATTAACTACGTATGGTCCACATAAAATCTGGTGAGAAGATCAAATTTCTATCCCCCCCCCCCCTCATCTCGTAGCATCAAGTCGAAATTTATGAACTTTTGTGCCGTCGATATTTGTTCTTTTAGATAAAGTGACTTTCATTTTAGGCAATTCGGATTTGTTGACTTCATATGATTTTATATAGGATCTTTGTTGAAATTTGTAGTTAAGGAGTTAAATATTTAAGTTTTATTTTTAATATAAAGGTAAAACTAATTAATGTATTTTTTAAAGTACGGATAAATAATCATTAGTACTAGAGTTTCATTGTTTTTACTCCATTGATAAAGGTGGACGGCTCGAGTATACTCAAACACTAATAACAGTATCGTAATCTTTAATAACTGACGTAACGAAACTCTCGTTTACTAGAATCACGTGTTTGTTGTTCCTGTTGATTTAGCGGCTGAGTGCCTCGCTAACAAGGACTCCCGCTTCAGATTACATTTGTTTATAAAACTGCATGAACTACTTGGGATTATAGTATAATGGAAGAGTCTTCATGGAAGTTTGAATTGAGGCCAGTTGAAATGTGTCCCTTTCAAGCCGTTATTACTCCTGTTGGTATTCGCTGACTTCGTGTCAGTATTCGAGCCGCCTACCCCACCAATTGTCCTTTTAAAAGTACCATTCAGGCTCCATTAACTCCCGTTCAAAGTCATTTGCAAATTGATTACCGGTTACAATTGCATCTGCAGCTATCAGCCTTTCTGTTTGCGTCCTTTCAATTCCCATTATCCCTTGTTTTAAATCATTAATTAAAGACATTACTGAGGCTAACGGGACTCATTGTTTTGAGGTAAACTGAAAGAATAGAAACCAACAAACCAATCATTATTCACTAAAATGATTGTCTTTTGAGAAAGGTTAGTAGGAAAAATAAAAGAAAAAAGTTTCTAAACGAAATATATCGTATCGTTTTAAATATATTTCATTGTGTATATAACTTAAACTGATGTTTTATTTATTTATGTCATAAAATAAATTATTTTTTTTATTTTTAAATGATTTTTTTATATATATTCTAATATATATTTACTCTGTATATATATCATTGGGCTACTTTCTAATAAGAAAATTAATGAATACTTATAATTTCAAAAACGCAGTACACATATAAAGGGAGAAAAATTTTGACGAAAATCCGCTTCTGTATTCCTATATTCAATCAGGAGGAGAAGTCTCTGATAGAAAGATTAACAGCAGTGAAACTGCTTGTCATTCAAACATAGTGCTCCTTAAATTATGATGATATAAAAGTTCAAAGGTCGGTTGGTTTGTTTTTATACAAACAAAATGAAATGTTGACGAATTAATTGAATTAACTCCAAGGCAATAAAATTAAAGAGAAATACATAGAGAATGATCTAATAATAACTCACTTTAATATTTCGACATTTGACGTCATCAGGAGAATTTCAGTTGACTATGTATCTAGGTATCGACTAAAAAACAGATGATATTAGTCAAATTGACTTCCACTTTTTTTTTGCTGTGCTATCAGAAAAGTAGCATTACGTGCTTTGTATAATTTAAAGTTATATATACATATAGTCATAACAAAACTATAGTTTATCGGGACTCCAGTTCTTCAGATTCAAACTAAACTCTCATTGCCAACATTTCGGTCTTTATTTAAAACCTTTTTCATAGACAGAAGTATAAATTTTGAAACAAAAAACCTAAGTAGTTACATTACAAATTATTTTAACAAAGAAAAATCCACATACTATTTTTCTTTGTAAAATGATTTGTAATATACTTAGTTTTTCTGTTTCAAAATTTATACTTCTGCCTATGAAAAAAGTTTTAAATAAAGACGAAACATTGGCATGAGAGTTTACTTTGAATCTGAAGAACTGACCGAGTCCCGATAAACTATAGTTTTGTTTCTATTTCACGGCCGATACTTTTATCAATATTCATACAGTCATATATACATAGTAAGAAAGTATATATCTAGGAAGTGTAAGTTCCACTACACCTGTATTGGAGGAAATGTTAGTTACTACTCTTCCTATGCCAAGACCTAAAATTTCTGTTGTCATTGTAAGAAAAAGGATTTTTTAGAAAATCAATTCTACTTCTTACTGTAGAAAAGAGGATCAGAAAAGGATTGGAGTTTTAGAAATGTCAAAAGACTTAAGGAATAAAGGCAGTTGACTTTTATAAAGTACCAGTTTTTTCGAAGCACTGTCTATGACTTGCTTTGCTTCTTAATATATTTGAAAGAACAGTCGAATTTCGTGCTTCCCTCCGTCATCAGTTTGGGGGGGGGGATACAGGTCCTGTTGAACAGGTGAACACCAATCCATGGTGGTGTTGAGCGAATCACTGGCCAAGGTCGCAGCCTTCACCGTGAACGCGCTGCTGGTCGGGGGTGTGTGACCCCCTGCCACAGCCTTACCTCCTCTTCCGTCTAAATCACACCGGATGCACCTCTTACCACCCCAAGACAGTAGCCTTCCATTTACTCACCGCCTTCTCTTCTTTCATTCAGTTTAAAATATTCCACCTAAATCACCTAATACTAAACATGAAACCGCCCTACAAGAAAACAATACTGTAACTCCTCAACTTTTGACAATCTATTTCAAAATAGCACACTTAAACAGTTTCAAAAATAATAGCAAAGAGTCACATACAGAATATTTTGGATAAAGTTACGAACATAAAAATAATGTTTTAAAATCAAAATTAAATGTCTAAATGACACATTTGTGTGTTGGAACTTGAATTATTTTCCTAGCATGTATATGAGAAAGTGCTGTTTTTTTTTTGGTGGTACTTTTAACTTCTGTTTAGGGTAAGAAGTAGTCATGGATTAGTCCTTTATCTGGCTTTCCTTTGTTCTATGATCATTACCAGTTTTGCAGCTTTAATAGTACGTATAATCGTAAAAAGCATCATGAATAGTAAAACTACGATTAATATTCAGTCTTTCTAATTTACCTGAATCAGCATATTCTGATATTATGATAAATCATGGCGTACGGCTTTCCGATTTGCTTGCCCAATATTTATGACTATCTTTTACCATGTATATTTCGGTTTTTGAAAATAATGTAAAATTAGGAGTAACAATAGATCTTGCTAATCATATTTTTACTAATTAGTATTTATTTTTATTTTATGTTATTTAATTTTTAATCAAATTCTTTTTCTTTACGGTATTTCTGTAAAAATAGTTGACCAGTTGAGCAATTATTTTTATATTCCAATATTCCTAATGCACAACTTGATAAATGTTAAAAGTATATTGTTAATGAAATATAGGAATATGTTCTCTCTCTCTCTCTCTCTCTCTCTCTCTCTCTCTCTCTCTCTCTCTCTTTATATATACATATATATTCTTAAAAGTTGGAAGAAGCCCTTGAATACACTAATACTTAATCTTAATATTGAATATACTATCAATATAATATTATATTCTTAAAAAGTTTCGAAAGCTTGAAACTAATACTTTAATCTTTAATTTGAACAACCTTGAATTTAAGAAAAGGTTTCGAAGCTTGGAGAAACATTCAACGAAGTTAACTAAGGTGAACTCAGACATAACGTTTTTAAATATATATATTTATAAAAAGATTTCACATAAACACGTGAAATAACAATCAATGATCAAACCACAATATGAAAATGGGAAAACATTTTGACTCTGACGAAGACCGCTTGTTACGGTTGAAAGATCTTAGTCTTGTTTTCCCATTTTCATATTGTGGTTTGATCATATATTTTTATATATTCTCAACTTGTTCTTGACCTCTTAGTTCAACACAATATTTAAAATGTTTTTTGAGGGCTACACTGCACATGGCTGTTGTAATGATCTTATGATGTGGAGACAGATTTATGTTCGTAAAAAAACTGGTGAAGTGCTTTCAAGGAGTTGACTTTTCGTCAGTATTAAGTATATTACTTATAGTAAAGTTGGGTGTATACCACTCCAGTTTTTTCTTCTGGTTTATTTATTTATACAAATAAACCGTTCTTACTGTTTGCAACATTGAAAATTCACCCTCCGTATTTTTTTTTACCTTTCTGCATTGTGTACATATCTTTGTTTCATAGATCAATTAAACAAAACTGTTACTCGAAGATAAAAACTGAATTATTTATGTCCGGAAAACTCATAAAAAAGCTTTTGAATGTGCTAGGAGTTATAATCTTGTATAAGAGACATAACTATGCATTTAGTACCCAATTGTAGTTAGTAATGGCAATAATTAATCCTTCTTGTTTTTTTTTATTAGAAAAGTTATTATGAAATTAACGTCAATTACGAGGTAATAGACAATTATAATACAGAAGTGGCATGACTAATGGCATTTGTTCTCAAGCTTTTAAATAAATAATATATGGCTGTTAAAAGTCAGGTGAGTTTTTATTGTTGCTAAAGTAGATATATTTGAAAGTGAAAAACTTTTAAGTACTTTACTTTGATGCCTTGGGTGTGGCTTTCAGAGGCAAATGACCTTTGCTTTCATAAGTGGAAGGAATTAGCTCTGGAAATTTGGACTCGAGCCAACTCTAAAACACAAAATCTATAACTTTCAATTCAACTTATTTAAATTCAACATGTTTTTTTTTTCAATTCAAATCCTGTTTGATTATATTTTGAATTTAGATTAACTAGAAAATGCCAGATAGGTGTTGCTAAGTAATTAAAATTATTTTATTAATAATATAAATATTCATTTTCGAAATGTTTATAAATCGAATGTTCTGTTATGTTTACTTATGTAAATTACAAAAACTGTACTTGAGAAAAATTATAACGTTTGCAAGGTCGTTATTGAGACGAAATATTATCGAGTTTCCTACTTTCATTGAAGAGCTTCTAGATTTACTTGGAAAGTAATATTGTACTTTTTACAAATAATTATTTATTTCATGCATATTTTTAATACCCCTTAGGTTAGAGTGATTAATATTAGAAATAGAATAAACCGTCTTATTTCGTATCCTGCTGCTGGCACTAACTGGCAGGTTTCGGGCGTCACCCTTCTTCAAAAGTAACTGCTCCAAAGAGTCTATTGTATATCAGAGTTTTTCAAACTTTTTTCGAAGCGAAACCCTTTTTGGTTCCAGTAACTTTCCCGGGAACCCCAGATTCTAATGATTTCATACAATCATAATATAAATATTTTCATATGCCTTTTTAAATAGTATGTATGTTTAAAAACAATTAAAAAAGTAATATTGCTGCAATGTGTGTTTTTCGAATAAAAATTCAAAACTAAAAGATTGTAATGTTCGTATTTTCCACAAGTGCATAACACATAAAACAGAATTACTAGCAATTTTAATACAGAGTTTGTTTTGTAATAATTTTTTGCTTTATAGTTGAGAGTTTGATTCTCAAGTTAGGCCCAGCATTAGGTATACTTGGGGTATTTGGTTTCTATAGCAGTTTAAAGGGAAAATCCAGTTTCACATAAGTAGGTAGTGGGAAACGGCAGCAATGTGTGAAGTGCTACTTTTGCAATAGCAGTAAATTCGGGAATCAGATAGTTCCAAAAACTGACTAGTGATTCATCCTAAATATGAATAAAATTTTGACCACTTCTACTTATGGGTATATGTAGATATAAACATTATTGGGTTTCATGATTCACAAGAAATATACGATAGAATAAATCCATACCCACAAAAAAAAATGTTAAGAAAATTGTTTTTACTAAATGTTTTTCACGGAACCCAGACAGTTCGTTAAGGAACCCCTGGGTTCCGGGAACCCACTTTGGGAACCTCTGGACTATATAATAATAATAACAAATTTAGACAGCAGTGGGAAATAGATAGGTTATATAACACTGATAGAAAATTCCCGGGATCAGTTCCTTTCGTAGATGGGTGACGCCCGAAACCTGTCAGTTATCTCCAGTATCAGGATACGATGTAAGACGGTTTATTCTATTTCTAATATTAACTGTTTATTTTATTTATTTCATAGTTGGAAATGCAGGAGTTCGAACGACTGTTTTGAATGTCTTTAGAATTTTGTTGTTTTTTTACAACACTGACAGGTTTTTTGTTTCTTTACAAATACTACTACTACAAAACGGTTACTATTTTTTTGTTATAATCGTAGTCATGTGCTGTATTATAGTGACATTTTTGCCTGTATATATATGTGAGTCATAAAATATGCATATAGGATGAATGTACTTTTTTTTGAATGAGCAGTGATTGTTATCTAAACAGTTACCGTAAATAAATAAATAGCAATTTTAGAAACGTATTTTCTACTAATAAATGTAGGTTTTCTGTAAGATAACGGAGCTGAAAGGAAAATAACACTTCCGCTTGACTGTATAATATTGGGCAAGAAATTGGTTGTTTTACCCAAAAAATCGCAACTTCAGATAAAAACACTACCTTTGTATTTTGTGGTTTCTTGTAATTGTGGTGATTGTTTGTCTATTAAATTTCTAGCAATTTTTCTTTTCTTCCCCAAAATGTTTGAGTTTTTGACTACGCATTTTAATATGTATGATAAAAAGAAAAAGTAGGACTAAGCAAATAGACGGTGAAGTTGTGTGGGTAAAGGCAGTGATTTCTCCCGCCGGCATGATTATTAGCTCTAGGTTGTGTGGGAGATTGGACGTCCCTAGGGTCCTAAACCTAAGTCTGAACACCGTTTGGAAAAGTATTTATTACAGCTTTCAACTAACGGCTTCACTCTTAATACAGAACAGGGGTATCGTCTGTTCACGAAAACGTGCTTCCAATGAACACGCAACCAAGCGGGACTCTTCTCAAACACCTCCAGTAAGTTACTTCCAGTTTTCAAAACAAACCTGTTCTTAATATGTGTTATTTTTACTCACTGTGACAATCGCCGCCACATTGCCGTTCAGTTAATAATTTTTATCTCCATAAGTGTGAAAACCAACTTTTTACATCTAGTTTTCGTTTGAAAATGTAACACATTTAATTTATTATTTTTAACTTACTTACTTCATTGCCCCGTAGCTAAAAATAAGGCAATAATGAAGAAAGAAAAAAACGGAGATACTATCCAGGTTTTCCAACTTAATTATTTTGTTGATATTAACTTTTATATATGAAGTAAAATGAGATGGGGAAGAGTTATGGTGGCAAGCCTGATTGTAAATCCCAGATGTATTGTTAATTATCGTGCTCTGTTTTGTTTACATTATTTTATTTAGCTTTCGTAAACTTTTGTTTTGGAATATTAAAGTTGTTATTAATTATTTTTATATTAATTAACAGGTAATGAATTATTATAAAACCTTTTCTGGAAATAAAATACTGTAAGCGCCTCGAGAATAATGAGCTGTTATTCCCTGGCGTAGTTATCTCCCTCCGCTTCGCTATGGGATATATTAGCCTTCATTCTGTTGCCCTAGGTGTATAAATATCTATAATTTCAATTTTAATTATATTTATTGGGATAACATTTTTTAAGTTCATAAGAATGTATGAAAAGCGGGAAGTGATCAACCTCAAGTGCATCAATACCTCAACTTTACGTTTCAAGAAAGTTGCCCAACTTTTGGGGTTCCGAAGGGGCCCAGGTTAGCTCAGTGGTTAACATACTCGCCTCTGAATTAGTAAATCTCAGATTTGATACCCGCCTAGCCCTCGATTTATCTACACGGGAAGGTGAATAAATCTGTGTACGTCGCCCCTCGGAGAGGCCAGTCGTCCCTTAGCCTGCACGATGTCAGGTACTAGTTAAATATCCCTACTCTAAATACACTTCAATTCGGTAAAATTTAAGACTCTCAATGTAGAATCACCGATCAGACAAAAAGATCGTAAAGGACTGACTTTTCTAACCCCCTGGGGGATCGGTTTAAACAATAAAAATAAAAAAAAAACGGGTCCGAATGGGTGTTGAAGTCGTCTTGATACATTTCTATTTCTATGACCCTTCAACTACTGTAGGGGTTCTCAATGGGAGTGAAGTTCACCCCCCCCCCCCCCCCGGGTGAATTTTGGGTTTTTCAGGGGAATAATTGACTGGGTGAATAATTGTGACCACAGTAAGTGAACAGAGTGAGGAAATCAATTATAGTTTTTGACCTTTTAGTTATAAATTAAAATACTATTTTATATATCCACCAATATTTTTAAACGGCATTTAATTTGTATAACTATTATAAACATAGTCCATGTAAATTTGTAAATAATGCATATACAAATAAGGAAAATTAACTTTTTATAAGAAATAATTTTTTGCTAATATTTGCACATTATTTAGAATGCTTTTTGGAAAAGACTATCTTAGGAAAATGAAGGGCTTTGGTGGGGGCACGACATTGTGACAATTAGCGAAAGGGGTGAATGACCTATCTAGCCTGAGAACCCCTGAACTAATGGGAACTGGGGTTGTTGACAGTAGCACTCAAGTTATACAGCTATGCTTTGCTGTATAGTGATGACTGGGTAAGTGACATCAGTATTTATCAAAACTTTCAATTTTCCAAATAGTTTACTGTTTTTGTTTTTTTTTTTTAAGAAAATGTTGCATATTAACGTGTCAGAAATGTAGGGAGTTGTCTCCATCTGGGTCAAGAGACCAGCGCAAGAATTTATGCCACTCTCTTGTCTTTTTCAAAAAAAAATGAATTCAACTAATTTTGTTGAGGAATTAGAATTATGACTCCGCTTTCACTGTAATATGAGGACTGTTCATGGGAAAACCTTCTCCTTTGTCTCAGAGCGAATGACCGGTAAATTATACCTTTATCACATCTTTAAACAAATATCACGCCTTTATTTTTCAACTTAACAGCTAGATTTTTAAGGAAATATGTTGTTAATTCGTTATATTTTTGCATAAAATAAATATTATTTTTATGTGAAGAAAAAAAAAAAACTATAATAAAGGTTTGACGAGAAAGACGAGGTTGATGGCTTGTGGAAACCTGACCTCATTTGCAACAAAACTGGCTATGCAAACTTATGCAAAATCGATGATCTCATTCTTGTGGGAAGATACTTTGAATGAAGTAAGTCTAAACACTTCCTGCAGTAGGTAATGAATTGTTTCGCTAAACTTCACCCATTTAAGCTAACATCTTTAGCTATAACTGTACCTGGTTTTGTTCGAAATTTCGTTAAATTGATTCTTCGATGAAATTAATAATTATTGTTTGATTAGGCTTAAGAATTGCTATTAGTATTGATCACATGGAGTTCTCAATAAAAAGAAAACCTGTTTGTTCTGTAATAACAGGGGTCCTATTTGATCTAGCAATCTCCTTCGAAAATAGTAAAACCCACTTATCAGCCTAGTGTAGTTCTTATTCAGGAATCCGCTAACTTAAATACACTTGCCGTTTGATCTTGTTCTCTTTAAAGCTATTCAGTAATAAACTTCAAAACTAGTTTAGCTGTTGTTATTTAATAAATTTGTTTGTTTTATTTGCTGAACTTAAATCATTTCCTCGTCATGTCATATGCCACTCAGTTGTCAACGAACTCATGTTGTCCACTCATTTATATGCCACTCAGTTGTTAACGAACTCATGTTGTTCACTCATTTGTTAGTTAAATTGCTTTCAATAAGTCACCAAGTTGTGTTAACATACTTATTCAATATATGAATAATGGTTAGACATTCAAAACATGAACCAGTCTGTTAGGACAACATATTAAACGATTACAAGAAACAAACACGTAGAAATAACACAGAACCCACTTTAACAATTCGACCCCGTCGTCTTCAAGAGATGATGAAGGAGAAGAGTTCTACTCAGCAGCTATGTTTCAGAAAAGCAGAATTATTCTTCTCATTTCCTGATGATGATGAGGTCGAAATGTTGAAGTGTGATGTTTCTACATATTCTTTGCTTGTAATCGTTTGATAATGATTGGGACTATCATATGAATCATCATTGATTTCTTCATGAAAAAAATAAATACTTTGATTCAATATGAAAGACCGAAGACCAGAACAAAAATAATGCATTGAAATTCTTATTTTTAACATTATGCATGAAAAATTATTAAAAGAAGAAAAATTAATATTTTTCTTTAAGCAATGCGGTTCTTAGTATTGTAGGAAGAATTAAAATATGAGTTGATGTTCGAATACGAGTAGCTTGTGAATTGAATATGAATAGACTCTATGTAATGAGAAATTTCTGTTTTTATTTTTAGTGTCTTATTGTAATCGTAATGCTGGCTGACTCTGCAGCTTAGATGGTGACTTGATGACTTGTTTGTTTGTGTTTGTGTTTTGCTTAAATTGTGTTTAAGTGGCTACAGATGGCGGTCAGAGGCTCAGGGGCTACTTACGTTGAGTAGACTCGTTGATTCTCAAGTGCCTGTTTCCTGCTAACTCGCAGGCTATAGCAACGGGAGTATGCTCTCATAATAAGGAGTTTTCACGGCTAAAAGCAGAACGCTAACTGTATATCCCCTCACTGAACTATTGTTCTGCTGGTTAGAAATTAGTAGAGCCCTTCTACCAGAAGTTCCGATGTATCACGCGAATGTACGTTAAAAACTCTCAAAATTATGGCAACTCTTGTCATTACGTGAAAAGCAGCACCATGTTGCTTGAGTAAGGCGATGAACATGAGCATTGTAGCCTTTCTTAGTAGGCATGGATAACTTCTTGTAAGAACTGAGCAAAACACTGTTAATCACCTTCCATTGAACTTTCAATCAAGGGTCAAGGGTCAGCTAGCCATACACAGAGCAAGGTGCATGTTAAATCAGTGGACAGGCATCTAGGCCTTCTACCACTTCACTCAACTTTGAATACTGAGGTAACAGGATTTATCCCCTTTCTTTGAGTGGCTGAGGGGGGAAGGTCACATGATTGACATAAGTGATTGGGGGGGGGGGGGGGGGAGAAGGGGACTAACTATAAGTGACCTGAAATGGAATTTTTTAAAAAAATAATCCTGTGATAAAATTTTTTTGTAATAACTTTTTAATTATTAAGTTGATGAAATATTATTTATTTAATCTTATAATAATTAAATTATTTCATTAATTTAAAGTATTTTTTTTCTATTTAAATTATCTTATTAACTATTTTATTTAATAGTTTGTTTAATTATTTTCCTTTTCAAAGGATCTTTTGACTAGAATCACTTCTTTTTGTGATTGATATAAGATTGTTACGGTAATAATAATCAATATTTAATATTTTATTAATTATTAATATTTTAGGTTACGGTAATATTAGCATTTTGATAGCAAAAGGTCAATGTATTAAATTACCATATTGATTTGATGGATGGATTTACATGCAATTTATTTCATCAATTAAAATGTATTAATTGAAGAAATCCTACCCTGATTGACAGGTTTATTATGGTAACCTGGAAAGTGGAACACTACTTCATTACGCCTCTAAGGAGAAGGACAATTGGGACAAAAGAACAGCTAAAGAACATTCCCAATATTCCGTTACTATCTACACAAGTGTTTAGATTTCAACCAGAATTGCTTTCAGAAACAACTTTTTTTTTTTATTTAATTTTAAATAAACAATCACTTACTTTTTATAAATAATCATTATTCTCTGAATTATTAAATAATAATTCTGTATTCTCATTATTTTTCTACTGTTCAGTTTGCTTTTGATTTACACAAATAAGTTTGTTGATCTTGAAACTGTGCAGTATACATATGCAAGAAAACTGGTGACTTTTACTCCAACAGTGTATATCGTGAACATCAGAATGATGCATCGTAACAAGTACTGATGCTATTATCGTATTAAGACCATCTTAAAAGCCTCATAAAAAGTCTGAATAACGAAATATGTGTGGTTGAAAGAATGCAGGGTTTTGATTTTTTTTTTTTCAAGATTGTAGTGGGTAATTTACTCGCCTTAGGCTGAACATTAACCAGAAACGCGAGCTTTTTGAAAACATAAGTCAAGCGGATTGGATGTGGAGTGATTTACTCAGAAAAAAGAGGGGTATTTTGCGAGAAGAGACGGCGAGAACAGGTGTTGTTTAATAGAGGCCATGATTCAGGTTTTGGACGGTTGGTTCTCGAAGTAAAAGTGATGAATGCCGCGTTATTGGCCGGCAGCAAGAAGACCCATGAAATTACCTCTCTCCTCTGCAGCCCTCCTGAGCGCCTAATTACATGTCACCCTTATCTTTGCCACTTGCCGTAAACAATTAATTAGTGTCATTAATACGCACTTCCTATCGTCTTCTCCTCTTAATACCTGTATTATTTACAGCTGGGCAACGATTAACATTTTTAATCGTGCGTTAATCTTTTAATCGTAATGTTTTGACTGAACTATTATCCTATATCAGTGGAAATTCTAACAACTAGTTTAGTTTTCTATACAAAACTCATTTATTTAAACCCAGAAACAGTTAAAAAACTGAAAGTTTACGAAGAAAAACCGGCATTACATGCAGAACATAAGTCACTGGTGCTCTTTCGACAACCAGCCTTGGAGGGAAACGGCTTTGTTGAGCTTACTGGCACCGAGTAATGTATGCTTCTTATCAAGTATGTTTCCTTCAATAGTGGTGATATCTTACGGGTCTACTTCACTTTGCCTGCAGGTTACTTTTAAGCTATATTAATTTATTATATTATAGTGCGTGATTGAATGGT
This sequence comes from Hermatobates lingyangjiaoensis, assembly GCA_026182355.1. NCBI lineage: Eukaryota > Metazoa > Arthropoda > Insecta > Hemiptera > Hermatobatidae > Hermatobates > Hermatobates lingyangjiaoensis. The sequence continues at coordinate 252,808 of JAPFBL010000061.1, forward strand.
TTGTCAACCCTGATTAAAATCAGCCGAGTTGCGATTATTTTTTTAATCGTCGATTAAAAATAATTAATGATATAAAAATGAACTTATGAAATTAACTCGATTAATTCCCAGCCCTAGTGTATTTCCATGACATCTGTAAATTATGAAAATCGGAAAAAATAGAAGTATAAAGAGTGACCTATTGGTGAAAACTAGCTACTAAAAGACTTGGGCTATTAGAATTATTAAATAGTAGTTGAAACTGTGTCGTAGGATTTGGTAGAGCCTCTTTTTATTTAAGAGGGACTGCTAACAAAATTTACTACTGTTTATATACATATATATATATCAATGATCAAACCACAATAAGAAATGGGAAAACAAGACTAAGATCTTTCAACCGTAACAAGCGGTCTTCTTCAGAGTCAAAAACCCAACTCAGTGGTTTCACGTGTTTATGAGAAATATTTTTATATATATATATCAAAATTTCATATAAACACGTGAAATAACAATCAATGATCAAACCACAATATGAAATGAAAAAAAAAAAGACTAAAATCTTTCAAACACAACAATCTGTTTTCGTCAGAGTCAAAAACCAACTTAATCAGTTGGGTTTTGACTCTGACGAAGACCGATTGTTGTGGTTAAAAGATCGTAGTCTATTTTTTCCCTTTTCATATTGTGGTTTGATCATTAATTTGTATATATATATATATATATATATATAAAGATTTCACATAAGCACGTGAAATAACAAACACATCTAGTGAGGGGTTGAGAAGAGTGGCAGGAAAGAGTAGTGTTTTATATAGTTTATATTCAGAAAAGTTTATATATAGAAAAGAAACAGAAACTCTTCTATATTTCGATGTCCTTGTCATCAGGAGGATAGAAACGAATCACTCCGCAGTCAGACCATGACTCGTGGCAGACATCGTTACATACGTGTATTTCTCAAATTAGTAGGAAATTATTTTGGTAGCTCTATAAAAGATTAAGTTGTCCAGCTTGATTGTTCTTCTGTAGGGCATTCGTGATAATTAATTAAATGTTTAAAAGAATATTTAATCAGTTTTCACTAATCTTATGTTCAAATGTACATGAGTATGATAAACATAACATGCCTAGAATTGCATTCTATATTTATAAATGCTGTTTGTTTGTTTCAGGTAAGTGAAATAAAACTCTGATGTTATAATGTAAGTCATGCTTTTTTATTATTTTTCTAATCTTTAATTTATTTTTGAATGCATTCTACTGAAATTTATGCACCTCTGTTATTTGGCACAAGTTTGATTAATGCTGGAGTCTCATTTCTTTGAGTTTTCATTCATTTCGTTTTACTGATTTTTATTCTACTTGAAATGTTAAACGTTGTATGAAATCCTGTAGTTTTTTATTGACAGCTTTAAGTTCCCTGCGAAGGAAGTCTTTTAGTATCTTTTAAGAGTCATTTGCGGGACTTAAAAGCCAAACCATTATACTAACCACAAGAATGCTATCCACCTGACTCTGAATATTAACTTGACTAATCTCAACGCTCTTCTGTCTTCAAAATTTTATTTAAAAAATCTTATTTCAAAATGTTCAATTTTTCAGAAGATACTAAAAAGTGATACTGGTAGAACTCATTTAAAAGAAAATGAACTGAACATCCTTTTAACTAGTGCTAAATAGCAATAATAGTAAAAAATTGTTGTTCTAGTAGAGTCTATAATACAGATTGACCGTTACATAACCCGCAATCAGATATCGGTAACTAATTTCCACTAGAGTCTCAATTTTCCCGACTAATTTCAAATTTTCCTGGAAAATATTTTCTGATTTTTCGTGGCAGTTTATTTTCGAATTCCAAGCCTTCACACACAGACAAGGTTACACTATATAGTTTACAACATTTATTTTTTTGTAAAAATTAAGTAATTTTCAGCCCTACTTAATACTGCAAGTTCTTGTTATGATGTGTAAAACAAACACCGAATTGTTTTCTGTAGGAAAACAAATGGTTTAGCTCTTAAAAAAGCTTGACACTGGGCATGTGACAGGTTTTTATGAATTATACATAGTTGGGGCTTTAAATTTTTTGGCGTTAAGTCTCAAAAAGAAAAATTACAAAATTGTTTAACATATATTTCAACTGACTTGTTTAGAGTTTAAGTTGAGTTGACTTTATTAATCACCTTTTACTTATTTGAGGCATTTTACTGTTAAGATGATCAGAAAACGGTGCTGATACGAGTATGTTATAATCTAGTAATCTATAATCTTATATTAACTGAACTTTACAGTTCTTGGTACACTTTCTGAATGTCAAGTTTCTGAAGCATTAAATGTTATTGTTATCCAAGAAATGGTAATTTAACAATTTTTTATTGGGATCTTCTCATTTGATGTGTTATTTTAAGAGAATTATAGACGTCGGAAAAACTTTTTTTTTCCACTTCAACTACAAAAATAATTTTTATAAGAAGTGATTCTAAATTATTTTTTTACAATTAACGGGGATGTATATTGGGAATTGAGTGGTCACCCGTTGGTGCCACTCCATAACATGGTTACCCTAACAGATGGTTTAACTTAGAAGGTCTCGTGGCCATTTTCTTTTTATGCGCCTATGGGGGTTTGAGGGTATTACAGGTGAGTAAAGGGTTTGAGCGAGTGGATTGGGGTGGGTTTGTAGTCTGTTGTGGAATAATTTGTAACGTTTCATTGCTAAGTTCTGGACAGATGGGACTTTGAGGTCTTGGTGTATGCTTTTGTTGGGGACGTAAAAAGGTAAGTTTGAGAGTTTTCTGATAATTTTTGACTGTACGGAAAAACTAGAAATAACTATTACAGAATGATTTTGCTCTTAAAGTGAGTACATGGGATATAAAGGCGGCAATTTCTTTGAGGGTGTTAACCTAATTAAGAGAGAAAGTATGTGTGTAGAGAATGAACTGATAAGAGTAAGGATGTTGTGACAATGCGGTGATAGCTTGTGATAATTAGAGTGATGGAGACAATACGAATGGGGGACTTTGGGTCAAGGTGCAGTGAGGACGAAGCTTTTGTGTCTCCAGAGGACCTCCTAACGGCGGTCTATTGTCCCCGCACAGCCTCTCGTACACGTCCACCCGTTCTTCCAAATTCCCACTTTCATGACCATCCTCACCTTGTTTTTTTTTGCCTTCTCATGCGTTCACATTTTCCGTGCATACATCAGCGCTTTTATTGTTAATATGCGAAAACATGTTTCAAATGGTATTATTAAAAGCAACTGGATTAGTCATCAAACTGTCTAGGCCAACGGCCAACGAATCTTTCCGTGTGAAATTAGCACTTCCAGGTCACAGACTTATTACTGCTGAATTGTGGGGTCAGTCTGTAAGTGTCTGCACTCCTTTATTTGATTTATAATTTTACATTATTTTGTGGTCGTTTGGTCTCCTTGAGTCGTGAAAGAGTTGTCACTTTAGGAAGGGTTTAGCCTTCCTTATTTTAACAACAGTCTCTACGATAGAAGTGATACGGCGGAATTCTTGAGAATAGGCTCTGAACAAGGGAGGTTTAGATAGGTTGCAATTTTTGTGTCCTCAGTCACCAGTGTTTTGTCACCAGTCTATAAGTGAATTGTTCAATTATTCCAACCTGAGGTCTATTTTAATATACTCATTTTTGGCACACAAGGTTTCAAGAAGTTTTTGGAAAAAGTTTAACATTTTGCAATCAATAGTCAAATCTTGCAGCTCTGATCAAACCTGACCTATCGAACTTGTCTGTTTGTGTCTAACGCTCCCACATGTTGGTTGTCATATTCTCAGTGTTGAAAGCATGTTCCATTTTATTTGTATTCTATTTTAGTTGATATAAGCCAAATTATTAGGTCGTTTCTACATCAGAATTCCTAAGTTTGACCTTACTTTAAGTTTACTAACTTTATTTAGTACCTGAGTGGTCCTGGCTCAGGATAGCCAAATTTACGTCCTTTCCGAGGATTTACGTTTAGTTTTCACTGTCTCTTTAACTAGTATAGATCAGGGTACACCTTTGAAGGAAATAACTAAGATTTGATTTTATACCTTTCTGTTTACTGCACTCACCAACTTATAAAGAACTGATGATCATTATTCCAAACCTAACTGTTTCTACAGATATTTTGTTTTCAACTAATAATTTTACAGAAAACCCTACTTCAGAGTTGTATGGCAGTTGGTGTGCCTTGTATTGCAAACTAACCAGCCTGTGTTGAACCCATCAATAAAAGTAGTAGCCACAAACCATGGTATCATTGCTTCTTTCGAATGTTCAAAATACTACGGTTTATAAATAGAAAAAAAAAGATTCTGTTAAGTAATTTACAGTCAGCATGATTGTTTTTTTACTGTTGGTTGTGAATCAGTTTGTCCCTCCCCAAGGGGATAAAATATTAAAAGTTTCTATCTTGAAATTCTCAGACTGTTTCTCAGTGGAAGTAGTCGAACTGCTTTGAGAGCTCTTACGATTTTTTTATTGGCTTCAGTATCCCGTTCTCAATTAAGCTATATTAATGTTCTTTTTTTTTTTAATTTTCGTGTTTACGGCTTTCATTGATTTCTTTTTATTTTATTAATTTTTTGAACATATAGATTAGTTTTGCTTTGTCGTTATTTTTTTAATATTTTATGTTGACATTCTCATTTTGTTCTAATTTTTTTTTCACTAATTTGATCTCTATGTAGGCTACACTGGTAGGATTATAATGGCCTTTTTGTGGAATAGTAATTTATAGATTAGTCTTCTTTTTTTTATTTTTTTGCTGAAGGTTACTTGACTTCGTTGTATGAGAGAAATCTGTGTTTTTGTTTTTTTTTATTTTTTTTTTTTGGTTTTAGTGCGATAATAAAAGAAAATCACGTTGAACAAAGTCAAAGTGGTGACTTCTACTAAAAGTTTCGTAAGGTATTTCGTAGCTCATCCTGATTGCATTTACTTTTTGTTTCGGCCAGTAATGGCACTCACTGGGAGGGAAAAGCGAATAAAGCAGAGGCTCACTTGTACTAATGGCTCAGCGATTCTCAGATGAAAAGAAAATTCAGCGAATCCAGCTAAGTCATTTCACGATGCCCGGATGGTCTGCTACCCGAGCTTCAAAACAGACATAATTTAGGTTAACACAGATTTAAAAATATCTTTTCTTTTTTTTTTTACCGGATAAAGTATGTCGATGGAATTAAAAAGTAGTTTTGTTGTTGGACTTGAGAGTCTGTAAATCGGCGACTTCAAGGGAGATTAATTGGTTGAGAAGCTGGTTGTGGGGGCGGAGCTGGTGAGGGAGGAGACCGTTAGCGACCGAGTTAGCCGTCCTCGGGGGGGACCTAATAGAATTATTATCTAGCGAAAAATATAGGATGGTCAGAACTGTTAACGACAAGGAGGAATGAGATGGAGTACCCTCGTCTATCAGTGTGGACGAGCCTGTCACACAGGCCTTGGCAATAACATCGACCTCCTGCTCTGAGCAGGAGCCTTGAGAATCGGCTTGCGAATCTATGTCAGCGAGGAACCAAACACAGGAAGTGATAGTGACAACCCAAACTATTAAGAAAGCTGGTACAAAACGACTTTAATGAAATACTCACATGTTAAAACAGAAAGCTTTCGACCATCATAGGTCATCTTCGGGTCTAAACATTTTATCAAATTGGTAATAAGTACATGTATATATACATGTACATATGCATGTATATATATATATATATATATAATGATCAAACCACAATAAGAAATGGGAAAACAAGACTAAGATCCTTCAACCGTAACAAGCGGTCTTCGTCAGAGTCAAAAACAGAGTCGTTTTTGACTCTGACGAAGACCGCTTGTTACGGTTGAAGGATCTTAGTCTTGTTTTCCCATTTCTTATTGTGGTTTGATCATTGATTGTTGTTTCACGTGTTTATGTGAAATATTTATATATATATATATATGTATTCATTGTTAAAAATTAGACCAAATTTAGCTGAAACTTGCTTTTTTATAAGTTTCTCCAGTTTCCGGAATAACGATCTTGTTACTGTATCCAGAGAATATATTAATATATTGTATATTATATATATATATCTGCGGGACTCTTCGCCTTCTGATGACGACAATGGTCGAAATATAATGTGAGTTATTCCTTTATCTACCTGCGTGCTACCTTCTTTTTAATTCTATGTATATAGGTTTGTGAATGTAGTTTATTTAGTTCATCGAATAGTTTCATTTAATTGGTATATATATAAAATATGTTAGTGAACTTTATATATATATATGTCTAATTCATTGTAATAAATTCAGAAATTCGACTATGATCTTTTAACTAAAAGAGCTGGCACTCTCAGAGTCACACTTGATAAACATAAAATTAACAGAAGGGATTGTTATAATAATCTTGTTGTTGGAGTCTCAAACAGATTATATCATATCAATATCTATATATTATATAATACAAATTACAAATATATTTCAGAAAGAATGTTCGCATCTCGCAAATGTATTTGTGAGCCCTTTTAGGATTCTAAAGACGCAAACAATCGTGCTATCAAATAACTGCATTTAAATGCACCATTTACCTTGCACTTAATGGAAGAATGCGTTGTGCAGTTCACATTGAATATTGATTTTCGAGATATTTTTAAATTTATTTTCTACTTATTATTTTGGTTTTTCGTAATTTATTAACAAGATTAGTTTTTTTTTTTTTTGTTTGAAATAGTTTTTAAGTAAAGCGATTGAATTGAAGAAGCCGTTAGCAAAATTCACAAGTAAGTGTGGACGTACATAACGGTGTTAAATGGGATGACTCAGAGACGATGTGGACCGCCTGTGTTTAGAGCCTGCTTTAGCCCGGCTCCTTCATTTAATATATCCTCGCTTAAATTAACCAGTTTTCTTCTTCTAAAAAAAACACATTGGTCCAGATAAGCAATCTGTAAACATACTTTATATAGTCGTGACAGTCTTTGTAATGAATATTGCGAAAAGTTTGCACTCAGGAAACAAGTTCCGTTTTTGAGAAATAACTGGATTCCTGTTTTTTTTTTTTTTTTTTTTGTAATTTTGTTCCCACCTTATATTAATATTAAAACCAGCTTGTTTTTGTATTCAGCTCTGCTTCGCTTTCCATTATGCCGATTTCTTAGCTATTCTCACGGATTGGTTTGGTCGGTCAGGTATTTGGAGCTATCCAGTCTGACTTGGAGGTCGGGCCTCAGGCACACAAAGTAAATCCATTATAGATTCCTCCAAAGCGCATTAGACTCCTGTTATACGTCAAATCGAAGAATGCTTTAGAAAAAGCAATACGCAATTCTTTCCAGTTTTATTTTTTTATTTAATTGTTCATAATTTACCTATTTAATTTTTATTAATAAATTTTTATCATCCAATTTTAAATTTACCTATTTAATTTTAATTATTACATTTTTATCAACAAATTTTGAATTTATCTTTTTAATGTTTATAATTAAATTTTTATAAACAAATTTTAAGATATATTAAATTTCATTATTAAATTATTAAATTTTATTTGAAATTCCAGATATTTTGATCTTTTGAATTTTCCTGAATGCATTTTTTTTGAGGCCTGTGTATGTAGGAGGGTCGATGTTTATACAAAATTTGTACTTACTGTTTGAAGTACAAATTTCCGGAAAGAACAGGATAATACAATAAAGAGGTTTAAAAGACGCCGAGGACTACATACAGTAGAAGTCCATTGGCGCCTTTTTAGAGTGAGCTTGACTGGCAACCAATCAAATGCCATCTAATTATCTCATTTTAAAATAGTCCCCTTCGGTCAGTGCTTCTTTATAACATTAATTTAATATACGAGTACAAAGAAATATATTAAACTATTTCTTAAATAATAAAACATATGTAATCAATATATAAAAGTAAACTCTAAACCTTTTTCTTTTAAAAGATGTCTGAATACTTATGTTTCCTGAAATTTTTATTATTTTATTATTCAATTTTTATTATTAAATTTTTATCATCAAATTTTAAATTTATATATTTAATTTTTATAATTAAATTTTTATAAACAGATATAGAGATCTATTAAATTTTATTATTAAATTAATAAGTTTTAGTTGAAATATCGGATATTTTGATCTGTTGAGTTTTCTTGAATGCAATTTTTGGTTTTTGTTCAGGTTTGTATATGCAGGTGGGTTGATGTTTATACAAAATTTTCCAATCATACTGCAAAGAATTAATGAAAATTGATAGCTATATCTTTTTGGTGTTGATAAGAATGTTTACATTTTCCTTCGATATTTAATTTTAAATTCTCTTTATTCTTCAATATTGAAATATCAGAGTTTCGTTTTGAAATAGTTTATTGGTTCATATTGAAACATGAAAATAGTCGGAAGCGTTTGCTATGTGTTGTGAGCAAACATGGAAATTACATTTTCATTTTCTCCGGTGGTAAAGTATTGTAGTTGTTTAATAAATGGTGAGTAGATGAATTGGTTGTTCATTATTTATGATAATGTTTGTATTACTCGTGAGGTTAGACCACTCCATGTTTTCTCTTATTATTCCTGAGCGACTTTGGCTTTACTATGTTAGTGGAACAGCTGAAGATGGATGAATTCAGAGATGAATATGGATTGTGCAGAGTGTAAGCGTGTGGGTTTGGACTGCCTGGGTGGTTTGTTCTTGGATTTGGCTGCCTTCGGATCGTTGACTGTTCAATGGATCAAGGTACAAGTGAAGACTGTTGGACGGCTAAAGGCAAAGGTTTGATGCTGCCGAGAGATTTGTTTGCCAGCATGGCTGAGGATTGAGCAGCCAGGTATGTTTAATGAGCCAGCCGCTGGCTGGGGCAAGGACATGGCTGATTCCCCTAATAAGCGTGAGTGACGGCCGAGCAGGTGCCTGGCCTGGTATGTGGTCAGTCCTTCTCGTAATGCCTTTGAGTTATGATTCTCCGTTAGCTCCCTTGTTTCACTTGGGTAATTGAATTAATGCCGACATCTGAGCGACGAGTTACCGGTATATGGATTCCCGCTAGACTTGCCCGATAGTTTTCGTCACAGTCGAGTGGTTTCTGCTGGATTATCGTTCTGTCGGCGTCATTTACCTAATCAGACCGTTCTCGCCCTTGTATCCTACTGCCGTCTTTCTCATAGTTCCTCAACTATCAATAGCGGAAATCTAATGAACATTCCATGAGAAAAAAAAACCTTGTTTAATACGAATATTTAATATCAAAAGCCATCTACCGAATAATCCATCATGTCTCAAAAATATTATAGTGACAGGAGATCAGCTTTAGGTTTGTCAAAGTCGAATCCATTAAGACTTGATCACGTATACAAACCCCCCCCCCCCCCCCTGGGGGAGGAAAGGTGGTTAGACAACTTATTTTGATAAAATAGCCCCTAAGAAAATGCAATGTTGTATTCTGAGCTACGCGTATATAACCTGACAGAAACTTAAATAATTTATTGATTATAACTCTTTGGAAATCAAGACAGAACAATAGAAAATCTATTTTATTGAACTCAGAGGACTCAGCAAGATTATTTATGTTGAAAGCTTCTTATCAAAGTTCTGACACGAATGCAATATTTTGATTACTTTATATTTGACAAGCAGACGTGCCCGTCTTTGACCGGTATTTTACAAAAATTCAGAGATGATATCTGGTATTCCAAAAAAATTATTATAAATATAGAATAGTAGAAAATATCATTATTAGCACGCCCATAACTGCCATTAGATTTGGAGTTTCTTTTACGTTATTCAGCTTTATGTGCTGAGTTCAAATTTGATTTTATTCTAGACATACTTGTTATTTAGTACGCGGGTGGGCAGGACTCGCTTCTTTAAAGCGATCACAATTCAATAACTGCAAACGAAATTAATATCAACTAACAATACCTACTTGCTACAATATCAGGTACCTAAAACCAGCTACTCGTATATAGTTTTTGCTATATACCTCTGTATACCTGTGTAGCTAGCCAAACACAGCTTAAAAATTCATAAAATCTCTTCATAACATACACAAATCTACTGACGAAGTTTTAGCTTGTTAAAACTTATTGTGGCTGAAATTGCTCGTGACAAAATTTTTAAAATACAAGCAAATAAACAGGTATACTTTTTTTTAAGGGTGACTTTTAATTAAAGATAACTTGAAATGAGTCAATTCTATGGAATGTAGAGGAAAAAAATCGTTTTATTTATATAGATAAAGAAGGTAAACAAAAGAATGGATAAGCAGAGTATGTGCGGTCCAGTAGGTTTGTGTATATTGCTGTTTGAAGACTAGGTATATCCTTGTAGGTTATTGACTCCGGCTGTAATGCTTGTGCCTTACTTATTCCATTACAACTAACTTCTTACGCTCCTGAACAGTTACAAACATATTAACTGTTTCCCCCACCCTGTTTTGTTCATTTTCTTTCCACCTATAACATAAGCCATTTTCAGTTTTTTTTTTTTTTTAAAAAAACAAAGACAAAACGCCTTGATTCTATTTTTAGAGAATATTGTTTTGGACAGGAATTCATTTTCATTCTATCTGGTTTTCAAGGCTCTAAAGTCGGTCATTTCCACACAGGTTGCACTAAAACCCGCAACCAGTCACGCTTCGTTTTTCCGTTCTGGTCCAAGTTACTCGGTTAATCCTTAGTTGAATTTTAATTACGCTTTAACTTAACAGTTAAGCCGTTAGTCAGATCGTCCCTCTACTTTGTAATGTTTTTACATTCTGGGTTAGCAGGATGGTCAATTAATCAGTTCCTTTTTGGCCAGTACAACTGTTTTAGGCAACAAGAAACTATAATTTTAGTACTATAGCACTTTGTAAATAGTGCTACAGTTCTTTTCCTTTTTTTAGACCAATATTCATTACATTGTAGAGATTTCATTTGTTTAGATCTTTTGTTTGCATTATATGATATGTCTTATCATTAGTATGATAAGATAATATAAAGTGACTTTTCCGTCATGCATAATTCCTCCCAAACAATAGGGATTATCTACAATCTACACTATGGAGCCCATATTTGTGTAAAATATCAACTTGATCCATCAAAGATTCTGGATCGTACGTGGTAACAAGCAATGCTAACACACTCACCGACCCACACACACACGCACGCACACACATAGTAATAATGTAGTAACAGTAATCTAATTAGTCATATTGTAGCATGTAATATTTATATGGAGCATGGTGAATAAATGGTTTAAGAAAAAAAACCTCACACACACATAAATCATCGAGAAAACATCATAAAACGACTTTTGGGACCTCAAAAAAATAATTCCGTCAAAATTTCGAGATCGAATTTTTTCATGATCACTATACTTTACTTATAGTAAAGTAATAATGTATTACTAAACAATGGCTTCTAGTAATACTGCTAGAGAAAAAACGCCATCTTAACTTACCTAGAGATAGGTATCTTATCAATTTTATCTATAGATTGTGAATCTTCTAAAACAGTATTATTAGTATCTTTGAATGGAGGAATGTTTGAAAAGAAAGTTTTTTTGTTTAGATGGTGATATGAAATTATTTAGCAAAATTGTATGACAATAATATTATCTAAAAGAATGTTCATAATGTGTGCAATGTTATAGTGTGGTATTTACTCATATTGGGAGATTTAAAAAATTATGTCTCCACACAAAAAAAAAAAGTAAAAACGCGTTTCGAACACTTAGTGTTCTTCTTCATGTTTGCATCTTCGCTCTTGAGATGTCTGTCTCCATAGGAGTGGCCTAGGACGGACTGAGGGTCGATAGGCTTCAACCCTTCAGCACTCAGTTCTGCCTAAGCGCAGATGTAAATCTGAAGAAGAACACCAAGTGTTCGTGGTTTGCATATTATTATTATTATTTATTTTTTTTTTTTGGTGGAGACGTAAAGTTTGAAATCCTCCCTCCAGTATGATTAAAATATTGTGATGGTAGACATGCTACAGTTATGTAATAATTATTTTAAAACAGATTATACTTTAAATCAATAAAAGAAAAATCGAACGAGAATTGTAAATTGACTGCTTACGGTCTATTGATTGGCATGAGAATGTTTAAAAACAGTTCTTGAATACCCGCAATCAAACTGTATTCTAGAATGTTTATACAGTAACTTCGATATAGTCAATTTAATGTTATCAAAGAAAGCCTTCTATTCTATCTGTTGTGATGGGAAACATTTAATTTTATATTTTATTGCGCAGACCGTACACCTGTTAAATTATGCAGAAGAGCTTCTGTGAATTTAAAAATTTAATTTAATGCCGTTACTATTGGATTTCTTGTAATCTGTGTTACACTAAAGTCATGTGTTCTGATTCATTCTTTAATAGAATTTCCAGTTAATTTGCCTGAAGCCATAAATAGGCCACTAGCTGTGTTCATAAACAGGCAAGCAGGTATATATTATGCGTTTAATCTCATCTGACAACTACTAGAAAGTTTTAACGGATTATCTTCGATAGGATACTGTATAAATAGGTAGCCTTGATAAATAACTAACTGCCTAGCATTCCGCCTTAGTACAGTTAAGCCAAAGTTAAGTTTATGCTGAAACAATGAGTTACAGATCCACTGAATTTGTTGAATTCCACAAGTTTTCAAGCAAACTTCTTGTAGCACTAGCAATTGAGATTATCTATTGAGACTAAATCGGTTAAATAAAAGACGTAACGGATTCTATCTCTTTCAAGACTTCTTAGGATTGAATGAAGTCGGAGATAAAAGCACTTTCCAATACAATTCTAATCGAGTAGGTGTTTCTAGGTTTTCTCTAAAGTCATCCGTTTGTAAAATAATTATAAATGCATTTTTCAGGGTTTTTTTTTATGATATAAACAATAATTTTACAGATTTAGTTAGAGACGTGACCTGAAAACACCTGGCTAAGAGATCTCATAACAAAATCAATTAAGTTTATTCCAAGCGAACTCTGTCAGCCTATTGAAGCGCTTTAGGTGATCAAAGACATGACTTGCTATACGTTAAACTTTTTTAAGTGATATTTTAACTAATTCTTCGATATTTTCTTTACACAAAGGTGAAAACTTCATTTCTGATATGTCAACGGATATGTCTGATGGGAAAACATTGGTATTCTATATTTATAGAAACAATCATTCCTTACTGAAATACAATCTCTTTATTATTGCGTAAATTTTATGGTATTCCCTCTTGGCTAGATTAAAGGTGTAGCATGTTTCTAAGTTGATTTACTATTCTCTTAGTATATACTAGCAAACGTACCCGTCTTTGACGGAATCAAAAATTCTATTATACTTGGTATTCCAAAATATCAATTATAGTATTATACTAATACTACAATTAGAAGTTATAGAATAGTAGAAAATACCATTATTAGTACAGTGCTAAAAAAAAGCCTCTGTATACAAAGATTAGATTTTAAGTTAGACATACACAAATCTACAATCAATGTTTCAGCTTTATATGTCTTATGGTAGCAATATTTTGTGGACAAACCGACAGACAGAAATTATTCTAAGGGTACATGTGGCTACTCTGAAGTATGAAACGTAAAGAAAACTTGAAATGAGTTAGTTCTAATTAACGTGCTCCCAGTCAAAAGCTAGCACGCAAGCCACTGAGCTACTCTGGTTCCATACCTTACTTTATTACCAGTGTTTATATTACGCAAATATTAAATTAAAAAAAATATTTTTGTTGTGTTTATTTATAATACATTTGCACTACTGTCATCGGCGAGCAAGCAAGCTACTGGCAACCCTGGCTAGATCCCTTTACTTTATTACCATCTTTTATATTATCCACATTTTAAATTCAAAAAAATATTTGTTTGTTACATTTATTTATAATACATTTGCACTACTGTCATCGGCGATCACGCAAGCCACTGGGCTACTCTGGTCCCATACCTTACATTATTACCCCTGTATTTATTAAGCAAATATTAAATTAAAAAAAAGTTGACAGTTATATATAATACATAGCAAACGTACCCGTCTTTGACGGAATCAGAAGTTCCTGTTTTGGTTTATTGCCGTGTGCCTATTGCCTTTCGGCTATACCATGGAGGAATCAGAAGTTCCGTCATTTTTGGTATTTCAAAATGTCATTAGAAATTATAGAATAGTAGAAAATACCATTATTACTACAGTGTTAAACAAATGCCTCCAGCTTATACACTACATTAGCTGTCTGTCCTTCAGGTTCATGGTAGAAGAAAGAGTTGAAACCTCTGACCGTTGAGCATGTAAACTACATTTGACCATGTGAGAAAAACTTGGTTTTGCTACCTTGTATTCCTGCGTTAGATGAAGTCTCCCTTTGCGACTTAGTTAACGTCATTGCGAAATAGACTCTGACCCGACTTTGCAATCATTTCAACGTAAACAGACAGTGGCTCGGAATCAATGGTATGTGAAGTATACACACAGACTCCCCAATACCACATCCAGTCATTATGTCCGCCTCTATGGCATATCTGTGTAGAGCACGAACTCAGAGTCGTGTCCCGTTGCACAGTTTTGGGGCACTCATGTTTCGTAACATGAAATTTGTTACTGCTACTAAATTGTAGCATGATTGGTGCTCTACTTTAAGTTTTTACTCATGAGCAGGCAGTCCAGGAGAAATAAATTCAGAGTCAAGAAATTCAATTAGATAATGAACTGCTTCTTCGTCACTAATCCAATCTCTTTACTGACTTGTAAGTTCTTTCCTCGGCTTCATATAGCGTAAGAACTTGTTTGTTGATTTTTCCTCCCTGTTCATATTAATAGTTGAGAATTGCTCGTTTACAAAACATTTATTCTCAATAGATAGTACATCCTTAACTCTGTGAAACACCATTTCAATGATGTCAAATACGCAATATATTCATATGCTCAATTGAAATTAAAATCAACTAACAATACCTACTTGCCACACCTGTGTATTTTCAAAACAAACTTGTCTGTGAAGTTAGGAAAATACAGCTAAAAGCCCCATAACTTCGCTTCTGTACTGAATTAATAATCTATTTAGAGCCCATATTTTAAGTTAGGCACACACAAATCCAGTGTCAATGTTTCAGCTCGCTATGTCTTATGGTGGCTGAGTTTACTTGTGACAAACATTTTTGCGTTAAACGTCCATAACTTCACTTCTACGTTGAATTTCCAATCAATTCATAGCCTATATTTTAAGTTAGACCTACACAAATCTACTGTAAAAGTTTCAGCTTTATATGTCTTATGGTAGCTGAGTTTACCTGTGACAAAGTTTTGCGGACAAACCGACAGAAATTTTTCTAAGGGTGGATTCGGTTTCTCCAATGTATGAAACGTAAAGAAAACTTGAAATGAGTCAGTTCTAAGCAATGTACAGACAAAATCATTATTTTATTTATAAAGATTATGAAAATGTTACATTTCATTGCGTTTGTTCCACATTATTTATATTACAGGTCCAACATTGCACCTTTTTTTTCTTTTTTTATTTGTAAACCCCATCGAGTTAAAAACGTCAGCCCTTTACGGTATTTTTGTTTGATCGGTAATTCTACATTGGGAGTCCTAAATTTTGCCTGACTCAAGTGTATTTGGAGTAGGGATCTTTAACGAGTACCTGGGATCGTACAGGCTCGGGACCGACGGCTTAACGTCCTCTCCAACGGACGACATACTCAGATTTATTCAACTCCCAAGTGAATAAATCGAGGGCTAGGAGGGTATCGAACCCCAGATTTACTAGTTGAGAGGCGAGTACATTAACCATTGAGTTTACCTGGCCCTTCTTCTAATATCATTTAAAAGAAAATTTTTTATATTTATTATTGTCAAGGTCGTATCAAGTCGAATAGATGATCTTAACAAACTGTAGATGCTCCCCAACTTACGAACGAGATGCGTTTCGAACGACCGTTCATAGCTGAATTTATTCATAAGATGTTATAGGAAAGTATCTTTAGTGGATGTGAATGAAATTTATACAGGTTTGTACTGTATGTAAGTAATAGTAAACACACTAAATGTCGTAATAAACTAAAAACAATTATTCTATGTAATAAATTAGTTTTCTTTTACCTCCAAGTTTTTTTGAATGAAGGAAGAAGTAAAGGTTGACTTTCTGACAGCCTTGTGCGTAAGTCCGGACTTACATAGATTACATATACAGAGGGTGCAAAAATATGTATACAGTAGTATAATTGATGACATTATATTGAAGGGTCCGTTCTCGATTGGAACGCTCACGGCAAACAATTTGAACACTTTAGGGATAAATCTTCACATGTGTTACGCATGCTTCTTGCTACTTGTTTTTGTACATTCGTTTGACTTACATATATTTATATGTCTTTGAATTCAAATTCATATCTCTTCGGCTGAGGCAATTTGAAGTTTCCTTCTGAGCCATTGATGACCTTCTCTTCATACGATGTCGGTGTTAAGTCCTTCAAAAAGCAAGTGTAGGCGATGATACAGCTGTTGATTCCTTTTTAGGTAACAAGGTGCGATTTCTAGGCACACAAGTCTTTTCACCTGATTACCTATTTCTAGAATGCCTTGACTCTTTACCCCAGTGGACCGTTAAGTTAGTCAATAGAGCAACCCATTGGGTATTCAGTGCGAGCTGCAAGTGGATTGTCCATTCCACGCAGATTGCCCCTGACTTGTTGATTTAGTCGCGTGATCTGAATAGCAGTCGGCTAGAAAATACTTCCACTTATAAAACGCTTGTTCCCTTTTATGCTAGCCTTGTTATCGCTAACCTCTTTCTTTCCCTCCTATTCTTAACTGCATCTGCATTTACTGCATTCACTTTTTAATTATAACTGCAGTTCTTCCGAAAATAGCATCAGCATTACAGCCAATCATTTATCTAGAGCAAAGTATCGTAAAATGTTTTAAACTACTTCTAGCTTTGAGGATCTGTCCGCAACAATACTGTCCTACTTTTGTCATAATCAGTCGTGTCCTCAAACTTTCAGAAATTTCTATTAAAAAGGAAATATATTTTCTTATTTCGTTTATAATCCAATTAAAATCTGTTTTAAGAACAATTTTGAAAGTTACAGTTATTAATAACGAGTGAACCATAGAAAACTGGATATTGAAGGCTACAAATTATATAAAAGGGTGTATCCTAAGTGACATGGAACACTTAATACATCGCAAAATGTTAGCAGAACACTAGGTGTACTTTGTAGGTTAGTAATATGAAAAGAAAAATTACAAGTCAATTTCGTTGGGGGGGAAGTTCAGTATTTTTAATAATATATATCAGAGGCGAGTAACTTAATTAATGAGCTAACCATGCTCCCTTGTACCTTAGTGTATATAACTGTCTAAGTACCAAGATAATATTAGATTACAGAAGTGTTTTACTTGTTCACGACTCTTAAAATATTTTAATTTTTAAATGCCATTGAAGTAGTGAATAATTCATTTTGTAGATCATTAATGAGAGAATTTTTTTTTAATTTTTTTGCTATTATTGCAGGCTATTTAAAAAGAAACTTGTCTTTTTAGGGAAACTTGCTAATTTTCTTTGAGCACTGGTACTCTAAGGAAAATCGTTTGGAAACTCTGGATTAAGGGATTTGAATTCATTATCCTGTGAATGGAAGGTATAACGATGCAAGATGAAACCTACTCAGAGTGTAGAACTACAGTAAGCAGCATAATTCACATTTTGAACCGAACTTTAACTGAAGTGGAGAACTGAGTACTGTTGTGCCAGCAGAGCTGAAGATTAATCTAGCAGAAGTAAACTGAAGAATGAGGAATAGGAATAAAAAAAAAGTAAGGATTGTACTTTGCGAGGACGTTCATAAAGTAGGTTGGGAATGACAAAGGAAAGGAAAGTCGTGTATTGTTGGATGGTGATGTAGTTGAAACGTCGGCGTTATAGAGGTCAAGGGGATCGGTCTAATGGAGGTAACCGTTTGGTGGCTGGCGGGAGATCAGTCAGGTGACCAGTGTGTCCAATTAAGTACAGGAAAACTTGGATCTCTTCTCCCAGTGCCTTCTCGACAAGGGAACACCATTCCTAACTCTTTCCTTTTCATTATCTCGACACTTCTTGCTTCTCTCTCTCACCAGGTCCTTCCTTACATTGTATTGGTAACTGCACTTCTCCTGCAGTGGAAAACCTTTTACTTGGACTGATGGTCGAATAAAACGCAAGTTCACAATTTTATTACAATCCTGGTGTATTCGCATATCCGGACCTGGAGTAGGTTTCCAGTGTAATTCAATTGCACTGCCTTGTAGTGTCATATACTTTTGTAATGAACTGTTGTTTTTTTAAATTAAATTAATTTTTTAATGCAAAATTAACTTTAACATAGGGGGCCAGGTTAGCTTAGTGGTTAACGTACTCGCCTCCGGGTTGGTAGTCTGAGGTTCGATCCCCACCTGGTCCTCCATTTATTCACGAGTACGTCGTCCTTCATAGAGGATGTTAAGCCGTCGGTCCCGAGCCTGTACGATGTCAGGTATAATGTTAAAGATCCTCACTCGTAATGCCCTTGATTTTGGCAAAATTTAGGACTCCCAATGTAGAATCTGTAGAATCACCGATCAAACAAAAAGCTGGTAAACACCTGACGTTATCACCCGCTAGGGAGAACGATTTGAATAAAAACAAAAATAATAAAAAAAAAAACTTTAATATATGCAGAAAGCGGAGTTGGATGATTAAAAATAATGTCATTGGGTCAAGAAAATGATTCTGTTTAGCCCTGATACATTCCTATTGGTATTAACAACTTCTTTATCGTGAATGGGAAAAGAAACCATTCTTTGCACCAACTATGAAAATTACATAGAAATCACATGAAAATTACTATGAAAAACTCTTACATATGTAAATTTTTGACTTTATCATATTTTGATTGTAGATATTTATATCAACTATTTTAAAGATTTGAAATCCGATTAACACTCGATGAAATGTCAGGCATTTCCTGAGTTTGCTCAATGAATCAATTCTTTCTAGTTTAGTTTGGAACAATGAAAAATTCCTAGAGCAGAAGAGTTTGATATTCAATATAAAACAATTTGTAAAGCGTTAATTTATTCTTTCCAAAAAGTGGCTTCCAAAAACTTTTTAAAGTAGCAAAATTAAGATAGAAATAACAATATTTACTAGTTTATATTTAATGAATTCTTTACTTTAAAATTATAAAATGTATTTTAAAAGTTAAAAAATTTGGTTGCATATTTTAACCCTTCCGCCTGTATATCATCTTCATTGCTATTGTATATTGTATTGTGAAGTTGCTTAGAAATTATTTAAGTCGTTTGTTGCAAAGATTTGTTCTTTTTATTTGACTTTTGATTTCACGATAGCTAGTATTATCGCGGTGGCACGCTGTGACCAGTATGAGCAAGAGATCCTTTCGTCTTCTCGTTAGTCTTCTATACGCTTCTGGTCGAGAGATGTGCATAAAAAATGTTCGACGTTCTTGATTCAATTCCCGCATAGAGTTTAATTTTTAGGTTTGATATTTTATTGTTCTAGTGATTTCGAAATGAAATTCTATATATTTCCAGTGTATCCGATGGTACCCGAGTAAGACTGATAGTGACACGAGAGTAGCCGAAGTACCCATAAATTACCAATAGTGAAACAAAATTCTTATTTAGAAATTTATTACTTCTATATTAATACGCTAGTAACTGCGTGTCACGCTCGAGTGTGACCGATGTTACCCGAGTAAAACCGATGGTAACACGAGAGTTGTCGAAGTTTCGCCGAGTGGGGCCGAAGTACCCATGAATACTGAAATAAAATTATTAAAAAAAATTGAATTGTTCTAATTATTCTTCTAATATGATATAATTTAATGAATTACATTAAATCTTATATGAATATATAAAAAATTAACTCCAAATATATATATATTTTTTGGCATTCCTTGCGATGATGGCTGGTTATGGAAGAAAGTGTTTGATTAATCAAACAAAGCATTAATTGCTTGTTAACGAGTCTGATGTTGTGTTTACTTATAGGCCACTACAAATTTTTTATTTAAGTTTTTATTCCTGTTCTAATTGAATATATTATAGGTAAGGCAATACTTCGTCTGTCGAGATAGCTACTCGTATTGTGTTAATAATTAATATCATATTAAGATTAGCTAAAGTTAACAAGACATTCAGTGATTCTTATACGGTACGAAGTTTGCCGGGTTAGCTGGTTATATATAAACGTAGTAAGCCTTCTCGTAAGTTTATTCAATGGTAGTAGCTGCTACATGTAGAGCAGTACTGTTTGTTTGCCAACGCCCACACTTATAACGCTTTAAACTTTTAGTGCTCTTCCAGGTTGTGGCTCATTTATTATTTGGCACCTATTTTAGTAATGGGTTACTAAAATCAATATTATCTGTTGATTCTACATTGAGAGTCCTAAATTTTGTCTAACTCAAGAGTATTTAGAGTAGCGATCTTAACAAGTACCTGACACCGCACAGGCTCTGGGCTTAAAGTCCTCTCAGATTTATTCAGCTCCCACGTGAATAAATCGAGGACCAGGTGGGTATCGAACGCCGGACCTACCAGTTCAGAGACGAGTACGTTAACCACTGAGCTAAGATGGCACCTTGTAGAGCAGTACTGAGTACAAGGGGGATGGAGCAAGATGAAGTGGTAATTCGGTAGGGGAGGCGTTTGCAAGGGTTGATATATTCCACCCCCTGTTGTGATATGCTGTACTTTTCTATTGACTACTTTGCCGCTCAAGTCAATACCACACTGGCGTTCATACACATTCATTCATACAATAATTTTCTTTTTCCAATGACTCTCAGCATGCACTTTTTATCACATTCTAACGGTTTCCTTATTGTCGCGCCAAAGCGAGGGTAATTAACACATGATGTTTCTCGATCACCTAGATGTTGCAGTGGACTCTAACGGTTCTTTTAGACTCTTACCACAACCCTATTTTCATTAAAACCTCTACGACTTCTTCAATAAACAACTTCGCTATTTTTAATTTACTTTAATCTTTTTTTTTTCTGTGATCAATTTTTTTTACAAATTGTTAAATTTCATTAAAGTTGCAAAAACATTTCAAAAACTTATTAGTAACTCTTAATTAAAAATTCTTTAGTTTTAGCAACAGTAATTTAATTTTCATATTTATATAGATGTATTGGTGTATGATGGCAGTAGGTCTTCTCTCAAACAAGTATTATTAAAGCTGGCAGCCGCTTCTGCGTTGACCAATTTGTTGCTGATGTTCTCTAGGTTCCTTACTAGTTTGCAAGGCTTGATATATTCCACCACCTGTTGTGATATGCTGATTATTAAGATCTTAATTCATTAAGATGATCGGTTCTGACAGTTATGATTTAATCACACTATTCATATGATTTAACTGTTTACAGAAATACATATAAGTATTACAATGTATATGTAAATTTGTATCTTTGCTCTAAGGACTGCCTGGTTGGTTGACCTGTGATTGCACAGTTTGTTGTCTTGACATCACTTGTGAATGGACAGTGTATCCCAGTTAGTGTTTTTATTGTAAATCAATGAAAGGACTATTAATCAATTGTATAGTTTAATAATTGTAATTGTTATAGTTTATTTGTCCGAATTTCTCTAAAAACTTCCACATCACAAATTGATTAATAGTCCTTTCATTGATTTACAATAAAAACACTAACTGGGATACACTGTCCATTCACAAGTGATGTCAAGACAACGAACTGTGGAATCACAGGTCAACCAGCTAGGCAGTCCTTAGAGCAAAGATTCAAATTTACATATATATTTATTATTATTTTAAAGATATTAAGGTAGGTACAATATACCGCATACAATATTAGAAATTGTGGGTAGAACGCAGATTAATCTTGTGTACTATTTATAAAACAAAGTGTGGTTTTCATCGTCTTTTTGAATTATAAACGACTTTGATTTTTTAGGTAAATTGTACTTTTAGGCGTTACTTTGTTTTGGAAAGATGTTAGCTCAGTTTTGGTTCAAACAGTTTTTTCTTGTAATTGTAAACATGTGGGATGAAGTAAAAAATTAATAATTTGATGAAACTCTTGTAGCTGTATATTGTTTTGAAATAAGTTATTTATTTTGAGTGGCAAGGATTGTCAGAGCTGGCCTTTACAAACAGATTAGTAGCTCGGAGCACTTGTGAGGTGAGTGTTCATTTAGCTGAACACTGTTTATCAGGTGCCGGTAGCAGCAGAGGTCATGAACACCTTATCGCGTACTACACATCCTTCAGCCATGCTCATTCCCAACAGCTGCCTTCGCACCATGTTCATTACCTACTTGTTTTATCACCACGTTTTCAAGTTATAATTTCTTTTATTATCAGTAAATAAACCAACTAATCATTTCTAGGAAGTTTTATACTTATTTCGTCAAACAAGCTTCTTTTAAATCTCTATTCTAGCTATTTATGAGTACTTCCCTTGCATTATCAGTATTTCTAAAAATATAATAACTATGAGCATTAACCTTTTACTAAACTCAACTTGTTTAAACATGTTTTAGACAAAGATTTAAATTATTAATAACATATTTATTATTAAATATAGTTAATGGGTTATTTCACTGACGTGTTTTTTTCTAACCTATCCCCTAGAGGGTGATAACGTCATCTGTTTACTGGCTTTTTGTTTGATCGGTGATTCTACAGATTCTACTTTGGGAGTCCTAAATTTTACCTAATTCAAGTGCATTTAGAGTAAGGATCTTGAACGACTTCCTGACATCGTACAGGCTCGGGACCGACAGCTTAACGCCCTCTCCGATGGACGACGTACTCAGATTTATTCACCTCCCGCATGAATAAATCAAGAGCCAGGTGGGGATCGAACCCCAGACTACCAGCCCAGAAGCGAGTACGTTAACCACTGGCTCTCGTAAGTACAGCTAGCCTGGCTCCCTCCACTGAGGTTAGTTATATAAGAATTTTGTATTAATATATTCGTCATACCTCGTATAAACACTAGGTATGGTGGATATTATTAATAATTCTTATATTTATTATTATTAGGATATTTATGGATTCAATATCATTGACTGACTGTGGACCATACGTTAATGATCCTCTTTACGATGGGTGTTTTGATTTCTGTTTGAAACTAGTCTATTTACAGTTATCTACGTTACTACAAAAATATAAAGTTTAATAGAAAAAAATAGTTTTTTTAGAACACAATTAAATTTTATATTTTACTCTATAAAAGTTTTCATACATGCCAGACGATATAGCAGATATTTACTAGTAGAATATATGTCATACTATAAATTGTATACTAGGGACTTATATTTTGTCAAATTATTTTGCCAAACAAGCTTCTTTTAAATCTCTAAGAGATTTAGATTTTAGATATTTACGAGTAGAATATACGTTATACTAAAAAAATTTATACTAGGAACTTATATATTTATTTTGTCAAACAAACTTTTAAATCTCTATTCTAGTAATTCAATACTACTTTTCTTTCATTATCAGTAGTTCCTGATAATGTAAACACCGTCTCACTACAGCTTCTTATCAACATAGAATAATAACATATTGCTAGGATGAATTTGAAGAAAGGCTGTTTTGGGAGACATACCTGGGTAGTTGTCGGCGTTGGACGCGAACAGGACGCATAGGCCGGTCTCATAGTTGACCGAGTGGCAGGAGGCGTTGGCGTGGCAGGCCTCCAGACAGTCGGTAAGCATAAGAGTACCAGGCACGGAGTCGAGCAGGTCATCAGGTGCCGTGAACACGTAGCCGGTCACTAGCTCGAAGCCCAAGTGGTCGGGGTCGCACTCGGCAAGAACCTCCCCTGCCGAGGTGATGTCCTGCCCGGCGGTCAAACGTATCAGGCATACCGCCAGCAAGCAAACTGCGCCACCCAGCATCTTGTATCTGAAACACAGAAGAAAGCCTTTGAATCAAACAAAAATAGCGGGGTTTTAGAAAAAATCTTACCTCAGTAGTGATAGTAACTTATTAAAGAGATTTTTCAATAATTATGAGAGGAGACAAAAAGAATGTATTTGTATTTCTCGAAAGTAGTACTATTACTTGGTGGAAGTTTATTATGATATTTTCACATGCTCCATTTTTTATATGACATGTGTATAATTGATTATTTTATTAGTGAAATAAAATTTAAAATAATAATTGAATATAACAAGCATTAAAATTAAATAAATTACATATATATTACCACTAACAAGATTTCACAATAAACACGTGAAATAACAATCAATGATCAAACTAGAATATGAAATGGGGAAAAAAGACTAAGATCTTTCAACCGTAACAAGCGGTCTTCTTCAGAATCAAAATCCCAACTGAAACACCTGATGCAGAAAACATCTGGTGAGGGGTTGAGAAGAGTGGGAGGAAAGAGTGGTATTTTAAAAGGGTGAAAGTGCAGGAAAGGAATAATGTCCAGAAAGGGATGTTTGGGGAAACAAAGGAGTACAGTAAGAAAGAGCAAAAAACTATCCACTGGCTGTCAACCCTCTGAGAAGAGGCTATTGCCCTCGTAACGAAGAAACCGTTACTAATGTTTATAATATTTGATCTATTAAATTTAATTAGAGACGGTTCAATAATATTTCTTAACAACATCGATTTTTCATAGGTAATAAATTTAGCTCCTGTCCAATCAATATGATGATTTTCATTGTTTATATGCAAGAATAATGTTCTACTTTTTTCCTGTCTACTTACGCTGTATTGATATTGTTTTACACGTGTCTTTAATGATTTACCAGTTTGACCAATATAAATTTTGGTCAATACGTTTTATTACAATATATAGTAATAATAATTAACAACTTCTAATGTAAGCGTTTGCCGTGCAATTATGAATTTGATAAGTTTTCAAGGTGTATAGTATTTAGGAACTTGTTGAGACAATGAAATAACTTGGTTAAAAGTATAGTTTTCTGAACATGCTGCTTCATTTTCTTCAAGTCATGCGCTAGGAATGTTGTATGTGTAGGATTCCTGTGAAGGTTGTGATTCTTCATATGTTGGACAAACAAGTAAAAGACTACTTACTAGAGTAAAGCAACATAGATTTTCTATTAGAAGGCAAAAAGAGTCAAGTCCTTTGTTTCAACGTATTAAGTTAAACAGTCATTCCATAAAATTGGAATATTCCAAGGAATTAATATTTCTCTCTTTTTTTGTTGTTGAAAGAAACTTACTTGAAAGTGCCCTAATTAAATATAATTTTGAAAAAACCATCACCATTAGTCAAAGGCTATATGGAATAAATAAATGCATTTTTAATTCAAGGTATGATTAAGCTATTTCGATCTGTGACCTTTGAAATGTGTATGACCTTTGACCGGATAATTGATTCTAATCACATAGCTTAATGTTTTGTTTACATTATTTTCTTTCTCCTTGTATTCTTGTTTCGTTTATTCATTTGTTATTGTTTATTCGATTTAATAAGAAAAAGAAGATTAAAAATTATATTAATAAGTTATATTTGTTTTTCCATTAATTTATTATTATTATTTATTTTTTTACAGTTTGCCTTACATTGTTTAATATTATTGATACTGGGGATAGTATTAAGTCTCCACACAAAAAAGGTTTATTATAAGAAACTAAACAAACCGTTTCGAACACATGATGTTCTTCTTCAGGTTACATCGCTCTGCTGGGGTGGTTATTCGGTGGGTGAGACCAAACAAGGATTTAATGAATTAATGTTATTGAGTATTTTTTTCTAATGAAGATATATTGTTGAAAGTTCCAGCTGTTTCGTTACCTTCCTTCTCCATTTCTTCTATATTACCTTCTTAATTCTTACTTTGTTTGCTCTCTGGTGACAAAGTGAAAGGACTCAGTGCATTTAGTTTTCTTTCTATTGTTTTGTTTTTTTTCTTGTGGTTTAAACTTCATTGATTGCATCACGTGTTTTTTTGTAATCTTCAGAATATATATATATTTATATATATATATGATCAAACCACAAATGAAATGGGAAAACAAGACTAAGATCCCTCAGCGGTCTTCGTCAGAGTCAAGGTCTTCGTTCATTTGTGGTAAGAGACTAAAACGGAAGAAGATGAGGTACGTCCGTCTTGATTCTAGTAAAGGTTTTCGTTCTTTATATGTTGTTTTTTTCAGTTATTTATATGTCCGGTTTGGACTGTTTATTATATATATATGCCCACCACTTTTATTCACATGTTATCTAACGACATGATACACGAAAGGCCTCAGAGCGATTAGCTCCTATCTTTTGTGGTGAGTTACTTGAAAATATATATATAAACTGAGATTGCAATCACAGATTGCATTTTATGAGAATGAAAAAAAAATATATGATTATGTATAAAGTATCTTACTTTTGTAACTGAGGATAATGAGAAGTAACAGTAAGAAACAGATGTCTTCTTCTTGCAGAAACATCTGCTGTGTTACCGTTATTCCCGTATATATAAAGCAATATGAGATACTCAACGTCCAATTGCAGAGAAAGCCACTTAATCAGAAACATAGTGAAAGAATGACATAACCTGCTTCAATAACGTTATCGTCAAACCGGGCTAACCTCGTCTGAAGGTGAAAAAACACCCTGAGATTCGTATGTTGATTTTAATTTCATGTTTGTTGTGGAATCATTATTACATATAAATTTCTTTTAATATAGGTCGTTTTCAGGTTTGATGAAACGAACTATCAACATTGTAAAGGTAGTCGGTTGTATACAAGATATGAGAAGGTGAGAGTAAATTGAGTGAGTTACTTAATATGTTTTTGTTAAGTTTGAAGTTTTAAGTTCATGTAGAGTTTTGAGTTGATGGTCGTGGCAAAAGATTGTTTTCTATGTAAACAGGTTTGCATGAGAATAGGGTTGCTTTGATTGAATTAAAAAAGGGACTTGCTGTACGAGGCGTGTTCAAGGACTTGAAAGAGGGTACATTGTATTAATGGAATTATGCACAATCTGGCTAATGACGTATTTCTTTAGCAGAAAGAGGAAGAGAAAGTCTTCAGAAATAAATGAGGAGAATGTTGAGAATCATGTAGCAAGTGAGGTGGGAAAAGTATTAGCATATAGCGGGAAGAAGAGGGTGTTTGTGTGCGGTGACAGAAGAGCTTGGCATGACACCCGTCTCACCTGACCTCCACACCATATATCTCGACCACTGCCCCAGAGACACGCTCTCCCTCGCAGCCTCTCTTACCTGGCCAGCAGGTCTGCTCTCCTGTTACGCGACCTCCTTAACACCACGACTCTAACTGTTCAAACACCTTATTTGTGTTAAACCTGTTTTAAGTAACGCTGAATTAGTGCCACTGTTCGTGTCTCTTGTCTTTCCCTCTGGAATTTGGGACAAAATAATAAAAACAAATTGAATTTAGCCTGACAGGTCTTACTGGTTATATCTCTGTGCGATGTAGTATGCCATCTCTGTGCCTTGGAAAAACCCAAGGGTCGACCTTAACATTTTCTCCCCCCTCATTTGGGTCACCAACCCCTAGGGAAGTTGAGCTTTACCATAGAAGGTTACTGTATAATCACGTATAAGCACTCATCATATTCACCATCATCAGACTTCTGAGTTGAGATTTCATTAATAACCCTAGGCATGTGTCTGCAGATGAATTTAAGCCGAATTTAAAACAATGAAAACATTCTTACCAAAACTACTTTGCAATTTCAAGTTTTTTTTTTCCTTTTCCTGATTTGTGTAACCCTCAAATCAGTTAGTTTATTTATCACCTGTTCCCTTATATAGATTACAGGTTTCATTTACAAATATTACCATTATTAAATTATTATTATAATTACAGTTCTGATCATTATTAATAGTATTCTATACATTAGTGTAAATATTACCTACATATATTACTTTATAGTATAAAAGTCATTCATAGATTTCTACTATTCTATAGGGAAAAAAGCTCGGTGGGGAGACTCAGTGTCCCCCGTACGGCTACCCCAGAAATATGTACATTAGGAGCAATCCCTCAATAAAGGTTATTCATTCATTCATTCGTTTGAAAATTATAATAATAACAATTCTAATACAATATAGACATTTAGTGTTAAATAATTAAATCAGCATATTTTAATCATCGGTTAGACTCTTGTATAAAAACAACACATGCTATATACTCAAAACTGTGAACATATGATGTTGACAGGTATACCAACACAAAAACAAACATTTTGTGATTAGAGTGTACGGAGTGTGCGAAATTCAAAAAGTGTTCTTACTGTTTGATCATACTTTGCATACGATATTTGTACTCAGGTATCATTTTATGTATCATATGCATAATTGCATAATTGGATTATTATTATTTTCATGGCAGTTAGATTTAGAGTAATTTAACGAATCCCAAATCCAACTCCCTTCATCAAGTCTTATTCCTGCTGCAGTTTCTAGTCCGTACTTGGACTCTGATAGTTACAAAAAAATAAAAAAAAAACTCCTACTCAATTCACAGTTAATTTACTGACTCCGACTCCACAGCCATGAAACTTGCTTTCAGAGTTGTGGAGTTTCAAATAATATTTCCTTAACTTTGAACATATGATGAGGGCATATTCCTTCTAAAGTCAATATTTGACTTATAATAATATAATAGAAAGAAGTTGTCTACTAAATAGCTGTCACTAAGTGTCATGTTGGGTTCAAAAGTAATATTACTTTGCAGGCTTCTTGGTACATACGTAATGAATAAAGTTTTAATTTCCTAACTGGTATGTTAGGTATGTTTAAGGAATATGTCGTCACCCAGCGTAGGGGTCACTGGCACGTCTCTTCCCACCCGTAGATGATGTATTCACAGTACTCGTATTTGACTCATAATCAACAAAGATGCTCTTAGTTCAGTGACAGCACATTTTGTATGCCTTCCACTGTATGGCTACCTTCTTCAACCTAAATACAATACAACTTGATTAAAGTCCACTTCTTCAAACACCTACTCATTTGAGCTTTAGAAGTGGTCCAATTTTTTATTGATTTAAAAGAATTTGAACCATTAGTGAGCCTGTAGTGACATTGTGGCACGTTAGAGCTAATGTGGCTCAGCACTAGTACCATTACGGCCAAGTTCTAACCGTAGCCAATATTATTTAAATTCAACAAGGCCGATGGCTAACGACTCCAATTCATGTCTCCGTAGTTATCACCACGTCACTCAACTTCCAAACAATTTTTCCATAAAAATGCTTCACATGAATTGAAATATGATTATTTTATTTAATAATTATAAACTATTTGGTTCATATCTTTTGTATCTAGGATGTTTACCCTAACCCAGAGTGCGGAAGGTCACACTGTTTATTCATAAATGCCTCATGGAATGAATTCATCCATCATAGAGGATACAAGCACCATGAATTATTTTAAATATAATAAATAATGCTTATTATTACATTTTGTTAATGACATTATTACTTTGTTTAGGATACTTTTGTATCACTGGCTTAGGTAATAGTATTCAGCTTACAATAATCAAGTGTCACCTCTGTCCTTGAATCGAGTAAGATTTTGAAGTGTTTCAATTGGCCTTTTGAATCTTTGCCACAGCGATTTTTTTCTTTACTTTGATAAACCTATTTCTTTGTGATTTCAGACACTGAAGATGCCTGAAATAAACATGTAAACCATTTGATAGACAAAGTTCACTGTTTTCAGTTGAGTGACGACTTACTTGACACAACGTGAGCTGCTTTAGTCGTGTCGTGAGTCGACTTTAAAAAGTAAACGTCTTAAATTACATACACACCTGACAGCCGTCTCTTTGTTATCTTACAGAGTCTAAGAAAGCCACAACTCCTCTACAGTAAAGAGTGTAATAAAAGTGATTGATTCTACTGAGAATTGATTGGGATACTAGTGCCTTTGCTGTTCATTAAAACTCAGCAAAGTTATTGAAAGAACACGAGTGATAAACTTAGAAGCGTTCACTATAACTCGTTGTCTACAAATTTATTAATCGAAGTTAAACAGTTTCAATTCAAAATTGGATATATTTACTTCAATTTTGGTATCTTTTGTAGTATGACATATAAAACACTAGCCCTTATTACTACAAATAGCAGTATTTTCAAGAATATGAACAATTTTATATACCTCATCTGTTAGAAAGGACGCAAAGTTGTTGATCCCTAGCCTATACAATGCCAGGTACTCTTTAATCGGAAAAATTGGTATTATTTTTTTTATTTATTGCTTAAACCGATCCCCTAACGGTGATAACATCAGCCGTTTACTGGTCTTTTGTTTGATCAGTGATTCTGCATTAGAAGTCCTATATTTTGCCTAACTCAAGTGTATTTAGAGTTAGAGTTAGAGTTAACATCCTCTCCGACGGACGACGTACTCAGATTTATTCACCTCCCGCGTGAATAAATCGAGGGCCAGGTGGGGATCGAACCCCAGACTACCAGCCCAGAGCTGAGTACGTTAACCACTGAGCTAACCTGGCCCCTATAAACTTGGTAACATAAATAATTCACGATGTATATTTGAACTGATAATATGGTTTTCCGTAACTAAAATGAGAAATGAGTCACATTTGTTATTCCGAAAACAGCAGTGAAGCTCAAGGATTAGATCATCGAACATTGAAAACAACCTTAAATCATTTATATTTCTTGACAATTTAATTCCTATAGTAGTATAGAGCCACTGTTTTTTTGAAATTAAATACTTTATTCTTCTAATTATAAACGATTTTTGATGGAATTTTTTTCACCTCTGTATACAATCCAAACACGTGTCGGTTTCACTGAAAGTGTGCAACCAAACACCTTGTAATGTTTGTTTAAAAAAATTCATTTTGAAGTTAATTAAATTAAAATTTTTTTATGAAATCCGTTTTTGAAGTATTTATTTTTTTTATTATTTGATTTACATTAAGTTAAGGTGATTTTATTTGTACTGAACGCGATGTATAATGAAGTGTTCATCGCAATTATAATAAATACCGTTTGCGAAATTAATGATTAATTTATGTAAATAGATCAGTGGAACGATAGTGAGGTGAGATTTTCTGCAAGTTTTTTTTTTTTTTTTTTTTTTTACTTATTTGCGATGGAGGAAAGGTAAAAGAGAATAGTGTGTTTGGCGTGTATTATCCATTCTGTACGGGCCGGCCCACTTAGCTCTCTGGCTTTTCTTGCCAGGTCGGCCGTCTTTGTGTGACCCTCGGCCCTTGTCCGCGAGCCGATAGCCTCATAGATGTAACTGCCATATTGCTTATTTACACATACTGCCTTAACATACCATGAGAGGCTTGGAAATCTGCGGCCAAACACCTTCGCCGCGAATTCCTTCCTTTTCTGTCATTCTCGATACCGTTTTACTTTTGACATCAGCTTTCCTTTCTTAGTTTATTTTTTATCTTGTAACAATAATCTTAAATGTTGTGTTAAATATACATCAATCGAATAGTTTACTTTAAATATCTAACTCGATATCATATACTTTCTCCCATTTTTTATTACCCTAATAAAAGTATCATCAATAATTCTGATTTTAAATGTGGTTAGTTTTGTGATTTTATGTCCTCACATTCCAGTTTTTCTTTTATATATATATATATATATATATATATATATATATATTGATAAAATATTGAACTGTTTGAAAATGTATACTTCTGCCTATGAAAAAGGTTTTAAATAAAAACCGAAACGTTGGCAATGAGAGTTTAATTTGAACCTGAAGAACTGACCGAGCCCGATAGCTTTAGTTTTGTATATATATATATATATATAATCAACGGGAAAACGATTCATAAAGGACAACTAAAGATACAGTAACCTTTAAACAATATAGATTCATAGTAAACTGTAGACACAAGTTAAAGATACGAACACACCTACAGTCTCTAATTTTTGGTTCAACCATGATCAGGAGAGTAGAGATAGGGACACCAAGAGCACACGCGTAGCCGGTTCAAGTCAAGTAAGAAAAATGAACTAGGAATAAGTGAAGATCTGAGAAATAATAGATAAAACTGAAGAAAACGAGGAAATATAAATAATAAAAACTTAAAATATAATAATAATGTAGCATATTAAGAAAAAAATAACTGAAAGTAAAGAAAATCCCTAGGTTTCCTACCTAATAGTTTTTTAAGCTGTTTTTTTTCTTTTACAATTTAAGTCGTCTCTGTCCTATCGCCTTTTCATGTTTTTTTATTGGTTTGAACAATATGCATGTTTATAAAGTTAAGTTAAAGTTACACACCTTCTAAAAGAAACAAAAAATCTCACAACTTCTCTTAAAAGAATGTCTGATTGATGTCATTTATGGGTGTATTACAGGAGAGTGGGGGTATGACCGAATCCCAAACCGATACCAGGGCCAAGGTAAACAAAAAAAAAACACGTGATTTGAGATTCCTTCAATGCCAAGATGTTTGAAGTATAAGTGATAGGGCGTGTGATGGGCTGTGAAGTCAATGGTGACTGCAGAGGCAGGCGTGGCCACTGTGAGAACTGTTATGTCATAGGATGTGAAGGACCTTGGTGGACTTGGTGACTGACTCACCCCTAGCCGATACGTAATGTCCCCCCGTCATCGCCAGGGTAACAGTACCTCTGTCGCACAACCCATCAATAAATATTGCCACTGTCATTACTTTGTCCTTCCTGCTTTAAATTATTAATATAAATATAATAAAGGTCGAGCGGACTTTTTTAAATAAAATAAATTCAAAACGAAGGAAACACACAGAAAGACACAAACATAACTCACATCAATATTTCGACCATCGTCGTCATCAGGAGGTGTGAAGAGCGAAGAGTCCCGCAGGACTTCACACCTCCTGATGACGACGATGGTTGAAATATCTATGTGAGTTATGTCTGTGTCTTTCTGTGTGTTTCCTTCGTTTTCAATGTATTATATATATATATAGTGTCGCTTCACAAGTGCGCTTGGTGTCCCTATCTCAACTCTCCTGATGATGGTTCAACCGAAAATTAGAGACAGAAAGTCTGTTTGTTCCTTAGTTCTGTGTTTGTGATTCATCGTGAAACGTTATATATATATATATATATATATATATATATATATATATGAGTCGTTATCGGCCTTTGGAGCGATTCACATCTATTCCTGATGACGAGGACATCGAAATATAGTAGTGAGTTCAGTGATTTCTTTTCTGTGCGTTCTTTTGAAAATTCTTGTTTATATAGATATATATATATATACATTGTTAAACATTTTTAACAATGTATGTATACAGGAAGGACTACTACCAAAATTTACAAACATTAGAATATATATATATATACAAGATTAAATTTTCTGCCTACTTTTGTTTTAATCAATTTCTTGGATACCTTTTCCAAATTTCTTATTAGTCCTTTAAATTCACTATGAACTAGGTATATTAACTCACCATATCATTTGTTGTCCATATATTTATTCTTTCCGACGTTTCAGTCTTCTTTGACCAACATCAGGGTGATTTTTTTTAAAAAAAAAGTAGGCAGAAAATTTAATCTCACATGTATTAACGGAGGACTGTTTCCTAAATATATATATATATATATATATAATATTTATTACATGAGCTGCCTTCCGCCCACAATCCTGAATGCACGTACCTCTTCTTCTTCCCTTCTACTCTCTTCCTGATGACGAACTTCGGTTCGAAATATTGATCTTGTAAGTATTCTCGCTTTTTTTAAGTGTTGTTTTTTTCAGTTATATAAGATATATACTGTTTTTCTTCTTTATTGAGGTTTCGTCTAGCTTCAAACAATACAATACCTTTAAGCCAAATAATAGTAAGAATTATGTAAACCTCTAATTTCCTCTTAAACCATCATCAGGATCGATGAATGCGAGATACAGAAAACCCAAGTCTGCTTGAACTCCCTCTTTCTTCTCTCCTGATGATGGCTTAACGGAAAATTAGAGATTGTAAGCGTATGATTTCTAATTATTTTAATAATAAATTCAAAAATGTGACTAACATCTTTTAACCTAAACATGTGGTTTCTGTCTCATTCATTCTGGAACAGTGTTATAGGATATCTGGTGTGGTATTCAGAAGGGAGGGAGGCAAGAGAGTTGTTTTAAAGAAAGTATTCTAGATTAGTACGAAAATCATTCGAAATGACTGCAAACTTCAATCCCAGTGTACTTGTTTGTACTTTGGCTCCTCGGCTCTGAGATCTCATTGGTTCATACTTTCCTCCTGCTTTGGCATTATATTTGGTATGTTCAGAATAATAACAATAATTATTTTGGTATTACCTTTCAGTTTCATCTATTGTTGTTGCAATTCTATATTTAAAGGTATTTTTTTTTCAAATCTATATTTGATAGTTCATACGAGACCAAACTAAATTTGTTTCTGATACAGTCTAGCCATGTATACGACTTGGGAATGGCGAGTAATGAGCTGTGGCTCGTACTTAGCTTGCCCGCATGGGAAATATCAGCAAGATAACCTTCCACTTCCTCCACATATCCTGCCACATCTACAATCAACCCTCAATGAGATGGTCTTCTAATTTATGTGATTAAAAAGTAATCTCGTAAATTATACGTAGTTATGGAGTTAAGTTCGGTGATTGTAATTGAAGGTCTTTCAGTATCAATCGATTAAAGAACAACAGGTTTGAACAATATTATATTCATGCTTCAATATTTCCTGGGCCCTGTTTACAGTAATGCTCAGTATGAGTATCCGAGTACTGTTTCAGACTTAGAGTTTTTAAATGGTACGTAATGTTGGATGGTAGAACTCCATTCACGATTTTTTTCAATAGCTAATTTATTCTATAACTTACTAATACTTGCTAATCAAGAACTTGATTACAGCTATTTATACTAAGTTGAGTACTCTTCAGTGATATGTATTTAAAAGAAGATCTACTAATTTTCTATTCTTGGATAAAGTTTGATAAAAATATCAACTTATTTAAAGAATAGAAACCAAATATCAGAAATCGTTTGTTTCCCAGGTACAAGCTGAACTGTTAGAAACTTGATCATTTATTTCAATGAATGCTTTCTTTATTGGTGGAACTATGATAATTAAGAACAGGAAAACTGTGAATATATTTCATTAGAAATTGTAATAAATAGAAGTATAAATAGTATACTTATACTTGGTCAGAGTCCAACTGATACTATCTAACGAGGACTACTTGTTTTGGTTGAATGATCTTAGTAACTTTTCTGAAGTCTTACTGTGGTTTAGACGTTGATATTTATATCACATGTTTGTTGTGAAATCTTGCTATCAGTTTTATATATATATAAATATTATATACTCGTGTATATATATATATATATCATAATAAATATAATATAATAATAATAAGGAGTTCGTGACCAGAACTCCTTTACAAAATACAGTAGATCACTGCAAATTACTCAGGAAATTAGAAAACATCAGTAAGAAATTAGTCATCGCAGAAGCTGCTGCTAACTTCAATATATGATCATCGTTTTTTGACTCTGACGAAGACCACTTGTTACGGTTGAAGGATCTTAGTCCTGTTTTCCCATTTCATATTGTGGTTTGATCGTTGATATATATATATAACAGATTCAATAATATATCGACCGTTTGATAGAATAGGTGTGTTCTCTAATCGGGTTTTATATATATATATATATATATATATATATTATATTTTATATTATATAATATTATACACAATTAAAAGAAACGGTCTAGCGGACTTTTGAACTTATTTTATATATACTTATACTTCGATGTATATTTTATATATATACCATATATATATCAATGATCAAACCACAATAAGAAATGGGAAAACAAGACTAAGATCTTTCAACCGTAACAAGCGGTCTTCGTCAGAGTCAAAAACCCAACTGTTTTATATATATATATAATACCACAAAAAAAACTGAATAATACCGAGATTGCTATTTTGAATAATGGTTCGTTAACAAAGGAATTCAAACCTTTAAAGGATGAAACGGATAAAATGTATTCCTTCACATATTATTAAAGACGCAATAACGGTGTATTGAAGAGTAATCTTTCATATGTACAGATATAAATGTAAACTTCAAAATACGGAAAATTCGTAACGCAGATTGAAGACAGAACAGATCAAAGTGCTTACTAAGATCGATATTTTGAAAAACAGTTCGTAACTAGGAAAACATCAGAAAAGAAGAAACTGAAACTTTATGAGAATAAACAGAAGAAGACCAAATGCAGCGATTTATATGTTTCCAACCGTGTTGAGATCGGTGCGCTTGGACTCCTTCTATTCTCCTGATGATGGTTAAATCCGAATTTTGAGAGTCTAAGTGTTGTTCATTCCTTATTTGTGTACCTTTACTCGTATTAGTTTCTTTTCTTTCAATGATTATACTTCCTCCATTACATACGGCAATCCAGTTGTTAACGTTTTATTATGCTTCTAGTTTGAGAAACCAACTGTGAATATTATTTTTAAATGAAAAATGTTGGTTTTGATATATGTATAAATTTATTTTCCTTTTTTTATTAATTTTATAAGTTTTTAAACAGTTGCTGTTTTTAGGTGGTACCGTTAGACCACTGTAGTGTCTACAGCGCTTGTTTCAGAAAGCCGCTATCTGACTGTGCATGCGGGTACGATATCGTCCCGCCTGCATCCAAAAACCTCCTTCATTTCTAAGCCTTTCAAATCTTTGATTCAACTAAAACACTTTTGAAAACACTCTTTTTTGACGTATACTAATTGGAAAGGTAATCCTTGGAAACAAGTTTGTTTCTTTGACGGGATTGTTAATTTTCAAAGTAACTGTTTTTATAATATGTGTTTAATTCTTTTTGCTTGGATCCCGTTATTTCTAACTAACTCTGACAGAGCCTTCAGTAGTCATTTTTATGCATGATTTGTAAGATTGCTTCACGGTTCAATATGTACACCGTTCACGTATTGACTGTTTCATTTTTTGAGGACGCAGTGAATAATGAAGAAACTTTACAAATAGGAAGGCTTTCTAGATTATTCTAGACAAGTGTTTCTGGACTATGTTCTGTATGAACATGTATTTGCTAATTAAGTATAATCTAGAAACATAACCTTGAAAGCATAGTTTCTTCAAAATGCTTGCCTAATGTTCCTTGATTATAGGCAGCCTTTTCCGAAAATGAGATGAATCAGTCAGCTCTGTTTCAAACATATAAAATTGTAAGTTCACAGAAGGGGTTCTTGAGGATTTTAGTCATAAAAATTCAACTCTTGATTATATGCCGACGTTTCGCCAAAAGTTGTTTGGCATTTTCAAGGCTTGTTTTTGAGGAAACCGTCCATGCTTTTATCTAGCAGCAACATAACAGATACGAATAGAAAGCTGCTAGACAAAAGAATGGACGGTTAAATAGTGTTTCCTTAAAAACAAGCCTTGAAAATGCCAAACAACTTTTGGCGAAACGTAGCCAAATCAGGAGTTGAATTTTTATGACCAAAATCCTCAAGAACCTCTTCTGTGAACTTGAAAAATCAGTGGTCGAGAAGCTATATCAATATAAAATTGTAGTTTTTCATAATGGTTCCTCCTTGATTAATAATTAGTTTAATAATTCAACATTTGTAACTTCACAACGCATTCGAGTTTGAATGTATGATATCCAATCATTGACTCCGAGATATAATTCTACTTCATTTTTTTTGTTGCCTGCTACTTTTTTCTGCACTTTTAATGACAATATTTACCGTCTTCACTGCACCTTCTGAGTAGGTCAATTTAACTTATTTGGCCATTATCAATGTGTGCATGTTAATGTATCAATGTCTAACTTACAATAGGACATTCGGAAATATCACTTAAGATCTTTCAACCAAAACAAATAGTTTTTATCTGAGTTTGACTTATACTGAAACAAGTGATGTAAGACATCTGGTGTGGCATTCACAAGGAGAGGGGGCAAGAGAGGTTTTTTAAAGGGTATAAAGCACAAAAAGAGGGAACAAAGGGCTGCTTAGTCACATTTATAAATTTCATAGATTTCTATTTCACCTGTTTACTTTGAAACCTGGTTGAGTTAATGTATATTGATTGTGTTGATGCTCGAAAGACAGGTCTTTTAAAGAATAGTTTCTGATTAATTTTAATAATCGGAAGATGTGTCAGTATCATGGTTATAGTATTAATAGGAGGATAGCTGTTTAAAATGTAGAAAGGGCCGCTTTTGATGTGGTCTCCTGTATCTGAGCCTCGAGATTACTGATAAGGAAGGCTGTCTTGCTCCAGAATATCACTGAAGTCAGAAAGACATTGTAATTGATCGAAGTGCTGATCGAGCCAAGCTGACAAGTAATCTAAGTGTTGACCAAGAGCGTTGACTCTGCTGGCCTAGCGACACGTGTGAGCAGCAGTCCTCTTGATTAAGAAGTCATAGAGGTGCTCTAACCGTCTTAGGTTACTCTTCTTTTTAAAAAGAATCTTCTGCATCCCCCGTATTGAACCGTAAAATATATTGTTAAACCTGTGTACTTGCCGTCTCACGTCTCCATTTAGAAGAGAAAGAATCCAAAAATGAAATCAAAAAGATATATATCAATTATTTCTTTGAGAATACTTCACTTATGATATTGATAATAATTAAAATGAAGTTTAAACGAAATATACTGATGTTTAGGATTTCACATTGGATGCATCTCAAGAAGTCAAAAGAAAAGACTAATCACTGTAACAAAATCAGAAATGAGACAAAGATCTTTATAGGAAATAGTAAAGATCTTAGTTTGTGTCCTAATGTTGCAAGAAAGCGGTGGATTTAAAGAAGATACTTCTGAAAACTTCTATTGTACAATGGGGGTGGAAAATACAAAAATGAGTTAATTAATAAAGGGTGTGTCTAAAGAAATTGAAGCATTACTATGGACAGGATGTTGGCACTGTTTTATAAGTGACCGTCAATCATGGCATTAACTGTAAGTATTACTTTGCTCCTCTCTTAATCAAAATCAAGCATTTGATCCTGTTATATTCTGCCAAGATAATTATATTGTATCAAAAAAAGAATTGCCTTTCTGCTTATAATGGAAAATGGCTAAGCGAAATGAGATATAATGTTTTATATATAATATGATGAAAAAGTTCATTGGAATGGTTGGAAGTGCGAAGCGGTAGGCATGATGAAGGCTTGGAAGTGTTGATCAGAGCGCACTTAAGTTCTGACAGCGTGCTTCATCGCTAAACACCGACATTAGCATATGCTTCGATTTATCAGCTGATCGCATATTACCTATATTAAGAGGTGTCGTAATCATCAAGTAAAAAACATTCATTACCTTGCTATTAAACTAACTTGCATGCACAGCCAATTTGATACATTTAAAAAAATCAGCAGTAAGTAAGATTGGGGTTTAGCCAGATTAAAGGCTTGAAAAGCTCTTTGAATCAGTGGTTTCCGAATTCATATGTTTGATGTAGTTTAAAAGGTAATCTTGATACATATTAAGCCGCACGGGCTTCATGCCTCGACACTTATTAATGCCTTCTTTTCAAAGCGCTTCGTCCTTCCTCAACCCTTTCATCACTTTGCTTCCTTTAATTGTATGTTATTCCTCCCACTATAGTTTTCTTTTTACCTCTGCTCCTTACTCCTGCTTTCCTACAAACACTTTTTTAGTTTTTTTTTTTGAAACCGATACTCATAATTTTAGTAGGATTTATAGTTCCATTATAAATAGTTAATGTTGCAATGTTATCTTAGTTTATATTGCCATGGATTAAATTTAATATAAAAAACAGTGTTTTCAATAAATGTCGCTGGGTAGCAGCACATGCAATGACAGACAACGTTTTTTAGTTCGATATTAGAAGCTAGCCTAGAGTAAGTTTTTTGAATTTTTTATGATGAATGTAAAGTAGATATGACAAATGTCCATTGTTTTTGTTAGCTTATAGCCCTGAGGATGTCTTAAAATAAAGACGAGACGTTGCCGAAAAGGTGATTCCATATATTAATTAACCCTGACTAAAATTCCGAGAAGAAGAATAGTGTTTATATATATATATATATATATATATTTATTTAAAATAAACTGTGATACATAGAAAGAAACATAAAAAAGACTCACTTTTTAATATTTCGACCGTTATGGCGGCTGTCCTCAGGAGAAGAACTGAATTGACGGAGGGACGACAGTCAACTAAGACCGCCATAACGGTCGAAATATTGAAAATTTAGTGTTTGTTTTGTTTTCTTCCATGTGTCACAGTTTATTTTAAGTGTAATCTGTCCTGCCGGACCGCATTACGTTTATCATATATATACACTTTTTCGATCGAAATACGATCCGAAACGCACAAATATAGTTCAATGTACAAAAAGAAACATAAAGAAATTAAAAGCACACACGTATAGTCTCTAATTATCGGTCTGAACTGTCTTCAGGAGTGATAAGAGAGCGAAACCAAATGCACTGTTTCAGAGACGGTTGGCGACCAGCAATGTTGCCGTATGCGCGCCCGGTCACAGAGAATAAGGTAGACAAGAATCAATTTAAAATAAAATTAAATTAGTGAAATATGAAAAAATAATAAATAAATGAAAAAATTGAGGGATGAACAAAGATATTGATACATGAATAAAAGTACGGAATATGCTATGATAAAATAAAATGAAACTGAGAATACAAATAATAGTATTAAATATGTGAAGTAATTAAATAATAAAGGATAAAAAGGGTATTTGATAATAAAAGATGAAATGCAACTACAAGGGACTTATGAAACATTATCTCTTTTGATTGAGGCATCTGGTGTCCTTGCTCGGTTTTTGAAGCCCCTTTGTTTCAAGAGTGACCGAGTTCATTATTCAGTATAGAACAGAAAACGGATGTAGGTATTTATAATTCAGTTCAAAATAAATAGTTTTTGGGTACATTGTTTCACTTTCACGATTGTTTCGCATATTTGATATTTTTTTTAAGTTAAACTTTTAGTTTTTGGATGTTTTTGAGTGATTCTAGCTGTTTATTGGAAATGAGGATAAACTCGCTAGATACGAATTGAAGTCACTGGGTTAGTTTTGGCAAAGTGGGCTGCACGGCGATGTTATCAAGTAAATGAAATGGTATAGAGTCAAGCGGCGGAGGAGGAGGAGGCGCGAGATGAGGGTGAAAAAGGCGTTGAATTGGCCGAAAGGTGGGCAATCAGAAGAGGGAGGGAAGAGTCGTGACGCTGAGGGGTGCTGGAGGAACAGTATTGAAAGGGAAGAGCGGAAAGTGAAGTCTGAGAATCGACGTCTGTCTGCTGTCTTGCATATCGCAGCAGCGCGCACTATCGAAAGTAACTCTCCACCAGGGGTGGCGACCAAAGGGGGTGGCATGTGCCAGGGGGTCAAAATAAAAACCTAACCAAGATGACATTCTTTTATGTGACAATACTGATTTTTCAACTGTTTGAAATTATCAACAATTTTAAATTTTCAAATTATTATATATTTGCAAATTAAAAATAAATTTATTTTAAATTTTTCAAAACTAGTTTTTTTGTTGGGGTTGAAACTTTATTATATTTGTTTGCATAGCCAGTTAATTAAATGTAGCAATTTTTTTTTAAAATATGCGTTTTTGTTTTGAAAACCACCAGGGCCGTAGCAAGGTGGATGCTGGAGGGGTGGCACGTAAAAAAAATTAAAATAATAAAAAAAGCTAACCAAAATGAGTTTTTGTAAGGTCGTCATTGTTTTTATGTGATATTTCACTGTTTTTAATGGATTTTACAATCGTAATATGCAAAGTAAAAATAAATTTATTTTAAATATTTCAAAATTAGTTTTTTTTTTCAAGGAGGTTGAAAGTTTATTATATGTGTTTACATAGCTATTTAATATAACAAGTTTTTATTTTTTTTATTTATGGATTATTATTTTGAAAAATCTTTTATGACGACCGTATATTTATAGTATTACTGTAATATGATAAAAACTCTGGGACTAATAACTGTTATCTAAACGTAGATCCCTGATTGTAATTTCATCAAAAAATAAATATTTGTAATACTTTTTGGAATTTTAAAGGTTAATGGATTATTGGGGGGGGGGGTCAAACTTACTACAACCGCCCCATGCAGCAAAAATACTTGCAGCATTGAACTCCATTGCCTTTTGTTTGTTTCAACACCTTTAATACTGGCTTTCTTTGAAATTTAAATGTTGACTCAATAAACAATATTCCTTACATTTCAAGTACTGGATTGAACATTGTTCATTACATGTCCTTAAGAATAGCACATCTTTAGCAAAAAGTTAAACCGATTCACGACATATTCAGTTATTTTTCACTTACAATCATTAGAATCATGATTTTATTATAAATTCTTTCACATTTTGTTTTTTTATTCCTTCAGTTTTTTAAAAAGTGAAACGTGAAACGAAAAAAAATCGTGAAAAAAAATTCAAACATTTAAGGAAAATATAGATTGAGAAAATAAAAGTTTTATTTACTTTATTAGCAAATATTAAAAATTAATAAAACATTAAATAGAAAGAAAATACAATAAAAAAATATTTCTAACAAAAAATGAGAACTAGATTGAGTGACTAAAACATTGATCGCTATTGTTTTTAATATTATTTTATGAAAATACGAATAGAGAAACCTATTTTATTTTCACTGAAACTTTGAAAAATATATAGTTCATTAAACTCGAATAGTCTTTTCTTATTAAATGTTTTGTTAATTTTTTTTTAACATTAGCCTTTCTTCCTATTTTTTTTTAATTAATCATATAGTTTTTTTATTTGATATTTAATATTAAACT
Organism: Hermatobates lingyangjiaoensis; assembly: GCA_026182355.1. Lineage (NCBI taxonomy): Eukaryota > Metazoa > Arthropoda > Insecta > Hemiptera > Hermatobatidae > Hermatobates > Hermatobates lingyangjiaoensis. Next base: position 295,518 of record JAPFBL010000061.1, read on the forward strand.
TTCAAACCATTTTAACCATTTAGGAACATCAATTAATGATGATTTAAAATGATGTTGTAGTTGCTTTATGATATTAATTTTTTTTTTATTTATTTCATATAAAACTTTATTACCAATCCTATACTGGGAATTCTCCATGATCCTGGGAAGGGAGTTCATTTTTCTTGGCGTCGTAAAAGGATAGCCGATTCTTAAAGAGTCTTCCGCCCATATTGCTTTGATAGAGGAGGCTGACATTATGAGTCACTTTGTCATTCATGAGTCATGAGCCACTCTAGTTACCGACGAGTGACTTTATTAATTTTATTCTAAATTAGGGGGTCCTAAATGTTGAATGTTGTCTCAAGTTTGTAGGAGCAGAGATATCTGAAGGCGTGAATACATGGGGTACTGTTTTGCATCCTCTCAAAGGAGTGCGGTGTGCACAAAACTTGGGGTCGTGATCAAGATTTGAACATCCGATCTTAAATTGATCACTTATTACTTCAAGAAGCTCAAATCTAACTAGAACTAAATTTAAAAGACTCCTTCATATTCTCAGATTCACTTTGCAATTAACTGAGCTTAAATCTTACGTAAGACACTTTGTGATGATGTTTCCAATTCAATGAACTTGGGACACTCTCAGTTTTTCGTTTTTAGAAAATAAACAATCCACTCTTCAACAAAAAACTAAAGGAACTTTGCAAAACTGTTGTGTTACTTCAATTAAATTATTTTTCTCTCAAAGAGAATTCTGTACGGTCAATTTTAGAACATTTCTATTTTTTCGTAATTAATTTTTAATATTTTATATCAAGAGTATGAATAATATTATTGTTAATTTAATAATAATATTATTATTATTTATTAATATTTTTTTAATATTCGTACTCCTGAACCCTTATTTCCCTAGTGGTTCTTCACAGAATACTGTTTCTCTGTGTACTCTGTTTATCCTTCCATCCCAGCTCCAATGATTGAAGTGTTGAAATTGAAATTGAACTGTTTAAATTCTCATAAATTAATAGGAGGTTTTATTTGTTTTAAACTGGGTAGGTACTGAAAGAAATATATTTCAATCAACTTTATAATAAGTGAGGTTTATTTCTTGGAAACACAGAAAGAGCTCTGCACATATCTAGAGTTATTAACTTTTTGAAAATTCTTTCAACTTGGCTTTTCCTCTTTCTACAAAAATGTTCAAACTTTGTTTGTTTTGATAGAACATACTTTTCAAATCCCAATTGGCTTTTCTTGACAAACTGAAAAGGAATGACTATTTTTTCAGAAGAACAGTTTAAAAAAAACGCTAATTTTTAAATAAAAACAATTCATAATTAAAACCCGCAGTAATAATCAGTAATGATTTATAATGAATAATTCACCAAACAATAATCAGTTGAACTATTCCAATTCTAAAATCAAATAATTAGATGATGTTTTTTGAAGTAAATTCATGTAGTGTTTTACAATATTAAATAAATCAATTTTAATGAATTGTTTGTGTTTTAAATAAAATAAATTAGGCTTTCTGTCAAGATTTGTAATCCAGTAAATGATTAACATTAATGATCAGAGCCATTTTTCTTTCTTAGTTATTATGAATAGGTTTAAATTAAAAACTCACCAATCTTGAATAATTCTTTTCTTTATATATGTTCGATTATTTTTAATCTAATTTTAATTAGCGTTTAGCAGTGGCTATAACACAATGATGAGTAGATCTTATATCCTATTAAATCAAGCAGAAACCAGTTTTGAAGTGAGCTAAAGTTAGAGTCATGTGCTAATGTCATTCTCAGTATTAGCTCTTAACGATGTGTCAAACAGGCTGATTATCATTGAAAAAAAAACTGAATGAGAAATTGTTTAGAGGAGCTAAAAAATTAATCAGTCAAAATTTATATATAATATATATACTTGATAAACGAAATGTGGTCCGGCAGGAAAGGTTACACTTAAAATAAACTGTGACACATACAAAGAAACATAACAAAGGCTCACATTTCATTATTTCGACCGTTATATTGGTCGTCCTCAGGACTGCCAGTGAATTGACAGGGGGAAGACAGTTTACTAAAGATCCCACTGAGTGAGGGCTAGAGGCCTCATTAATTAAAAAAAGAAAGAGATGTTTCTTTGATCTCGACTCCTTGGTTCTTTTTTTATTTTTCTCCTTCGTGGCAGCACTGCTTTAGTCCTCACCTAGTGAGATATTTAGGTCTCTAATTTTCGGTTGAACCGTCTTCAGGAGAAATAAGAGAGGGAAACGAAGCACACTGGTACAGAGACTGCTTGGTTTCCCTATCTTATCTGTCCTGAAGACAGTTCAACCGAGGGTTGAAGACTGTAAATTTACTTTTTACAAGTTGTATTAGTTTTTAATTTTATTTTTAGTTAAATGTTTTCATTCATTCAATCTTTCTTTGGCTTTTATGTCTTTATTTTCTTTGTCTCCCCTCCCTCCGAAAGTTTGCTACACTGTTTGACTGCTTCCTTTTGAAGGCAAGCCAATCATTATCAGTCTTTGCAGTAATTCACATCTATTCCCGACGACGAGGACATCGAAATATAGTAGTGAGTTTCAGTAATTTCTTTTCTGTGTGTTCTTTTAAAATTCTGGTTTATATATATATCAATGATCAAACCACAATAAGAAATGGGAAAACAAGACTAAGATCTTTCAACCGTAACAAGCGGTCTTCGTCAGAGTCAAAAACCCAACTCAGTTGGGTCTTAGTCTTGTTTTCCCATTTCTTATTGTGGTTTGATCATTGATTGTTGTTTCACGTGTTTATGTGAAATCTTTTTATATATATATATATATATATATATATATATATAGTTAACACATGAAAGAGAAAAAACAAATAAAGATACACACAAAAGACTCACAACGATGATATTTCGACAGTCGTCGTCATCGGGTAGAAGTAGTCCCTTTGAGTAGCTGAAGCTAACTGAAGCTAACAATATATATATATATATATATATACAAAACTAAAGTTTATCGGGTCGGTCAGTTCTGTCAGAATGACAGAATGATTAATTTGTTAAGCGTAGTTTTAATTGTGTTTTTTTTTTTTTTTTTGCTGAAGATGGTGGATGTAACACCGAAACATGCCCAATAATAAATTAAAAAATAATGGTGATTTAATTTTTAAGTTGAACTCTGAATTAAAGAAAAAAATTCGTAATTTGGAAAAATATAAGACGAAATCCAACCAAGTAGAAACAGACATCCAGTTTTTAAAAGCATGTATATATATTTCCAAATTACGAAATTTTTTCTTCAACTCAGAACTCAACTTAAAAATTAATTCACCATAATTTCTTATTTTATTATTGAACATGTTTCGGTGTTTTTATTATTGAAGAAAAAATTGCGTAATTTGGAAAAATATAAGACAAAATTAAATCAAGTGGAAACAGACATCCAGTTTTTAAAAGCATATATATATATATATATATATATATATATATATATATATATATATTTTGGTGAAAGATCGACCGTGAAATAGAAACAAAATTTTATCAGGACTTGATTAGTTCTTCAGGTGAAATTAAACTCTCATTGTCAATGTTTCGGTTTTTATTTAAAACCTTTTCCATAGGCAGAAGTTTAAAATTTTGAAACAGAACAACTGAAGTATTAATGTCAGGCGCAATAAATATCTTCGCTTAATATTCTCTTCTGATCTTCTTCTGAAGACCAACTTATCAGGAAATATCAGTCGTAAAAATTCTCTTATTCTGTATTAATTTTATTTCTACAAAGTTTGGTTGGGTGACTATTTTTGTATTTAATATTTTAAGAAAGTTGAAGTTACAGAAACATGTTTTTTTTGTTTTTATGAAAGCTGTTTTTAATATTTATAAATAATTGATGATCAAACCACAATATGAAATAGGAAAAGAAGACTAAGATCTTTCAACCGTAACAAGCGGTCTTCGTCAGAGTCAAAAACCCAACAGTGAAATCTTTTTATAAATAATTAATGGTAAGCAAGTAGAAATATTTTCTTGAAAAAGATGAGAGATTATTGCACAATGTCTGTACATTCATTAGTGAATGAGATAATAAATGATATTCTTTTGTAGGGTTTTTTTAAATGGATATTTATTATGGATTGTGGAGGATGAAATTAAAATAAAACCTAAAGACGGTGTGAGTGGGGAGGATTTGTTTATGGAGAAAGAAGTCGTGGTTTTGTCTGCGAGGAGAAGAGATGAGAAAGCAGATATAAACAGAGGCATGAGTAATGTCGAGGAAGGAGGAAGAGAATGTCACGAGTTTAATGAACTTTTGCCTGAGACAATGAGCTGACCTTGCAGTTCGGCCCGGATTGAGTAATTCGGGCCACATTTACAAGTCAATCAGCCGATGGCTCGCCCACTTGTGTCCAAGGACGAGTACAAAGGAGTCAGCCAGTCCTGCTTGTTCTCATTATGCAGCCCCCCCCCCCCCCCCAACATACTGTTTGTTTTCACTTCAGTTCAATCCAAACCAAAAAGAACAATATTTACCTTCTTTTGAATATTACATTGAATGACTAATGCAATTTATTTGAAGAGTTCCCTGCTTTATAGCAAGGATATCTGAAATTAATTTCTTGTGATGATCTAAAATTCTTATGCAGGACTTTAAAGGCTTTTGACTTTCAGCTTTTTAGCTAAAAGACATTCTTTATCTATGTCTGTCCTTACGACTTCTGTATCCCTATAAAAGACATTGGGTTTCTTGTGCTAGTAAAACAATCTGACTTCTAGAGTGGGATTCTTAAAAACTTCCAGTCTGGAAAACACAGCAAAGTTAATTTTTTTATATAGTATGCTGAAAAAAAAACTACTAACTATTTTAGTTTACTGTGGAAGAGTAATGTATATGTCAAGAAGTGAGCACTTGGGAAAACAAGCTAGAACATGGTTGTACATGAAGAGAAAGGTAAGGTTAGTTTAGGTTACAGTGGCAGTTCTACAAGGAACATGCGTAAGCCGAACATTGGCCCTTCGTGAGACCACACGAACAATTCATAGACACTGTCCTACAACAACCTTATTTTAGTTTCTCAAAAGTACGCTTTTGACATTTAAATAGTACATTGTTCAGTTTCATATTAATGCATAAAAGGGAATGTTTTTCAAAAATGAAAATCCGATTAATTGAAATAGAACACCTATTTTTTGTAAGTATTGGTCAAGATAATTTACATGTTTAAGTAGTAATACCCTCAATTCATAGCTAGCATTAACAGCAGTCTTAACTGTACATTGGGCCCTTTGTGAAACAATACAGTGATAGATTCTACATTGGGAGTCCTAAATTTTGCCTAACTCTAGTATATTTAGAGTAGGGATCTATAACGAGTACCTGACATCGTACAGGCTCGGAACCGACGCCTCAATGTCCCCTGTTCAGATTTATTAACCTCCCACGTAAGTAAATCGGGGGCCACGTAGGGATCGAACCCCGGACCTACAACTTCAGAAGCAAGTACTTTAACCACTGAGCTAACCTGGACCCCATGTTTCTCAAAAGTTTTTAACATTTAAGTAGTACTTGTTTGAGTTCCATAATAATGTATAAAATGGAATGTTTTGCAGAAAAGTAAGTCCACTTAATTGAAATAGAACATTCATTTAGTGGAAATATTGGTGCAGGTAATTTACATGTTTAGGTAATAATAGCCTCTACGCCTAGGTAGGGATTAAGAGGAGACTTCACTATGGTTGTAATGCACAGCATTATAAGCGATTACTATGTACCCAGAAACAAGCTTATGATAAGAATAATCACGTGAAGGCTTAATTTTCCATCTTGCCAGTGATACTTAGCCGAGTGAGCTTAAGAAGTCCCACTTAAGTGTGGTTAGGGTTAGCAGAAGTGGAAAGAATAATTAAAGCTGAAGGGAAAGTCTAGTATCGCCTTAAGAAGCTACTCCATACCTCTCCTAAATCAAACCTTCATTTCCATATTTCTACTTAGTTTCTCCTATCATTTCTTAGTTAAACCTTAATAAGGCACAGTATGTTAATTGCCTTGGGTAAGTATTTCTTTTTCTTCTTCTTGCCTAGGAATCAGTTAAAGCAATCTTCATTAGTAATCCTCCTGATAAATTCCGTTTACTAGTTAAACAGCTTCATTATCCATAAGTGTTCTGCGTGCGCTCTATAAGCTGTTCATTTTGAAATATTTTCTCAATCCTCTTATGTGATCATTACTTGGGCACTAGTAGTAACAAAATAGGATATATAATATTTTTACTAGAACTCTGATACAAATGTCGGCGTTTTTAACAGTATTTCTTATCATTCTAAGACGGTTCAAACCGAAAATTAGAGACTGTAAGTGTGTTCTTTTGATTTCTCTATGTTTCTTTTTCTATATTGAACTATATTTTTCCGTTTTGGATCGTATTTCCAACGAAAAAGTGTATATATATATATTATTAAAATAAGCAGCAACTTCTGCATTGACCAGTTTCTTGTTGACACTCTCTAGTTTTCGTATCATTTTGCGGTGAGACTTTGGTAGCTTCCAAAGAAGGTTAGGAAAAGGCATTAACACACACAATAAACATAGGTCAAACACGAAAAACAAGAAACTGGTCAATGCAGAAGTTGCTGCTTATTTTAATAACATATGCTTAAGGGAAGACCTGCTGCCTTTGTACACAAATATATATATATATATAATTAATTTACTTTAAATTACTTAGTTATAAATCATTTGGAATAAATTGATGCATTTTTTTTAAATTACAATTACAAGTGCTTTTGGAGGTGTACAGTGGTTGGGTTGGAGACCCAACCGTCTCCAACCGTCGCTTCACAAGTGCGCTTGGTGTGCCTATCTCAACTCTCCTGATGACTGTTCAACCGAAAATTAGAGACAATAAGTGTATTTGTTCCTTAGTTCTGTGTTTGTGATTCACCGAGAAACGTTTGTTATCCTTTTGGATCGTTTTCTTGTTTACAATATATGTAAAGATTTCACATAAACACGTGAAATAACAATCAATGATAAAACCACAATATGAAAATGGGAAAACAAGACCGCTTGTTACGGTTGAAAGATCTTGGTCTTGTTTTCCCATTTTCATATTGTGTTTTTATCATATGTATATAAATATTTGTATTATAGATGTAACCTGGTGATGTGTTTGAATCGCATAGTGCAGTTAAATCCTGTTTGTGTGAAGATTTATTGTTTCTTTTCCTGTAATTATGAGTAATTGCGAACAATTACTGTTTGCATAAATCGTGAATATTAACAGAGTATTAGTAATATAAGTTCAATTATTGTTTTTTCTTCTAAAAATAAACATGTTTTAATGTTAGAGGATTGCGGAACTTGCCTTCAGTTAGAAAATTATTATTGCATCAGCTATGTATATAGTGATTGTGGTGGAAGAGTAATTGAATCTTCTCAAACATACTTCATTGCTTATACTAAAGCCTTCAGTATTTTATCTAGTGTTTTAGTTATTAGGAACTTGAAATTTTGTAATAATGTTCGTATGCTATACTGGGGTAAACTGGTAATACAATGCTCGTATGCTATACTGGGGTAAACTGGTAATTCAATGTTCGTATGCTATACTGGGGTAAACTGGTAATACAATGTTCGTATGCTATACCGGGGTAAACTGGTAATTCAATGTTCGTACGCTATACTAGGGTAAACTGGTAATACAATGTTCGTATGCTATACTGGGGTAAATTGGTAATACAATGTTCGTATGCTATACTGGGGTAAACTGGTAATACAATGCTCGTATGCTATACTGGGATAAACTGGTAATACAATGTTCGCATGCTATACTGGGGTAAACTGGTAATACAATGTTCGTATGCTATACTGGGCTAATACAAAGTCCCCATACAAAAGAAGTTTTTTAAGTCAAACTATGCGTTTCTCAACAAAAAAACATTCTGAGAAACGTCCTCTGTTTTAGTGGTTATCTTGAGATTACAACTATTCATGGAGTCCTGTTTTATTACGGAGACTCACTGTGAGGTTATTTAAAGATTTATTCTTTCTTGTTTATGTTTTCCTTGTACTCAATAAAGTTCATTGATCCCAACTATTTAATGCAAAATATTTCGTAACTTCATATAATTACACCTTTATAACGATTAATAATGACCATTGTCCAAAAAAAAAAACCACTTAAAAAATTCAATTGTTCTGCATGAAACAGGTATTTAGCATTAACGTTACCCGAAAGGTTGAAAGGAGGAAAAAAAACATGAATTATTACTTAAACTGATAATTCTGATACATTAATTAAGGTATTCAAGAATATATTTGAAAGTGTGCAAGGTATTTCAGCTGTAAATTCTGTTTTCCTTGCGTAATGTATTCATAACCATAGTGAGCTGCTCATTTCAAAGTAAAACACTTCGAATTTTTTTCGTAATTACCGGTAATTATTTGCTATAACTACCTCATTATTAGTAAGTGATTAGTTAAGTCAGTGTGGTTCATGTCTGTACAATGATTCCGTTATTTTTTTTTTTAATTTTAATTATCAGTTGATGACAGTGAGATGTTGTTTACAATCTTAATATTTTGATACATTTGGCTTTCCTATGTGTAAAGTACAGTCATAATGAAATACATGTTCTATCAGTTTTACATGTGTTGTGATATACTGAATGCATTGATTACTGATGGGCAGCTTCGAGAAATTCATACACTCGCTATATGACAAACCTTTAGATGAATCACTTATCAACGTTCAAACCACAAGAAGAGATAAGAAAAAAGAATTTTTCAACCGTAACAAGTGGTCTTCGTCAAAACTCAGTTGGGATTTGACTCTGATGAAGACCGCTTGTTATGGTTGAGAGGTGATACTCTTTTTTCTCATTTCTTATTGTCGTTTGAATATTGATAGCTATTTCATGTCACACGTTGTGCATATTCAAGTGAGATTGATAAATGTCGAATTATTTATTCAATAAGTATTTATTACCAGGAGCATTCGATATTTATCGAACCCTATTGAATATGCACAAGTGCAAAACCGGTTGAATGACTAAATAACCGATAAATGAGGTAAAACGGATTTTTATAATAATATTATGTTATTTATAATTTGACACACTTAGACGACGTGAGAGTCTAATCTAATCTAATCTAATCTATAATAATCTAAATAATAATAAATAATAATAATAAATAATAATAAATATATATAAAATAATAATATAATAATAATAAAAATAATAAATAAATAATAATAAATAATAAATAAATAATCTAATCTAGTCTAATCTAATGAGTCATCCTCTGTACTTCTGTAATCTATCTACAGTATTGTCTGTCCATAACGAATTTGCCTGAATTGTGAATGAACAAAAGACGATCAAAACAATGACAACTAAACAAAAGACGATAAACAAATGCAACTAAAAGCAATACTCTAACCGTGAATTGCGATTCTTGGCATTAACGAGGAATAGCTGTAATTGGACAATTATAAACGTATAATAATTTTATTTTACATACATTTACATTTTTGATTTTGTTTAGATTTATTTAGTTGACACATTGGAGTTGACTGGATGATGCTAATAATAATGATAGTGAGGGCGGATAGCGTTGTGTTGCACTCGAGTGCCGGGTTCCTCCACTGCAGACAGACTAATGCAGGCTGGAGGCTGCGATGTGGACCACGCGTCCCACTCCCGCCTGAATTATGATAACAACCTGTCTCCCGCCTTCATTTCCTTTTCCCTTCTATACCATATAACTGTTTTCACTCCTCCCTTACTTCTTCTTTCATTATTATTCTAATAGAATATAATTCCACAAGCCTTATTGCTTTCCTTTCCAGGTATATATGGTATATAATCAAAGAAACACTATTTCCAACAAGCCTTTTAACAATACTACATCTTAATTGGAAATTATAGAACAAGATGTCACATAAAACAAACTTTTGTTTAGAAACCAATGCGTTTCCAATACGTGTTAGTCGTTCTCTTTTGCCTGTTTATTGTGAGAAGCAGAAATGATAAACCTAAAATATTTATAAAAGCATCTTAAAATAAACCTGAAAAAATACGCAATATATTTGAAAATACACTGTTTTCAATCCATCATAAAACATTGTTTATGTAGACTTTTTTTAATTGTTTAAACCGATCCCCTAGCGAGTGATAACGTCAGACGTTTACCGGCTTTTTCTTTGATCATTGATTCTACATTGAGAGTCATTTTGCCTAACTCAAGTGCATTTCCAGTAGGGATCTTTAAGGACTACCTGACATCATATAGGCTCGGGACCGACGTACTCAGGTTTATTTACCTCCCGCGTGAATAAATCGAAGGCTAGGTGGGAACCGTTGTTTATGCGGATATTTTAGTCTAAAGTTTTAAAGTAATTAAAATAAAAATAAAAAAAATTAATAAAACACAATCGAACTTATTCATTATGAGGTTTGGGGACGGGCTGGTCATGTAATACAATAAATAAAATATTTCTTTTTTATTGAAACTATATATAATTTATCACATGTATTATATGCATATATCCAGTGTGGAAATTTGATCCAAACAATTTATTAAAAACTGTAACAAGGGTAAGTAAAATATATCTACTGTTTCGAAAGTAAGTGACTTTTCTTCAGGTGAAGACTGGAAGAGAATGCGAAAATAATAAACTGTGATATTTTCCAATATATATGTACAAAATTGATAGTCAGGATCAACGAGAATTTGATTTTAAACCTAGGAAATTGACTAAATGCTCAATTCATAATACACCTATTTTATATATATATATATACGCATATCCTATATATGCCAAATATGCTAAATATATATTTGGGTTTATATAAGAAGAAATGCATTATATATGCATATATATATATTTATTTATTTCAGATAAACGTAAGTGGATCTAGCAGGTCAGATTGCACTTAAAATTAACTGACAGATAGAAAGAAACATAAAAAAGACTCACTTTTCAATATTTCCACTGTTATGGCGGTCGATCTCAGGAGAAGAAGAAAATATATGTATACATATATTATATATATATACAATGGCCGAGGATGTTGTGATAAATACGTGTGACTTCATAACTGCCAATTCATCTCTATCATATGGTTTACTTTTTCTTTACTTATAACATTTATTAATAGAAATTTTTCTCATTAATAAATACCTTGTATGGAAAAAAACAAATGCAAATTTAATTGAAAGGTTAACTTGACGAATATTTGCCTTTCTTAAGCATGAGAAATCACAACACCTTTTGTTTAGTGGCTTCATGTGAAATTCCGTTTTGCATGCCAAACAATATTCACACAGTATTCTGTTTGTTTTTTTTCCTCATTTAGTGTGTTGGTGCAAATTATCTTGAAAAACAACTCATTATGTTGTCAAGTATTTCGAATATGGTATTTACTTTTCTGTGCGATTTCTTTGTATTTGTAAACAATGCCAGGATTTCTTTGTTTTAACACTATTTATATTCAATTAAATAGTGTTATTCTTCTCAAGAAACTATATCAAAAATTTATTTTGGATATTTTGACGGATTTACATGTTTTAAGGTCCCTAAAAATCCAAAAATGACAACTATTAGGCTGTATCTACAGAAATATAAGAATTTTTTGGTAAATGGGTATGTTCGTAAGGGATGACATTGCTGTAAGAAGCACTAATCTTCTGAATCAGTTTTATGAATAAAACAGAAAACTGTAAATGCCTTAAGGAAATCACTGTAGCATTTAATCAGATGAAGCAGTTTTGAAAATACGGTTGAAACTCCATTGAATCTAAACATAAATTTTGTCACACTGAAACTTATGGAAGGGACCAGAACAGTCTGATGTAAGAATAATTAATGTAAGTAGAGAATGTCCTCTGAAGGCTGTCTTTGGTCAGCAGTGCATCGCTCCTATTGTGGGTAATAGTTGTGGATTACCTACTAGAGACTTTTAATAATCAAAGTTACTATATGTAAGGATATGCCTGAAGGCTACCAGGCGACCCCTTTGAGTAAATAGCCTTACCCGCGGGTAGCGGGATCCAGTATGCAGTATGCTTACTCCAGTGCTCTGCGGGAGCGGACATAGATAATATGTCCGATAGAGCTTCAGTGATTTTCCCTTGTATGATACTAAGGAGAAGGAAAACCGGAAGACCATCCTTCGAAAGCGTAAATAGTCGAAAAGCGCTAACTAGTGGGAGCTAACCTCCCACAAGTGCACCTAACGACTAGAAAAAGGAAGTCACTTTCTCCCTAAATGCAGGGAGTCTGAATGGGCATTATCAATGATGGTCTGTGCAGTTCTGCAAAGAAGAAGAAGAAATACCGTTGCACCTTCTAGGTGACTGTCAGGCAAATTTCCTGCACCTAGGTGGGTGCTTTGAGACACTCACCAAAACCATAGAAAACTTTTACTACTGGACCCAGCAAAAGTGCTGAGCTTCTTCGATGCGTGTTGAAGCTAACTGTGCTGGGGTACTTTAGTACAGAAGGGGGAAGTACAATAAATTTTTTTTTTTTAAGACACAGTGCTATAGGCACCCTCAAATAATAAATATAAGGATATGGCTCTGCTATTATAAGAATATCAATGCCTGAGAGTACTTTTTTGAATTTATGTATCATGCTTTCCAAATTAACCAAAGAAGCATCAAAGAGAAAGGTATGGATAAAATGTATTCCATATTCCTTTCACAATAATATATAAAGTGCGGCTCAATAACCTGTTTATTAATATTACTACAAGTTGTAGATTCTATGATAAGACCTCTCTAGAGGAAAGATCGTCACACTTTAGACGAGCTACATATCTGGTTGCTGAATATAACCATGTACACCAGTTTTAAATTGAAAAAAAAAACAAATGGGTTTTATTTTTTCTAGTATATATATTATTGATGATCTTAGGCAGTACAAGGTAGATCGTAAGTGATACGATCTCCGTTCTATGTGTGCGAACTTTCTCTGATCCTTAAGTTATATCAAAGTTTTAACAAGACGAACAGAGATAACTCATAATCAAAAGCCCTCTCTCCCCAAACCTTACAGATTTGTCCTAATCCAACAGTCTATCTTCCTTCTCTATTCCTAGCAGTTCTTGCCGGTGCCTCAGGGTACGCTGGCCTAACGATCTGCTTAGATAAGTTAAACGTAAATCTAAGATATTTAATGACTTACTAGAGGCTTTAAGCCTGTGAAAGAAATTTTCTCTTTACTTTCCATTTAAACATACATTATAAGTTGTAATAGAATATTAGACGAGAAAACGAAATTTTTTCGGATTATAAATTTATATGATTTTAGAAATATATATATATTCTTTATTAATCTTTTCTTTACAGCATTTAAATTTTGCATAAATGAATTCAAAGAATTTTATAAATCAATGGTTGAAAATAATTACCGTATTCTATACATATAAACTATAAAAATATGTTCATGCCATTGTGATGTTTTCAAAAAAAGAAAGAAAATGTGAATAACTTTTATTTCTTCTATGAAGCATGTGACTTGGCCAACTTCTATTCCGATTGCCCACTGATAGCACGAAATTACATCCTATGATCGAATCTCACAGTCAGAAGACTGTGAATTCCGAGTTACCATAGATCTACTGTTCTGGGATGTTTCATCGAAATATGATAATGGAAGAATTTTGGTGTGTTTTTTTATAAAATGTCATTTTATACCGTCATAGTATAACAGACTCTTACATAATACATAATTAGATTGAATAAGATTTCATTGGTGTAAAATATTTTTATTTTATGTATCCATTTATATAGATATTAATTTAAAATATAGATACATTTTTGGGAAAAAATGATTTATGTTTTCCAATTTTTTTTTTATAAAGTAATATTATTAAATGTTTTTTGTGTAAAAAACCTGGTATAGAATTAAAATATATTTTTAAAATAAAATTTTTCTAAGGTCTCAATTATTTTCAGTCGTTCTTGCAGACATTGATGTGTTAATTGATTTATATATATATATATAAATTAATTAATAAATTAATTTGGGAATTACCCCAAACCGAAAGGAGAATAATCAGAAAATATAATAATCAGGCAAGTCTGATACACAAATATTATATATATATATATATATATATAGTATTTGTGTATCAGACTTGCCTATGTGCACGTTACATTGATCGCGATGAATTATTTTCTCTAAATTAGCTGTTTTCTGTATTTTTTATTAGAAATAGTTTATGGTAAATTTTTGAAAAAGTATTTTTTTTCCTGGAGTCACTCACGTTTTTAGACTTTGGAATAATATATTTGTATATATTTCTTACTATATGTGAAACAAAGATAGTTTCCTCATTGGTTCTCCTATTATCAATTGATGGACACCATTGAGGTGAATGACATTGCTTGAATTTCTTTTTATGATTTCAATATGAGTATAGCATAGTTTCTTTTTTAACTAGATAATTTAGTTTTTCGAAATGGCTAGTCGTTTCTGGAAAGCAGTTAATAGAGAGAAGGCCTGAAGTTGATCACGATTTTCAGATGTTCTTTAGGAGTAGTTATTGTTTTACTTTGTAATCTTTGATTTTTTTTTTTTTTTATAGTGACTGTTTCTCAACCTTCTTATTAAGTCGTGCAGGCTAAGAAGTGTCGATTCCCCCCCTTATTTTATAACAAGTGCGATAGAGTGAGAAAGAGACTTTTGTGGTGGACCAGTGGTTTGAAGTCGGGGCTAGACTTGGTTTGGATAGCGACCTATCCTTGGTGTTGAAGAGTGACTGGACAAGACTGTTACCTGGGACTGGTCCGTGTTCGACTTGAAGTGGAGAGGTTGGTGTCGCGGGTGGCGGCAGGTCGGGAGAAGCACGGAGACTGGCTGACTGTCCGTCCGTCCTGGCCTCCCCTCTCTCTCCACCAGGCTCTCCTCACCGTTACCCTCCCTAGCCCCCCACAGCCTCTGCCTACCACTTTTTTACCATTTCTTATTAAACTTTCATTACCCATTCATCAATCTTTTATCTTTATTCAGTAAAAATTACGGTCCTTCTGTACAAAATTGCTCCTGTCTGCTGCTCAACACCGGTTATTTTGAAAAGTGTAACCCTCTTTTCCAAATATATACTTCCTCATATTTAGTAATTTACCGACTCGTTATTTATTGTTTTTAGTATTTTTTCTTATAGTCCTGTTTGCTATTAACTTTTAAAGAACCAGATTGTAGGACCTTGCTAGAAAAGGCGGTCCAGTTATTTTTAACTGTTCAAGCACCTGAATTTTTATATCCTTTTCCCCATAAGCTTTACTAGGAATGAAATTACCGTTCCTCTTAATCCTAGAAGTAAGTAAAAATGGAGCTTCATTAATTCCCATAGATTTTCGCATTGCTCTGAACTCTGGTAATCTTAAAACTGTAGGTTGGGTTAGGCTGCAGTGGCAGTCATACAAGGGAACACACGTAGGCCAAACGTTGACTCTTTGTGATATCGCACAATGAAGATTGATTTTACTTTGGGAGTCTTAAATTTTGCCTAACGCAAATGTATTTAGAGTAGAGATCTTTAAGGAATACCTGACATCGTACAAACTCGGGAATGACGGCTTGATATCCGAGGGAAGACATGCTCAGATTTATTCACTGCCTGCGACAATAAATCCAGGGTCAGAGTGGGTATTGAACCCCAGATCTATCAGTCCAGAGGCAAACACGTTGCCACTGGGCTAACCTGGCCCGTCCTTCGTTTAACTTTGTTTATTGGCTTACCCCTCAATATCTCGAGGTAATCAGGATCTGTAGCAGAATATTTCTTGAGACCAGCACCTCATGGAACAAGTTATCATCAATAGCCGTCCGACCTCCAACAACCAACAAAAACCACAAAAAAAACAATAGAAGTGAGACTTTACTACACAGAGAGTGTAACGTTGAATGCCGGTAGTCGTATATGCAAAGAAAGTGCGAGCCCTTTACCCTTCCTGGTATGATAAGAGCAATCTGGAATCCTGTCTTAACAGGACCACAGCTACAGGACTACGGCGCTGATCAAGAACGTTTTATGTGATGTGGTTCTAAAGTACAAAGTTAGATGCGACCTTCTTTTTAGCTATTTGTAAAAGAAGTAAGTGACGAAGGAGAGTTGTGGGAACCCTACGCGGGAATGCGTTGCCAGGGGCAGAACTGGCGCCTCCATCAGTACGAGTTCTGCAAATGCAATGAGCTGAAGTAGAAAAGTTCCCAGTTTGCAGTCTCTTGACTATTCATCTAGCGAAACCTTTGAGAATCTATCAACACCCTCTTCAGGCGCCGATCAACTTGTGATCACACTCTGTAAATCTCCTTAAACTTCTGCCCCATAAATATTCCTTTAGTATTAAAACCGTTCAATCGTAAACAGATCACGACTTTCATTATGACACCAAAGTCAATTTTGTTTCCACTCCAGATTTTCTATGAATAATTGAACTATATATTGATGTTGTAATAGAATTCCTATATTGAATCCTTTATCTTTAAAAGATTTTCCGGAAAAATAGTTTTTTTTTTTAAATAGTTTCCCCCTGTCTACCGTATTTATTCAACTTTAAAATTGAACTTTAAAGTTGAATAAATTCAACTTTAGCAGTGCACCCCCTAATTTTCGATTTAAAATCGGTATAAAATGTTGTTTTATATTTTCTCGGTTCAGACCAGGCATTGTGAGTGACAAACGTTTTTGAACCTGTGGCCATGATAAAAACACATTTTTTGACAATGTGAAGTGAGCTATGAACACAGAACGGAAATAAACTTACAATGGTAAGGTAAAAAAGTTAATGATATAGAAGTTTATTAATAAAAACAATGCGTTTCGAACACGTAGGGTTCATCTTCAGGTATAAATTAAAAAAAATACAATGATAACTATGGTATAAAATAAATGGTACAAAATAATAAGGAAACAGAGATGTACATAACAAAGGATGACTGTCTGTGATACAACTGATAGAAACAAATGACTGTACATCTCTGTTTCCTTATTTTATTTTGTACTATTATTTTATACTATTGATAACTCTCTGATGCCATTGCGTTTTTTTAGTTTACGCCTGAAGAAGAACAGGACGTGTTCGAAACACGTTATTTATACTATTAAACTTCTATCTGTCAATACTATTTCATTAACCTTTTTTTACCCCTTAACGAGTAAATACCACATAATAACTGATTGACAATGTTTCTTTAAATTTCTTTTAAGTCCAATTCATCATCAGATACATAAATGAGGTGTTCCATTCTTCTTCAGGTAATTTATCATCAGTGCTTCAGCTGCAGGAACATTTGTTTTTTCAGTTTCTTCAGAGTCTGAATCGCACAACAGGTTGTCTTTTGTGCCGTTCAGTTTATTTAGATCGTCCACGCTAGTGATTAGGAATATATTACTAAAAATAGAACATAGGCGTTTTATGTGTCGAGTGACGCGGCTGCATTCTATGTTTTGCAATTGTGGTCGGCGATATATTTGGTTAATTAGTCTTGTATAAATAATATAGGAATATATTTTAGCATGTCACCCCAGCACTCATTTTTAACGCGCATCCAAATTTCGAGTCCTTTTTTTTAGTTAACAAAATTTTACGCGTTATACTCGAATAAATACGGTAGGTAACAATTCTCCTATCTCTTCAAGATATGCAAAAGTATTTGATATTCATCCGGTTGAAGGATACCAGTTGTGGCTTTAAATGAATTCCCATGTGGCAATTGAAGTAATCGTAGCACGCACGCAATTGTACCGAGACGGTTGCCTTTGTTAAGAACCCTGGAACAAAATCCCTTGTAAGGATTGCCGTGATTTCGTAGTTTCATGTTTCTTTCCTCAGTCGTTGGCATAAATTTGGTTTTGAGATCAGAGTGCTCTTGTCAGGCTGATCTTATCAATTCAACAATTTACTTCCTCCGCACTTATTAAGTCTCACACCAGCCCTCCGGAATGCCTCTAAACACATATTTCTCTTTCAATTTTTTTTTTTTTTTAGTTCAAATTCTTAATGACGTTAGTGTTTCTCAAATTTTAAGAATTCAGTTGATGAATACAAATCTATTAAAGAGGAGTTATTCAAATCATCTTAGACGTTAAACTGGCTCAACAAGTTTACGTCGAAGAAAATTCCTTCGACCTTCAAGAGAGAGCATACATTGCCAGAATCCTTCCCTTCTCCTCGGCCTTCAAATATCTTCAGATATCAACTTAATTTAAAAAACATAAATGTATTGATTTGTAACAAAAATAATTATATATTTCTTTCAACATAAATATATGAATTTATCATTATATAAAACTAGTGGCTTTATCACTCTATTGAATAAAAATTGCTATAAAATCAAAAGCCAACTAACTTATCTGTTCATACTTGTATTGGAATACTTTTTTTAAATGTTTAAATATGCATAGAGATGTGCATATGATGTTTGTATATTCATGTGAATACATTCTTACGAATCCATAAAGTTATGAATTCATGAGGTATAGATATTACAAAACTAGTTATAATCAGTGATTCCATTTTTGAATTAGGTGTTTTTAGTTTTTTCAGACTCAAGTAGAGATTAAAAATGAACAGTTAGGATTTTAAATCAGTTTATAATTAATTGGATGAATTTTGTTTACAGTAACAAGTCATTTTTTTTTACTTCATTAATGAAGACTCTTTGAGCGTTATCTGGTCAAAAACTTAACTCTGTCTTCCAAAGATTTGAAATTTATATTTTCATTATCAAAGTTACAAGAATATACATAATCTATTATTTGTAACCTATTATTATTATTATTTATAACCTATTATTAGTAATCCATTGTTAATAATAATAGGAAATACATAATCCATTATTAGTAATCGAATGTTAGTAATACTATATTATATATTTTCTTGTAGCCTTGATAATGAAAATATAAATTTTTGAAACATCGGAAGACAGAGTTGAGTTGTTTGACTAGATAATCCTAACATTAGTTGTGCAATATATTAAACTTTACCTGGTCTATTATAGAAGATTAAGGTATAGCTCATGGTATTTACCATAAAATTTATCTCAATCAGTCTATACAAATACTTATTAATTTTTATAATTTTTACCACTGTGGGATGAAAGCACTTTGCCAAATTTATATGGATTACGTTTAATTTGCTGCAGTTACAAAAGACTAAAGATTACCTTTAAAAATATACAGAGTATCTCGGGTAGCTTGCCTCTGACTACCCAGGGGTTAGCCTTAATCCAGCACATCTACATCACGGTTAGGTGAACTTAGTATTAGTTATAGGTACTTCGGCCCCACTCGGTTAAACTTCGACCAGTCTCGTGTTACCATCGGTCTTACTCGGGTAACATCGGTCACACTCGGTATGTACAAACAAACCTTCATCTTTTATTATTACAGATGGATTTATTTATATTTAGGAGTTATTTATTTCATAATAGTAAAAATTATGTTTATAATTACTTATAACAATATATTTATGTTTTTGACAGTCATAGTTATAATCTCAATGATCTCTTTATACTATTGGTAATGATGAAGCGTGACACACATAGGTAGGTAGTTAATAGCGTATTAATATATAGGATAACTCGATTTTACTTTGCAACTTTGACCACAATTGAAAATTTAATTTTTGAAATGTGCAAAATAGTAACAAAAATTTCTAATCCTCCATTTTTTTTTTGTTGCTGTTAGAAATGTAATGGAATAAGAAATGATGAATTGGTGGCAGAAATTGCGAATTGCTAAAAAAATTGTAATATGACTCATCATCTGATGTAGGGTCGTGGAAGCTCGCCTCCGCGTGGTCCACCTCGGGCGTATGTCGGAGGCTATGTTTGCCTCTATCCTAGGCTAGAGCTTGTAGCTCCCGAGATGCGGCGAAAGAGCTTTCACGTAAAAAAGGCATCAGTCTGTATTGTTGTTATAATCCGCGATATGGCTGAACAAGCTGGAGCGCGATATAATACCAAAACAGGTATGACTGACTCATCACGCATGATGCATTAGTAAAACATACATTTCACATTGTTGTAGTTCATTTAGTTTCAAAATATATTTTATAATGGGATCCATCTTTACTACTAGAAGTATGTTGCGATAAATTTGCAGTATACATATCCTGCAATTCTATTATAGATATGTAAATAGAGATAGCATCAAATTTTTCTTATTCACTACTATAATAAAATTTAAGAAACAATACTTATATTTAGCGAGTTAAAACTAACTATCATTGATTCGATTAGTACATTACATTTATATACTAAAATTTAATAATGGTAATAAATAACAGGAATACGATTTCCGGTGTTTCTTGTTCTGATATATATTTTTTAAATTACTAGTTTTTTTTTTGACATATGATAAACTTCATAGTTTAGAAATTTCCATAATGTTTTGGCACAAGTAACTATTTTTCAGTTCACAGCTGTGATTACAAATATTTTTTACATTTTTAATCAAGATATGTAAGATTTCTTGATTTTTGAAGGACTGCGAATGAATATGAATTAGGTTCTTAGGTTTAGATGTTTCATTGATTACTTACTATTTGTTGTTAAATTATTATTAATTAATTGTATTATTTTGTTGATTGTTTAATAACTGTATGGCTTATATTAGGGAAGCAATAATGTTTACATTGTTGGGTGATAGGGCAGCGTGTTCTTGTTTGAGGAGGCTGTTTCTGTGTTGATATGTATAATTCTGATCAGTTCAATATAGAAGCAGGATTACGTATATTATTTGGTAAAACAAAGCGAGTTAGGTGAACGAACTGGCCGGCGAATGCTAGGATTATTGCCTTGGTAAAAGGCAGAACGCATATCTAAATTGTGGGAATCACTCTCCCGTTAACGCGATACGGTATCCTCGAACCGCTAACACTCCTTTTAAAAGCTGTTACGAGATCACATATCGGGCAATTAGTAATGCCAATGATATAATTAGATCTTTCCTGCAGTGGATCTGTTTGAGGATTGCTTTCGCTTCTCCTTCCTCTCCTCAGCTTCAAGACGAAATCGCCTGCTCTAACGGATGCTAATGCTTTCCTTCATGAATGGCAGAGCACGCTTCCTCTCCAATCCGCACTACTTTCATCTCTCCACCTTTTATGTTTCTTATATAAATCACAATTCCTTCATACTTTTCTAAATCATATCTCTTTACTAGATGTTTAATATCTTCTTCACTGCCCTATAAATATGTGCAAAGTAATGAGGTTTCTAACTTTTTTGAACATCGCCTTTTGTTCGTTGGATTACAAAGTGAAGACAACCTAGATACCGTTGTCTTAGCAATACTCCAGATGGATCCATGTGATTCCCATGGATGCCAGTTGGGAAGAAGCAAAGGAGTTGGTCTTTACGTCATGTGAAAGAAGAAACATTGTTGAAAGCACCCTCATAAAAGGCTTTCAACTTTTAATTTCTTTGATTCTTTCAACGAAAGAATCGTTAAACAAATTAAGTCTATTTGAAATAGAATAGGAAAAATTCTGTCAATGATGCCAGTCTTCATTCAACTTTAAATCAAAATCTTTAACTTTCCCACAACTTGTATTCACTTGCTCTCTGACGACGTGGTAAACGAAAGGCCTCAGAGCGACTATCTTCAAACATTTGTGGTGAGTTACCTGAATATATATATATATAACAATTAAAATAAGCAGTGACACATAAACAGAAACACAACAAAGACTCACTTTTCAATATTTCGACCGCCATTACGGTCGAAATATTGAAAAGTGAGTCTTTGTTGTGTTTCTGTTTATGTGTCACTGCTTATTTTAATTGTTATTTGTCCTGCCGGACCGTTTTTCGTTTATCATGGTATATATATATATATATATATATATAATATATATCAGTTTAGTAGCAGTTTGCTTCTCAACGCGAGTAGTTTGCACTTCTTCCAGATGACGATGGATGTCGAAATATCGAAGTGAGTTCTGTAGTGTCTTTCTGTGTTCTTTTCTATGTGTTAAAGTTATATATATATATATTATATATATATATATATATTCATGTATGATCAAACCTCAATATGAAATGGGAAAACAGTACTGAGATTTTTCAGCTGTAACAAGCGGTCTTCGTCATAGTCAAAAACCCAACTGATATAATGTAAAACCCAAGAACTATATATAAAGATATATATATATATATATATATATATATATATATATATAATCGCAGTAGAAATACAGTAATAGATACAAATCATCCAGGTGATAAAGCCTTATGTTTCTATTCAATTTTACCCTCCAGTTTAAATTACTGATGTGTCACGACTAACAATTTTGTTTCTAAACCCTCTTCTATTTGAATATCCAACCACTATAAAATATTATATTTCCCGATATCGCCATCTTGTTAATTATTCATGACAAGTTTGTTCAGAATACAAGGCGACATAATATACAAAATATGCCTGCATTCGTTAACTGATATGCTTTATGTTGTCGAATCGTTCTAGAATCGCCTTGAACTATGCATAATTAACTTGTTTCAGTTAACTGTTAAGCTTGTTTTAATGCTGCCATACAACACCTAGAAATCCATTGCATAAAGATAAGATGGCAGGTCACTGTTGTTTCTTTGTTTTATTGATGTAGCAGAGAATTTTATTTAATAGCAGGCGCGGTAATATTTGCATAGTAATTTGCATATACATGTTTCAGCTATTAAACAAATAAGAACAGCTTTGGTTGGTTTATTAAATGGATGGCTTTGCTAAACTGGTTAAGAACAGTATAATCTGATTACACAAATTGATTGAATGGGTTTTTCTACTAACATAGTTACTTTGTTAGGAAAATGTCTTTGCATATTAATACTTAAGTAACTGAAATAGTTGGAAATCGAGAAAGGGCATTTTTTTAAAAGTTTTAATCTACTTTGGGTGAATTGAACAGTTTTCTTTATCTCATCCGTAATGATCCGTAATTCTTTGTGTCATCCGTAGTTGAGTGGTATTTACTCATTCTGGGGTAAATAGATAAATCAAAGTCTCCAAACATAAAAAATAAGCTTTTTTTTATTCTACTCGTGTCGAACACTGTGAATCGCCATTTGCCATTTCTTTATATTTTAAGATTCATAAATGTTTCATAAATTTTATATCTTTTTACATCTTAAAAGATATTAAAAAGCGAATTGCCAATTATTTATTTACATTTTAAAAATCATCTGTATTTTACCTAGAATTTCATATTAATTTTTGTTACTTAAGTCTTCAATAATGGACTTAAAACTTAACAAAGTTTTAACTAGTCAATACTTCATTCAATTGATGAATACTATTGGTGATCAATATGATCAGTAATAGTAACTGCTAAAAGTATTTTTTTTTCTAAATCTTTTTTCTATAACCATAAACCCTTTAAACTGTATTATATATTTTATTATATATATATTATAATATATATTTCGATATATTATATTTTACTGAAAAGTGAGAATGAAACTCTTTAATAATAGATTTAAGTACTTGAATTGCAGCCTACACTCTGATCTTGAATTCAAATCTGAACATATAATAAATTGGAAATTTTCAAATTGAAGACATGTAAAAAATTTGAATCGAATTTATATATATTGAAATATCACACAGATATCTAAGCACTAATAGAATGCTTAAAATATTACTTTTAACTATTAGTTGTGCAGTCCGCAAATGTGTGGTATTTACTCATACTGGGGTAAATGAATAAATCAAAGTCTCCACACATAAAAATTAAGTTGTTTTTTATTTTGCGCGTATTGAACACTTTCGTGTTCAATCGTCAATCTTCAAATGAAGGATTAGAGGACCGGCCAGAGTTGAGCGTTCAACTCCTCTTTTTTATGTGGAAAACGCCAGTTTTCTTTATGGTTGATTTGGTGAATAGTAAAATTTCTTTAGTAACTCAATGACTATTGCTGCCACTGCTGCTTACATGACGATTTGGCGGGCTGGCATTTGGCGAGCTATCGTTTTGTTCGGGTTGTCGTTTTGGCGGGCTGATGTTTTAGCAAGCTGACGATTTGGTGGGCTGTGATTTGTCGGGTTGTCGTTTTGGCAGGTTGCCGTTTTGGCGATCTAGCGATTTGGAGGACTGACGATTTGTTGGTCTGTTGTTTTAGCAGGCTGACGATTTGGCGGGCTGTGATTTGTCGGGTTGTCGTTTTGGCGGGCTGATGATTTGGCGGATTGTTGTTTTGGCAGGTTGACGTTTTGGCGATCTAGCGATTTGGAGGACTGACTATTTGTCGGGCTGTCCTTTTGGCCGGCTGATTTTTTGGCGGGCTGGCGCGCGGTGGTGACCAGCAGCGCGAGGTGCGCGTGCGAGACCGTTCTGCTTTGGACAAGTCACTCGACCTGGTTCGTGGGCGTCCCCGCCGGTCGCTTGTTATTCCGAGCACACTCCTTTACACTTGTTCTCCTTTACCTACTGCCCGTCCTCAATCCCTTACCCACTCTCTTTCTCTCTTTTCTTCTCTAAATTATCATAACTTTTCCACTGTTTGCAAGGTACCGTTTTTTAACGTTCCTCACCTTTGCAAAACACGCCTTTAACTAAAATCACTGCACGTTTTCGCTCAAATACATTCTTTGTTTTCAAAACTCCTTGCAAACCTTATTAAACCTATTCACATATTTCTTTATGATTCATAGGGTTTACATATTGCTTACTCCTTTTGTAAGCTAAATATTTCCTTTTCTGAATACCCATTCACGTTTCTGCACCTACTGTTACGGGGCAGCAGATAGAATGCAAATTATTCATCATGTTATACTTTAGAAGTTTATTTAAATTGTTAAAATTTTATTATTCACATAACTAATGCTTATAGAATCACTCCGTTTATACAATAAGTCAAATAACATAAAAAAAGAAAGCAATTGGGAACTCGCTTTTGTCGTCATTAAGTCTCTAAGAAAACTTCCTTCGATATTTCGACATCCGCCGTCATCAGTGGTACATCCATCATTCGAACGGAGCCATCCTTCTCCTGATAAATATCGGGAGTCAGTGTTGAAGGAATATTTTGTTGGTACAATTTGCTCTTTTCACTACTTTTTTGTATATATCGGTATATAAGAATTGTCTTTGCATTTATTTTTTTGTTTATCTTATTTTTACTATTTAATTTTCTCATTATCATCAGTTAATTTATTATTAAATTATTTTATTTATTAAATTAATTCAAGTTTTATTTTGTTTTTATTTTTAATTTTTGTTGCTTGGTACTTTTGCTTTTATTTATGTTTCACATCCTTTGTTCATTCCTCTGTTTCCCTTGTATTTATTTCTTTTTTCTTTTCTTATTCACAATCCTATATTTAGTTTTAAATTTATGCCTGTCTACCTTATTTTTTGCGGCTAGGCGCGCATGTAGCAACACTGTTAATCTTCAACCGTCTCTGCCCCAGTGCTCTTGCTTTCCCTCTCTTATCTCTTCTGATGACGAGTCAAACCAAAAATCAGGCCTGTAAGTTTGTGTTTTTAATTTATCTCTGTTTCTTTGTCAACATTGAACTTCAGTATATAAGAACGTATAAACCCATATCTTCTATCTTGGAGAAGTGTAATCTCTAATGTTTAGTACTCTAGAATTTCATACTGTGCTATAGTTTGATGTTATAGTTATAAACAGTAACAGAGAGAAGAGAAAAATGAAAGTTACAGCGAGTATTTTCGTCGATATTTTTGCAGCTGTCGTCATCAGAGGAACATTGAATATCTCACCTATTGAACCTTTATGCTAACTATTTGGATATCCTTATCTTCAGTGAAGATAATAAAATTTATTATTTTTCAGTCTTACATGAAAAATTTATATGAAAAATTTTTTTCATTTGAAAACTTCAAAATTTTTTTTGAAGCTTTCTATAAAAAATAATTATATTTCGTACATAGTTAGTTTAGAATTCCCTTAATTTTTCGGCCTGATTTTTAATTTAATATCATTGCAGTTTATCTATCAGTGCTTCAAGTTAATTTTGTTCTGGAACATAATTGTATAAGTAATAATGCTTCTTAGTTATTTAAGTAATTACTGTAAGAAAATATGCTGTTTTCTTGATTTCAAACTAACGAATAATGCTTTGGTTGGAAGCGAAATAGTTTATTATCTGTTTAGACCTGGATCAAATGTACCGTAATCGAATAAACTTCTGGCTCGTAGTGATTTACTAAAACCTGTTTGGGGATTCAACGAGGAGTTTCCAAATGCCACGGAGGACTCTTTTAAATTAAGAATAACCGGAGTTTTTTTTTTCATCGGACACGCAACCTCATTGTTTCTCTGTATATGTTTTATTGAAAGTTGTCGGAATTTTTATGTAAACAATTGAATGGAAATTCACATGTGTGCCATTCATTGTATCAGGGATGCTTCTCCTGAGAATGACTTAATCTTATTGGTTGAGTAGTTATTATTTCCTTATTCTTTTTCTTAATACTCGTATCTGTATGGACAAATGTGCTTACGAAACGACCTACAGTAAGTTAAGACAGAGATTTCTAAACTGGGTTCCGCAAAAAACATTAGGAGAAAAAATTTTTCTAAATTTTTTTCTTTAGTGGGTATGGATTTATTCTGTATTTCTTGTGAATTATGAAACCGAATAATACTTATACACATAAGTAGAAGTGGCCAAAATATAATTCATATTTAAGATTTTTCACGCCATGAAGTATAATTACTGGATTATTTCTTCCCTCCTGCCACCATGTGCAAATGTATATATTTCTTTCATCATTGTCACTGGTAATGTTACATGTACGTTGTTGTGACTATTTAAAATAAAAATAAAAAAAAATATTTAGGATGAATAACTAGTCAGTTTTTGGAGCTATCTGATTCCCGAATGTCCTTCTATTGTAAAAATAGAACTTGACACATTGCTGCCACTTCCCATTACCTACTTATGGTATGTGAAACTGAATTTTCCATTTGTACTGCCATTTAAACTAAAGACCAGAGTAAACTTAATGCTCGATCTGACTTCAGAATCAAACTTACAACTTTAAAACCAAAAATGATTACAAAATAAACTTTGTGTTAAAGTTGATAATAATTCTGTTTCATGTGTTATTTACTTGTGGAAGATATGAAAATTAAAATCATTTAGTTTTGAATTTTTCTTCGAAAAATACGCATTGCAGTATAATATTACTTTTTAATTGTTTTTAAGCATTCATGCTATTTATAAAAGTATATGAAAATATTTGTATTATGAGTGTATAAAATCATTAGAATCTGGGTTCTTGGGAAAGTTACTGAAGCAAAAAGGGTTCCGCGTCGAAAAAAGTACGATAAACTGTGAGTTAAAAACTGTAATCAAAACACGTCTCGGTGGGGTATTTACTTATTGGTTGTTTACCAATTACTTTAATTCTTATCAAACTACTAATTTAGTTATTAAGGTTTGAGCCCGTATTAATAAATTCTCAGTTCAAACCGATGTTTCCTCCGGCATTCTCGAAAAAGAATTAAAAAACAAAAGGCTAAAAATAATTTATTGAAAAAGCTAATATTACAGTACTACTCGTAAACAAATCTGACGATTATTTGTGTTTGTCTTCTATTGTTTGTTATTGTTTGTCTTCTGTGGAGTTTAAACCACCTCCACAGAATAGCAACTACCAGAAAATAATACACAATGTGCCACAGCACAAAAAAAAAAAAAACTAAATGTATAGTGTTATTGTTTTTATAACATTATTAGTTTTATTGTATTACTTTTATTTTAGCCCTTATGATAATGTGATATATCTATTTGATATAACTATCAATAGTTTTTAGGTTATGAATATATTAAACTAATTCTTTAGAATCAAATAGATTAATCCTTCATCTTCTATTGTAGACCAGTAAAAGTTTAATGCACTGCAGAATTAATGTTGCTGAACTCTTTGAGGGTTGTCTAGTCGAAAAACTCAACTCTGTTTTCCAATGTTTCGAAAATTTATATTTTCATTACTATGTCTGCAAAAAAAAGACATAATCTATTATTAGTAACTAGTAACACAGACATCATCGCAAAAACATCATAAAATGACTTTTGGGACTTCGAAACATATAATTCCGTCAAAATCTGGAGATCGATTTTTTTCACGATCACTATACTTGACTTATAGTAAAGTAAAAACAATGTTTTTTAATTTCTACATTTAGTGTAATGTATAATTAATTATAATCAGTTTTTCTTTGTTTTAGACCGATGTTTTTTAGTTACTAATAATAGATTATGTATTTTCTTGTGGCCTTGATGATGAGAATATACATTTTCGATACTTTTTAAGACAGAATTGACTTCTTTGACCAGATCACTCTCAATGTACTGCAGTGTAGTTGTGTATTATATTAAATAAATTAAAAATTATGCTCGTGTGCTCATGTGTATTGTAAGGTTGTTAGTAAATTGATTACTATTATTAATTCGCTTGTAACTTTTCCCGTTTGACTTTTAATTTAAAAAAAAATGTATTTAAAAGGGAGGTATTTTTAAAGTACCTGGCTTAATACATGCTTCACGCCCCATCTCGGTGCTTAACTCTACAAACTTTTCCGTCTGAAGGGGGTAAAAAAACTTGGGTGGTTGTCTGGCAGGAAAGGCGGGTATAACGGTGTTAGAAGTAATAACACTGTGCCCTAGACCACACCTGACTCTCAGAGAAGAGGTTATTAAAGCTGTGGGGATAAACAATCCAGGCTCAACCTTGCTTTACAATGTACTACCCTACTTCAGTCTGCCCACAACAAACACCAACAACCAATAAACCTGTCATTTACTTATATCAAATTCATTTATTTCTGTTATATTTTCATTATTATTAAATTATACATTGAATTATTATACAATATATTTAAAATATATACTTATAAAAAAAAAATATATGTATATAATTCTTTGATGAAAATATACAAAACGGACAAATAGAGTTCATCTCTAGATGAAGAAACATAGATAAATTAAAAGTACACACTTCTAGTCTTTAATTTTTGCTTGAGCCGTCTTCAGGTGAGAGGTAAGGAGACCCTCAAACTCCAACCGTCTCTGTTCCAAAGAGCTTGGCTTCCCTCACTTATCTCTCCTGAAGGCAGTTCAGCCGAAAATTAGAAACTGTATGTCTTTTTAGTTTATCTATGTTTCTTTACCTACATTGAACTTTATATATATATATATATATATATATACGAGTTCGAGATTAACAAAGAACAACACACAAAGTAGGGAAACACACTTACAGACTCAAATTTTCGGGTAATCCGTCTTCAGGAGAAAAGAGAATGGGAGACCAAGCACGTTGTAGGCGCAACGGCAAGTAACCAACCCGGCAACCGCCAGTGCTGTCAACCGTACCCGGTCTTAAAGTATAAAATTAGGAGAAGATATAAACAGAAGCTCAGATAAGCAGTACTGGTTGGGTAAAACTATAAGTAGGTGAAAAATTATAAACAATATAAGATAAAAACAAACTATAAGAAACAAAAATAATGATAGAGAAAAGAAGAAAAAATAAATAAATAAAAATAAATACAATACAAAAAACTTGCATTGGTTGTTTTAGTAAATAAAAGATAGAGACTGAATAAAAGGGTAAGTATGGGAAACTAGTTAAGAATAAGAATTTAGAAAAATAAAATAGGATAAAACAAACTAGTAGTAAGTGAAGAAGACAAAATAGATATACACAAAATATACGAAAGAGGAAAAAAGAAATAAGTACTAGAGAATAAAGAATACTGAAAAAAAAGTACAAAAAAAAAAGTACAAAAAAATTATCTTTTAAGGTTAAGTCCAGGTGCACTGCGCGCCCCGAGCAACCAGATGTGAGCCTCCTCAGAGGCTCTAAGGGTCACGGTATTATCACCAGGGGGAATCTGACGCAGAATCTGCACACTGAAGCAGTCGTTAAAAGACAGACCGTGGGATTTGGCGTGTATGGGGACAGGTAAATTGGAGTTGTTGTTAACGGATGCTCTATGACCGTTCATAGGATCATAGTCAATAAATATTAATTATTAAGTATTAAGGATTGCATAAAGGATATCTATTCATGAGTTTTGATGAATTATTATGTACAATATTTTTAGAAATGTAGCTATTATTTTTGACAGTTGAACAGTAGGAACGTAAAGAAGTGAACATAATTGTGGAGTTATAGTGTCGTTTCGGCTTCAAAAAATGTTTGCAACGCAGGGGAAAGCTTGTTCATAACTGGAAATGAGTATTGAATTATAGACGTTTGGCAAGGTCTTTGCAGAAGAAGGCGTGTTACAGTTTAGCTTAAGGCTGGCGAATTGGGAGAGTTTGGAATGCGATGATTGTAGGCAGGCGTTAAGACTGGCGACGGAAGAAGCCCAAGTATTTCATCACGTTCTCCGACTGATGGTTTGTCATCTAATCTAGTTAGTCTGGATTGGTAGAGATTGGGGGGGGGGGGGGGGGCACGTAGCGGAGGACACAGAAGGCCCCGTTTGACTTGCGATCACGTACCAACACACTGACCCAAACTTCCCGTTTATAGGCATTCCTGCTCGGAGGCTGACAATGCATCTGCCGCTCTTCCACAAATATCGCTTGTCTTCCACTATGTTTACCCAGTCTTTCTATCATTGTCCTTTGCCTCTTCGCAAGGCGATCCCCCCACCGGCGGAGCTTGACCACCCAACAAGCCGCTGCACTTTTATCTTCCTCTGTCAAAACAGTATTCGCGATTCGTGCAAACACCTCCTACGCATACAAATCCACCGTCATGTAGCCGACCTATTCACTTGAGAACCTTAATGGAATCTGTCAACTTGTGAGGCCTAACCATAGTCGGGTGTCCTCAATCCTCAACAGGTACAGGATGGCTTTAGCTAGGAGCAATTTAGAAATCTCGACCAGACAAAGTTTAATATGAACAAACTGTTTATTGAAATTCATAATTCCATTTTTATCCAAATCGAATTATCAATTATTGTTGAAGATAACCAGTAAATTTATTTACTAGCCTAAATAATATATAGATAACCATCCTAAAGTATGCAAAATCGACTCAGAGGTATTTTAATGCACTTCAACTCTAAATTGCGATGAAAAAATAAATGACTGCAAAACTGGCCTACATAATAAATCAATAAATCAAAGGAACCTTGTTTTTGAGTAGTACCATAGGACATGTACGTGATTTCTGCTAATTTAGTGCAAATGTGTGACCAAGAGCTCAGAGTCCCCACTTATGGGAATGTGGGATTGACCCTCATTCCCATGGACTTACAGAGTTGTCCATGACTGAGTTCGGTTTTTGACTCTGATGAAGACCGCTTGTTACGGTTGAAAGATCTTAGTCTTGTTTTCCCATTTCATTTGTGGTCTGATTATTGATTGTTATTTCACATCTTTATGTGAAATCTTTTTATTAATTCTGATTATATCATTTATAAACATTGATGCTTTATCGCTAAATACCCTTTTTGTAGGTATATGATCTTGCCCAGAAGTTATTGCAGTTTGGCGGTATTTGAGTATATGCAAGTGAGAGAACTGTAACGTGTAAACAGGGATGATGGTTTGGGGTTATATGAACATGTTCCATTTTACTTATCCAGCCACTAACTGTAGCGTTTGTTAAGATAAACAGTTAATAATTGTTTGTTTTATAAACAGAAATAGAATTTTAATTTGTGAGAAGAATTAATTAATTAACATACAATTATGATTGTGCAAAAGGAGAATGAGAGAGTGAGAGTGGGAATTGATAGACTGAGAGTATTGTGGAAGATCTGTGTCCATCTTCCGCCCTGTGCATAAGAGAGATATCACCGGAACTTAAATGCAGCTTCCAAACATTATCCTTCCAAACAATATATATATGAAATGTCCCTGAAATGTATATGAAATGGCCATGAAATTAAATTTCTTACGTTCACTTGACCTATCTGTTTAGAAATGTCATGGGTGACCTAATGCCTTCAGTTATGAATGGAACTAAGACCGCACAGAATTTATTACTTTCTTTGTTTAATTAATTTAGTGCAATTCTTAACGTGATGATAAGATATGAATGTTGAAAGCTCGTTTATTAGAGTAAGTTAAATAAACATTTAGACCATGAAATCAAATTTCTTTCGTTCACTTGACCTATCTACTTGGAAATGTCATTGGAGAACCTGATTTATAGTTTACCAACTACGATAAGGAAAATAGCCAGGAGGCTAGAATCTGTAAACAAAAAGGTCGTGAAAGGTCTTAGTCTGTTTTTTTCAATTTCATATTGTGGTTTGAATATATATATATATATATATATATATATATATATATATATATATATCCTGATTTTCTTTTCTTGACCCACTATTCATAATGTATACGATTTTTGAGAGATTAGGTCTTACGGTTTAAATTACTTCTTTCATCAACGTTTCGACATATATTTATGTCTTCCTCAGGGATATAATATGTTTTTACAATTATTACGATATTTACAATAATTTTGGTTATTGTCCAAGTTTATATAGAATCTAAATGTTAAATTTATAAATGAGGGTAACCGGAAAAGTAGTAATTTATAATCTGGTATGACTACTATAAATTATCAACTGATTACCAGATTATTAACTACTATATTTGCAGTTACCCTTCGTTTATAAATTTAACATTTAGATTCTATACAAATGTGAACAATAACCAAAATTATTGTAGATATAGTATTAATTGTAAAAAACATATCTTTAGCTTTGAGGAAGACATAAATATGTCGAAATGTTGGCGAAAGAAGTAGTTTAAATTGGAAAACTTCAACAATCTTATAATTTATATTTATATACGTTTGAAAGGATTTTTGAAGGGGTGGGTGGGCGGTGTTCATTATAACAGTATGGAATACCAAAAATTAGTCAATGTGCAAGAAAGAGTGACTGGAAGTAAAAGACTCTCTTCTTTGTTGTTCAGTACTGGGCGTATGACAGAGTGAGAGGCGTGCTTCACTACGAGGTCCTTCAATAGGCTGCCTTTGTCTCTCTAACTCACGAGTCAATACTTCTGCTGCTGTGCTGCTTTCCTTTCCTTAGTCGTCCACTTTAAATTGCTAATTCAGAATTGGATTGAATTGAATGTCATCGCAAATATTTTAATTACTTATTCACAGCTATCTTTCATTCTACAATAATGGTTTCGTCTCACGTTTTTTGCATTAGCATTGGCTCTTGTCTTCGTATATACATATTTGCATTTTTATTATTGCCAAGATTCCAGAATTAGCATAATTTTAATTTTTTTAATGGTTTTGGATCACGAACAATATAATTAGTTTTAATTAAGAGACTAACATGTATTTATTATTGAGTCTAATTACCAAGGAGTGTGGTATTAGTAAACAACAAAGTTCTTCAAATGTGCAGAGGGTTACTTTGTTGCATTTTCTTATTATTAGTGTTGTGCAAAAAGTTTCCTCACGAACTTTTTATCAACAAGTGAACTAATTTCGAATGTATAGATTAGGATATAATGGCAGCCCCACAAAGGAACACACGTAGGTCAAACATTGACCCTTTGTGATACCACACAAAGAATATACATTGGGAGTCCTAAATTTTGCTTAAATCAAGCGTATTGAGAGTAGGGCTCTTTAATGAGTTTTTGACATTGTACAGGCTCGAGACCGATGGCTTCACGTCCTCTCCGAGGGACGACGTGCTCAGATTTATTCACATCTCAAGTGAATAAATCGAGGGCTGGATTGGGTATTGAACCCCAGATCTACCAGTTCAGACGCCACTAGGCTAACCTGGCTCCTCGTTTCGGAGGTGTAATCTTCTTCTTCAGGTTTATCGACCAGGGAAGTTCAAAGAGATAGCTCTACTCATATCACTTTAGCGAGTGGTGGTTTTAACGAATAAAGAGAAGAGGAATGGGGAAAGTGGATATCATGTTTTTATTCACAGAACTAGACCTAGAAAATAGATTTGATATAATTATAAACTGAGTAGGCAGTAATAGGGCTATACATGGTAGACTAAGTCTTAGGTAAGTGATGACCCTTGAATAAAACACTGACCTAGTCGTACAATTATAACTAAAAGTATTATATTTGTCAGCAAGAAACAAAGTAATGTAGTAATAATAATCTGACTAGTTATATTGTAGCATGTAATATTTATATGGAGCATGCTAAATTAAATAATTCATTTAACAAAAAATACTGACTACGCAAGATTTTTAACAGGCCCACAATCGCTAGGGGTCAAACAAACATGTTTTGTTTTTTAGATTTTCTAATTTGCGTCCATAATTTATAGTCTATTTGTATTTTTTTCAAGTACTGAATTTGACACAAGAGCTATTTAAAGCTGCCTATACTCTTCTGTCTATATGTTTAATCACTTATTGCTATTTCCATCAAACTTAAGAATTTTTAAATTGTCAAACCTATTGTACTAGTTAAGTAAATTGAATTTTAAAGATGTATAGATTTAGTAATACTCAGTTAAAAATGTTTAGTGTTAATTCTAGTTAAATGTGCATTAGTGACCCACGAGCTGGTACCAAAACAAAATTATCATAATTTGACCCTCGTATCAGAGAGGTTTGCCATTTTCGTCCTCAGTCTTCAAGGGCAGTTGAAGTTCATGTAACTAAGAGATCTCTTGTAAACAAGACCTGTTTAAATCTCTTTAAAATGTCACTGGTTTAACAGTATATTTGTTTATAATATGTTTGTTTGTTTTCCAACGCCCAAACTTATAAGGCGATCTTATA
This sequence comes from Hermatobates lingyangjiaoensis, assembly GCA_026182355.1. Taxonomy (NCBI): domain Eukaryota; kingdom Metazoa; phylum Arthropoda; class Insecta; order Hemiptera; family Hermatobatidae; genus Hermatobates; species Hermatobates lingyangjiaoensis. The sequence continues at coordinate 330,249 of JAPFBL010000061.1, forward strand.
GAACCTTTTAGTGCTGTTCTAGTGGCGTGAATGGTGGCTCATTTGTTATTTGGCACCCATTTTAGTAATGTGGCAAGCCACATTACCTTTTGATTCTACACTGGGAGTACTAAAATTTTGCCTAACTCAAGTGTATTTAGAACAGGGATCTTTACGAGTACTTTGCACTGACTATATATGTGTGTTGTATGTGTTGTATGTCTTCCTATACAAATTCAACTTGTGTGTCTATATATAATTTTCTAAGAAAATTCCTAGGAGTCTCTAAGTACACCCTGATGTTAGTTGTGGGAGGGATGAGTGACTCAGAAGCAACCGTTATAAGTTCTTACATATGTTCTTTTCATTAAACCTAGCCTATGTATAACATACTAAATTATGCAAAATTTCTCAAACAAGACAATAGAATAGCTAACTAATCTCTTAATGACGGCTGAAGAGTTATGGCGGGGAGCAAAAACCGATTTCTATTAAATTTAAACAAAATGTTTAAATTAGCTAAAACTTTCGTATGAATGCAATAAAAATAGTCTCAAATCTCAAAGCATAATTACATTGAATTTAATGTAAACTCGCATGACAGATGCATAAATAGTGAACTTTTACATTTTCTGAGTGACTTTAGAACATTAGTTGTTTTTTTTGGGGGGGGGGGGGGGTTATATAATTTATAATAGAATGAACTCTGCTTTCTGTCTTTCAAATTATGAGTTTATAGGAAAATACATTTATGTTTTCATTATTCAAAATTAAGATTAATCCAAAAGAAAAAAAAAATTAATAAATTATAGAGAATAAATTCCCAGTGTGATGGACTTAAAAGAAAAAAATAAATAGTAAATATACTAATATGTAAAAAAAAATTCGTACATGATTTAGGAAAAATCGTTTTGGTCAGTGCTTAATTTGCAGTTTCAACTTGATTCGATTCAATGACTCCTTCCAAGTGGCTTGTTCAGCCGTATCTACCAGCTAATCTCCAGCATCCGGTCAAAAAATTCACATAAATCACCCTTAAGTATCCTGCCAATCCGGTATTAATTTTTTTTTCTAATTTTATTTCCTTTTTTTCAATATATTTGGCTTAAAAAGTGATTTGGTTGTAAATCAAAACACAATTCTACCTTTAGCTGCATCAATATTTAATATTAATGTTTTGTTTTTTGTTTTTTTGAAAAATCCTCCTGCCTTTCTGCAAAACGAAATGAAAAAAAAAACAGTAATTTAGAAGAAAGTAAAAGGATTAATTAATTTGAAAGGAGTTAGCTAGTCTCCTCAAAGAGTCCTTACATAAAAACATCTTCTCCTTCCCGGACCTCACTTTTTAGATTAACCGTAAATTTTATATTTACTACGACATCTGTGCTCCTCAGTATTCTGAGTTTTCATGTCCTAATGAGTTTTTTTTATATTTTGATAAAAACTATTGGTTTTTGAGTATGAATAGTATCAAGTATTTGTTGAAGTCGGTTATTTAGTGTTGAGTAAAGTGTATTTCCGATCTCGAGATGTCGAGAGAAATATGTAAGTATCTAGCTTATAACTAAATCCATTCTTGATTGTCATTTTTGGGACAAATAATATCTTCTCTATAACTAAATTTTATATAATCCAAAACATGAAAGAGTTCATTAGGACAACAGATCAAACGATTACATGTAAATAAAACGTAAAAACAACACACGACTTAATGCAATATTTCGATCTCGTCGTTGTCAGGAGAAGAAGAAGAAGTAGAGGAATTCTGTTCGGCTGGCAAAGCAACTAACTATGGAGTACGTACGGCTTAATGATTTATAGTATTGCTAAATAACAAAAAAAAATGTAAATAGCTAAAAAGTCATTTTGTATTTATGTTTTTTTTTTTAGTTAGTTATATTTTTTTGTGAGTTGGCAATAGTAGCTATTACTAAGCCATACGCGCTTCGTGGATAATTTCTGTTTGCCAGCAGAGCAGAACTCTTCTTCTTCTCTTTCTCCTGATGACGACGAGGTCGAAATATTGAAATGAGTTGTGTGTGTTTCTACGTGTTCTTTTCTTGTAATCGTTTGATTAATTTTATATAAACTATAATATCATTGGATGTTAACATTTTAAGTTTGGCCGAATGTATTTTAGGTTGAGAGTGATTTGACAAATTGTGAGACGCTGATGGTAAGAATCTAAATGGAATACGATAGGACGACGTGCAGGGGAGTATGCAATAGGTGGTATGGGAAGGATTCCACCTTTGTGAGGGCGTGGACTTTTGACACCCCTTATCGTTTCTTGTTTCACGGTAGTCGGGAACTCATACCCCCTCTCTCCAATGTTTGTGGGGGGGGGGGGGGCTATCTGCAACAGCAGGGAAACTTTATTTCTACTGGGTGTAGGTTAGGTTAATTTCCAGTGTCACTCCCTCAACGGGATATATATATTAGGTCATACATTGGCTCCTTGTGTTACCACACGAAGAAGATGATTCTACATTGGCAGTCTTAAAATTTATCTTTAACAAGTAGCTGACATCGTACAGGCTCGGAACCAACGGCTTCACGAACTCCTCGAGGGACGACGTGCTCAGATTTATTCAGTCCCCACATGAATAAATCGAAGACCAGGTGGTTATCGAACACCAATCTATATGTTCAGAGGTGATCACTTTACCACAGAGTTAACCTGACCCCCCCCCCCCCCCCCACTGGGCATAGGTTGAGGGCTCTGAAACTAGTAGAATCAGTGTAAGCCTTCTACCTGATGGTAGACATGACGATTGACCTATTATCATTGGAACCATGTTAAAATAAGTTAATAGTATATAGTGAAACGATAATCATTAAAGAAGGAGGTATTTATTTCAAATGGAGCAATACAAAGCTAATTAATTTACATTGATTCATATATCAATATCAGATATGAGTATCATATCTCAAATTAAATGTTTTTTTTTTAGCAATTGAAAATAAATCTGATTGAGACATAACTAAATTTGTCATTAAAGAGTTGTACCAGATTATTTATTGCTTTGTATTTCAAGTTTTTTTTTTACTTGTTATTTAGACACAACTACTAGTGATAGATTTATCTTTTTTCTTTAAGCTACTATTATAGGATAGTCCCTTGTAAGGAAGTGGTTTTAAATTTGTTTAGCATGCGAGTATATTTGATTGGCCTGTCAAAAGAAGTGCAGGCTTTGTGCGAAGGCTTAGCAGTGTCGAGATTGTTATTCCATCAGGGGGTTCACGCGATTATTAATTTTGAAAAGACAGGTTCTCAGCAGGAGTCTACCTGCAGTCCAGCAAGTTCCTAATTTCAAGTCCCTGCTTTATGGTGGTGTGATTGGTTCTGCTAAGTCATCCTGAACAGCCTATCAGAAATATTTCACTGTAGTAGCGCGAGCTTTAGACTCGCTTCTTTACTGTTGTGATCTTCTGGATTGCAGTCCGATAAATAAACTAGTTTTTTTTTATTATCAATAAAGTAGATTGTATAATATATACATATAAAAAGAGTTTAAATATTTATATGCATGCTACTAGATAGAAGAATTCAGAAATGTATTCGAGTTTCACATAACCAGTATAATTATACCTGACTTAACTTCAGGTCTGGTAAGAAAATAGAAGTGATTGAGCCAAAACAATTTGGAAGAAGGTGTCAGATAATTTATGAGAAATAAGAGAATTATACTCGAGTGTGAACCTCACCTAGGTAGCTAGTTTCAATGCACCCCTCGCATTTGTCACAATAAGGTCGTCTATCCAGAAGCTGGTGTACATTCCAATCATATATATATATATTATAATATATATATATATTATATATATATATACCACAATTAAAAGAAACGGTCCAGCGTGACTTTTTTACAATAAAATCTACAACACGAAGGAAACACACAGTTTTTTTTTATTACAATGACACAGAGATTATAATCACATCGATAATTTCGACAATTGTCATCAGGAGGTGCGACAGAGCGAAGAGTCTCCGCAGGAAGACAGGGCGGTACTGAACACAGTTGATTCAGTACCTGCCCTGTACTTCCTGCGTGACTCTTCGCTCTCGCACACAATCCTGATGACGACAGATTGTCGATAATATCGATGTGAGTTATACTCGTGTCTTTCTGTGTGTTTCCTTCGTATATTTATATACTCATTTGTAAAATAAGTCGTCTATCCAGAACTGTTACTTATATATTTATATATTTAAACAGAAAATCCAAAGGACAACAAACATTTCACAATGATCACAAACACAGAGCTAAGGAACAAACAAACTTACTGTCTCTAATTTTCGGTTGAACCGTCATCAGGAGAGTTGAGATAGGGACACCAAGCACAATTGTGAAGCGACGGTTGGAGACCAACCATTAGGACGGTTGGTCGACAAACAAGTAAGTGTGTTTGTTCCTTAGTTCTGTGTTTGTGATTCATCGTGAAATATATATATATGTTTTATTGAACGAAATTTGTACTGTGGCATGAATAATATTATATATATATTATATATATATATATATATATATATATCTATATATAATTATCAAACCACAATATGAAATAGAGAAAAAAGACTAATATCTTTCCACCGTAACAAGCGGATGAACACCAATGGGATTATTTCGTCAGAGTCATAATCCCAACTGGCTCATTTGGTGTTTTGACTCTTACTAAGACCGCTTGTTGCGGTTCAAAAATCTTAGTCTTGTTCTCCCAATTCATATTAAGGTTTGATCATATATATATATATATATATATATATATATATATATATATATATGATTTCGTCAATATTGAGAGCATGATGTATACTTGCATGTAATTCTTTACAGCAGGAGTTTACATAGATTAAGTGAGTAGAATTCCTTCAATACTATTGATTTGGTTTTGATAGATTCATTCTCATGAACGGTATTCATTATTCTTCCTTATTAAACCCATGCATTCTTGTATTTGTTTATAAAAGCGCCTGCAGTTCTAGGCCAACAACTCTACTTTAAAGACTATTATTCCTCGTGAGGCCCGAAGTCTCAACTCGTTTCCTAGTAGAGAGTCCTGATTTAATATGCAAATATATTATCCTTTGGAAAGAAAGAAAATAGCTATGGTACACATTTAAAATTCAATAAGTTCTGATTTAATGACCTAGAGAATTTTAACGAACCCATTTGTTTGAAAGATTCTCTGGACGCCTGCATCTAGCGAAACACTGCCAATTTGATTTACAAACACCCAGTCTTATTACACTTGTTTATTTGTTTTCTATAGTTTACAGAAACCTAATTAGTAGTTGTTAAACTGTTTTATATAAATATATATTTATATATGTAAGTATTTGATGTGTTTTTTTTTGAGGGGTAGGTCTTGGAAATTAACTTCTTCCTGTTTCACCAACGTTTTGATATATATATATATATATATATTAGTATAAATAGGGAGCAACCTTCTTTTATAGAAATTGTGTTGAACTGAATTGCCTTAATCAAACATACCAAATGTTAGTTAATAGATAGTGAAGTCCAACCGGAGTTTTGCTGATATAATTCATCAGTTGAATCAAGACGAATTGAAATTAGCTAGAAAGTATGAAAAACTGCTTAAAAGAAAAGTATGTTTGATTAAGGCAATTCAGTTTAACACACACACACACACAACATAATCAAATTATAATGAATATGATCAGTAGTTTTATAGATTTATCACGATGATGTAAATATAATAACTGATATTTACTTTTTTATTATAAATTATATATATATATATGTATGTATGATCAAACCACAATAAGGAATGGGAAATCAAGACTAAGATCTTTCAACCGTAACAAGCGGTCTTCGTCAGAGTCAAAAACCCAACTGAAACACTATTATTTCACGTGTTTATGTGAAATACATATATATATATCTTCATCAGGGCTACAAAACATGATAGAGCTAAAATATTTTTAACAGCAACGTCAAATTCAATATCGACTACTATGTTAACAGTAACAACTTAAAAATACTTATTTTCGAGCTACATGAGTATATGGCTATATTAATACGAAATAGTCGTAGGTTGTTGGTCTTTACGCCCTTGAAAATAGCCCTCATACCTCCCTCCTTTCTCAGTACCACACCGGATGTCCTATATCTCTTGTATAAGCTGACTCTCATGTAGATCAGTTGTTTGTTTGAAAGATCTTAGTCACAGTTCCGAGTTTCTTACTGTTTGTTAGTGGTTATATATATTTGATATAGATATATTCGATGTTCTAGGATTTTCTAAATACTTTTGTACTGAAGTTGGTGACAGTAAGTTTAGTATTAATGTCATGGAATGACAGTTTTCGCAGTTATGTCCTCAGTGTCCTCAGGATTCAACCACAGGGAATGTCGGTAACGGTCAACGATTATCTCTACTGGACCTGGAGAAACCTCGTAATATAGCATTGTCCGCATAGAGTCCTTTTCATTTGTTTCTCTTATAATTCAATATTGGGATAAGTTTAATTATTTACTTATTATGCAATTTAGCTTGACCAGTTATTGTTAAATAGTCACCTGATGACGACTTTTGAAATATTGAAATCTTAGGTTTTTATTTTATGGTTTTATGTGAAACTAGATAATATAGGGAATGAGTTTGTAATGCCCTTGTCAGGAGACAGGAGTATGTACAAAGGTTGGGTGCGGAAGCTATCGTTCAGTTTTAACAAGTTTCACTATGTATAATATATATTTAAAGTTAATACTAGCGAACACAAAAAACACAAAACAGAGGACTAGCACTCACGATTGTCGATGATTTCGTCTGTCTTACCGTCTACAGGAGAGGTGAAAAGTAAAAGAAGGAGGAACGAAGGAGCGGAGACGTGAATGCGTCCACCGACCGATGCAACACTGATACAGTGACACACAGTGCAGCCACCTTACCATCGTAAACCAGTTTAAACTGTGAATAAATGAAATAATAAAAGTGGTATTTAAGTAAAGGGGGAGAGAAAAGAAAAAAGTGAAAGAAAAGGAAAATTTATAAACTAAAAATTAATAAATGAGGCTGAAGTAAGAAATAGTCGAAATACAAGAGAAAAAAAAACAAATAAAAACTAAACTCTAGAGTGCCAAAATATGAAAAAATAAAAGGCTATTTTTTGGAGAAATTAGAAAAGAAAGCATAATGAAACCAAAATAGTTAACATAATAAAATAACTAATGAAAATAAATAAATACAGGAAGTCTCTGATTCAACTAAGAGCAGGGGGATTTCTTGCACCCAATAAACAAATGAAGGCTTCCTCAGAAACTCTTAAGTGGTCTTAAGGGCATCTTTATATATATATATATATTAAATGACTGAGTGAAAACATAGTGGGAAATACATAACTAACATAACTATGTTAACTGATAACGTAATATAAGTGCTAAACATAACTGACTTCGAAAGTTACTTCTTCAAAAGAGCCCAATTCTGTTACCAAGTGTTTTATTCTGTAAGTTAATGTCCGCCCTCGTAAACAATCTCATTTTGTTTATATATTTATTATTTTTTATGATCACATGTCATTCAGATTTTGCATATATTTATATATATTTGATGATTGGGGATAACCTTATCCATGATATTGAAGGTTAGCTTACGGATTCAAAGATTTTCCTCGACTGTTATCATATTCCAAGAATATGTAACAATTATATTGTAATACAGATTATAATAATTCAAAGTGAATATCAATTTGAATCAAGATTGAAACTGAAAAGCTTGTAACTGCCTGTAGATAATAGAACTGTTTTAATACGGAATCAAATGAAACAGGTTATTTTATAAGTCTGAATTACTTAAAGTAATGGAATGTTACCTGGATGAAGGTGTTCTGTTTACGTGAAAACAACTTGAAATCACTTGTAAAGCCTGAAACAGAATAAATAGCATATTTAGTATGTTGATAACTTAGGATTGGTTAGAAAATCTTTTAGTTGCTTAAATAAAGTATCTTTGCGAAATCGCGTATTATTGGTCATAAATACAGATAACTATATATTAAGTCTATATCTCAATTAGTATTCCCTTGAAATTGTCGGATTTTTTTTTTTTGATTCAATGGATTGTTAGAAATATGAAAGTTCCTTCATTCAATAGATATTTATAAATGCATACTAATCATTTATACATATATTTTTTTTTTGAAAATTCAAGTAGATTTATTATTAATTGAAGAAAATAGACATTTTAAATGAGTTATTATACTTAATTCATGTATTAAGAGGTTTCCGAGTTGTAATTATATTGAAGAAGATTTTATCGAAGGTTTGAAATATGTTATGAGAGAGAGAGAGAGAGAGAGAGGTGGTTAATGTAATGATTGTTGTAGCCTACTCTCTTGAAAGGAGTTAATGAGGACGAAGGAGGCTCTCGGTGAATTGATCTTGGAAAGCCAATATAGGAAGCAGAGAGTATGAGATATGACCAAGGGAATCCTTTGAGCGGTCTAACGATTAAGCTGAATCGATCACAGCATAATAAACCGTGCCGAATTCTATTCAATAAACAGACAATTTTGTTTTATTGAAATTATTGAAGAAGGACACAGGCGCTACTGAGCCGCTTTCAGTGAAATCTGCTACTGTGCCCAAAAAATGGCCTTTTCGTCCGTTTACTAAAACTTTTGAATTATTTGCCATAATTTAACTTATTTAAATCATCTTTTTTAACAATATCTTTCAAAACCGTTAGAACTATTGTAAATTAATTTTTAATTATTATTATATATATATATATATATATATATTATAATTTGTTATTGATTTGTTAAATATGTATGCATGTAATTATATATTGGATTTATTTATAGTCTATACCTTGTATTTTTGTCATGTCGTTCTAATATTATTTTATTTTCAGGTGAGTACTACCAGAATGGTTGGAATATAATCATTACAGCAAATGTAAGTTTTTTTATTGCAGTTATTTTTAAAACAAAAATTAATTTATTGAGTTGACTGCCGTCGACATTTCTGTAACTGTAGGTGTTGTCATGGTAAACTATACGCTGTAAGCTATCGAGGAATAGTTCATCTTCAGTTCTTACTTGAAGTTCAAGCTTCAAGCATATATATATATATATATATATCACTTAAAATGAACTGTGACACATAGACAGGAACTTAACAAAGACTCACTTTTCAATATTTTGTCCGTAGTCAACTCAAAAGTGGTTGACTCGTCCTCCTCAATTCACTTCTTCTCCTGAGGACGGCAGCCATTACGGTTGAAATATTGAAAAGTGAGTCTTTGTTATGTTTCAGTCTATGTGTCACAGTTCATTTTAAGTGTAATCTGTCCTGCCGGACCGTTTTTCGTTTATCATGGTATATATATATATATATATATTATATATACAATTTTTTATTAATTTTTATTTGTTATTGTTTCATTATGAATAATCCGATTGGGTTTTGGTTAGATGAAGTTGACTACCTATCTCATAAAATTGTAAAATATACTTCTCGTTCTGCATTATAATTTAATATGACATTCAAAATAAATTAAAGTGCATTCACACCTGAAAACTGGTTTACTGTAAAATATAATAATATCTAATTATATTCACATTGTTAATTGACTTTTGTGCTTCATCATAATTGAATCCTTCAATTTATATTCACATCTTGATGAGTTCTGTATTCTTATGTCAATTATGTTTATTATATTCTAACAGGTAACCATATTAGGTTATTACATTGCTTTGATGCCATGTTGATGTGTGTGGTATTTCCACAGTGTAAGCTTGTAACATTGCAGTGTTCGTTTCATTTGCCGTTTTTTTTCCTCCTCTTCCTTTAACTTCCATATAGTTTCAGCTTGTTTTTAGTATGGATGGTTTGATTCGCATAAAATTACTGACTTCATAACTATATATTTTTATTCCACCAAAGAAATGAAACTCGATAGGAGTCTTGATTCAAATATTCCGCACTGTCAAAGGTGCTTCAATGAATAGTACGTTTTATCACCTTTTCGTAATATCCCTTTTATAATACCTTCTGTGAATTAAGCATTCTTTTTTCTTTTTAAATCATATCTAAGGGATTCAACGACTGACCGTAATGCCACAAATTATGACGCATATGTCTCATATCTTAAGCTGTAAGTCTGAAACATTGCCATTTTAATTCTTAAAGAGATATATTTATCCTTAGCTATTGAGATTTCATAGTAACTTCTTCATCTCTTATATCATTCACGCGTTTATTTCTCATTCTCCGTTGTATATTGCAATGTATAGTCCTCTGCTTATCATTCTTTGTTTATAATTTTATATTTTCCTCTCATTAAGTATATTTGAATATATATGATTTCGTTACCAAGTCATTAGTTTCATTCTTTGTACACCTCTGTGATCTTAATATTTGTATCACTATCTGTTTAGTCCTCGTATTTGTCATAATCGTTGATCGTTTCTATTCTACACGTAGTTTCTCCATTTCTATTTCTGACATCTTTTATTAAATCGTTTGTATTTATCTAATGACTTTTACTGTTTATTATAATTTCTAACTCTTACGTACTCATTAAATTGTTTAGTAGTTCTATATCAGGAATGATTTATATTTTGTTATATATACCGCTTTGGTCTTCAGGATTTGTTTAATTATTTCTGTTTAAATTTTTACACTTTAAGGACTGTTCTGGTTGGCTGACACTGTGATTGTGATTGGTGTGATGTCGAGTTGTACTTTGTCTTAATCATTGTTTAATTGACAGTTATCCTAGTCCTATGTTTTAATTGTATTAGAATGGACTATGTAGTCATTGATAGTTTCTGAATAAACTAGTTATTTGTCCGACGTTTCTCAAAAACATATTAGTTATATATTATATATATATATATATATAAATAAGAGGAGGGTGGTATTGGGGGTGCTTTGTGGAGTAGACGGTTGAGCAGTCTGGCCATGCGTGGGGTGGCCACTCTGGCCCACTTGACGCCGCGGCATTCGTCCGTCCTGACCCATTGACCTCCCGACGTGATATCTTCATGCATGACAGACTAGATATACATCACGATAATTCCCATTTCTTTATACCAGTCTCTCACAAACTCTTTTAATGTCAATATTTTCCCCTCTCTCAGCTTTCCACATTCCCTGTATCTTTAAATCTTACAAAATTACTTTTCAAGTATCTTTCAAACAACAGCTTTCGCCAGGAGAAGATGACCAAATTGGCCCTCCGTCTCATCAATGTGAAACTCTTCCTCTGAGGACACACGAAATCCTGTCTTTTGTTTGAATCAACAAGTCATGACTGTTGGTCATAAAGCATGTTCTCCAGACAAACACATTTCAGTCCTTCATTTCATTTCTTAGACTATTTCTCTAGAATGAACATTCAATAAGATGCGAGAATCCAACATACTTTTATATGAACACAAAGCTTCCATTAGATTAATAGGAATCAGTCTCATTTTTACCTTTCTGAGCAGAAAAACAATACATCTTTAAAATGAGTTTTTTTATTATTTAAATATTATTTATATGTGGGTTTTACAACTAGTTTCCAAGTATGAGGAAATGCTACATAGAAATTTCCAACACAATAAAAGAAACTAAAAATTATACTGAATATCTAAATTGCTTCTTTTTATTAAAATTCAAAGCTATATTATACGCTACACACTGAAAGGCCACATTGATCTCTCTCTCTCTCTCTCTCTCTCTCTCACACACACACACACACACACACACACACACACACACACACACACACACTCACGCACGTGTCTGTGAAACAGACAGAGAGGGAGAGAGAAAAAAGAGTGATTGTGTGACGTAGGGAAATTTAGATTTCATATAAGTGCTTATCACTAACACTGGTTGATTTTTGAATTCATTGAATTTCTCTTTGATATATATTCATATTTATATTAGAAATAGGTAAAACCGTCATACCGTAAGATGGCCATGGAGTTGGAGCGCTTTCGGACGTTGTCCATCTTCGATCGCAACAAACCTACTCTATTCGCGTTAGTAGGTTTGTTGCGATCGAAGATGGACAACGTCCGAAAGCGCTCCAACTCCATGGTCATATTACGAGGTATGACGGTTTTATCTATTTTTAATATAAATCATACTAACCTCAGTGGTATTAACAATATGCATGTATATATATTCATATACCTCGATAAAGTTATCAACCGTGTATTCGAATAAAACAAAGCATGTTTATTAGAACTTACTGAGTTATTCAGCTTCAAATTAAACACACAAATAATTTTTAATAGGCCTGCATTGCTCAAGAAAATATAAGAACCCATAGGACAATCTAAATATAACAATATAGATGTTAAAAGTTAAAAACATATAGAATGTTACAAATTTTCTAAACCTAAATTTAATACCCTGAACTCTTACATTAGAAGTTTAATATGATTAATTTCAGGAATAGTCATTTTAAATATAACTGTGGTATTAACAAACAGGCTAGGCAAAGAACGAAACTGAACTGAAACCAAAGAAGAACCAATAGTTTTCACTAAATAGTATAAAATACTACGAACAAAGGTAGACAACCCAATATTAATTAAGTTAGAACACGTGAACAGATCCCTTTGTGGAAATACTATATACGTAAGATGGAACGACTTTGAAGAACATTAATTAAAGCAATAATAAAAAATGAATACATATATAAACGAGAAGCTGTTCTCAAAGCATATATATACTATAACAAGATTCACAATAAACTCGTGAAAGAACAATCAATGTTGAAAACACAATAAGAAATGGGGAAAAAAAGACTAAGATCTTTAAGCCGTAACAAGTGGTCTTTGTCAGAGTCAAATCTAACGGCCTTCTTTCAAACATAGTCTTTTTCAAAAACTGCATTCTAAATAATATGCAAATATCAGTAAAAATTATATAATAATAAAAATTATTTATTCTTTATTAGTATAAATCTAGTTTATTTAGTTCGTGGAATCGTTTCATTTAATGTTATATCCAAATCACAGTAAGGAATCAGAAAACATTGATAAAGTCTTTATTATAACACTAGAGTAGTAACGGTTTTATCAAAATTTTTATTAAATTTTTCTAACTAAATATTTGAAAATAATATTTAGTTAGTTCTTAAATAGTGTTAGATATAAATAGTTATGAAAAGAAAAGTTTGGGCCAGTTGATTTTTTTATTCCCCTAGGAACTTAGAAGAGCCTGTAGGACATTAGAGAAACTTTCAAAAAAGGTAACCAAGCATGAAATTGCATACAATTTTTAAATTATATATATATATATATATACAAAACTAAAGTTTAGTCGGGACTCGATCAGTTCTTCAGGTTCAAATTAAACTCTCATTGCCAACGTTTTGGTCTTTATTCAAAACCTTTTTTAAATAAATTAATACGAAACGAAACGTTGGCAATGAGAGTTTAATTTGAACCTGAAGAACTGACCGAGTCCCGATAAACTTTAGTTTTGTTTCTATTCCACGGTCGATACGTTTATCAAAATTTATATATATATCATATAAATATTGGGTCAAGAAAACAAATCATGATGTATATATATATATATATATATATGATCACACCACAATAAGAAATGGGAAAACAAGACTAAGATCTTTCAACCGTAACAAGCGGTCTTCGTCAGAGTCAAAAACCCAACTGATTTTGAAACCCAACCCAATTTTCTTATATATATATAAATATATATAGAAGAAAATTGTGATCTATGGGTGTTTTATGATATAAAAACTAAACAGAAGAATCTTTTTGTGTTAAAGAGGAAAACAATTTGATGTATATACAATTGTTATTAAATATTAGTATTTGTTAGAAAATATGAAATTTTACTATATTTCGATATCGAATATTACTAGATTCTACTTCTACTAATTCTACATTACTACTTCTATATTCTAATTACTATATTCTATATAGTCACATAGAAATATGATTAGAGTTATCTGATAAAGAAGTAGCAAATAACTGTTTGCTGCGAATGTTTCATTTTCTTTGAAGTGGGGAATTTCAATGGTCTTGTCGTCAGAACATGCCTTGACATACCTGATATGCATTGAACCTGCAGTTGTGCACTTATAAGCGAAATGGTATGTTTAAGGATATTTAGGACAATAGGTAAATGGGTTGGTCGTGATGGCGTGAGCGTGACTGGAGCTTTATGTCCGTTCAGGTCCATTCAAATCGACCCGCCACCATTCGGCAGCAATTCAATAAACCCTCATCGTCTCGCACTTTCGCTTTTTCTGTACCAACCATTGCACTTTGCCTTGGATAAATCTTTTTATTATTTGATCTGTAAGCATGACTTATTTCTATAAAAACAGCATTTTGAATGAAGTGCAAAACCCTCTCACTGTATCTAGATAGTTCTCAAAGTTCTTATAAAGAAAATATCCCTTTTATATATATATATATATAATATATATATATATGGTTGAAACAAGCGGTCTTCGTCAGAGTCAAAAACCCATCGGAGGGAATAATTAATTAATTCCTCCTGAAGTAAGCTCAACAGATCAGCTACAGGTACATTGGTAAATCGTTGGATTTTGACTCTAACGAAGACCGCTTGTTACAGTTGGAAAGATCTTAGTCTTGTTTTCCCATTTTTTATCGTGGTTTGATCATTGATTGTTATTTCACGCGTTTATGTGTAAAATCTTTATATATATATATTACTGAAGCCCACCTTTGAACTTTGCTTTGGTAAGTTTCAAATTTTTTAGTTGTATAAATAAAACTGATGAAATTTTTTTGAAATATCACCTCACATCTCATTCTATTCTCTCTTAAAATCACATTGAAAATTTGAAATTAACAGTAGGAACAGTAATAATTAAATTTATATACTTACTGAATCTCTCATCTATACATCACCGAGACAAGTTATATCAAAGTTTAATTTAATTTGGTCAATTGATTTCTTTCATGTTTTCAGTAAGAATAAAGCAATGATTTCGAAAATTAGTGGTTTCATATCAACTAGGTGAAACAACTTGACGAGTTCATATCTTATATGTAAGTTAGGTTAGGTTAGGTTGGAGTGGACGTCCCTCAAGGGTACACACATAGGTTGAACATCGTATGTGACACCCTTCGTGACACACAATGAAGATTAGGTAGATCAGATCTACATTGGAGGTCCTAAATTTTGCCTAACTCATATGTACTTAGAGTAGGGGTCTTTAACGCGTTGCCTAACGTTTAACGCGTTACATCTCGGAGAGATGACATGCTCAGCTTTCCGAAGCCTGAATGGGTATTGAACCCCAGACCTACTAGAGTGAGCACGTTGCCACTGAGCTAACCTGGCCCCTTAGTTCCTTATATAGTATAGTTATCATTCCTATAGAATCATAAAGTACCTTCAGAAAGTTTTAAACTTATTTCCTTATATATTATTGTTACTGCCATCTGTAGTTAAGTCAGAAAAACATTTGATTTCTTTCTCCACTATCTTGATGTTTTTATCCAAAAATTTCCTTTAGCGCATATTTTATTTTCTGCCATAGAATAAGCATATTGTAGAAGGGATCAATATTTTTTTAAATATTATGAAATTTACTGCTAGTTTTATTCCTGCGAAACTCTAATGAAGTCATTATGCTGTCATTTTATGCAAAATCTGTGCATAAATATTTATTAAGTTTGATGATTGTCAGTTATTATTAAAAAAAAAAAAAAGAATGTTTATAGCCTTCTAGACTTGACAGAGGGTCGGGGTAAACAAGTTGCTGCTGGTGTTGGTTGAAGAATTAATCTATGCTAATATATGAAGGGAAACCGTTAATGAGTGACTGGCGATCGCAGAGCAGAAACAACTAATGCCAAAGTCATGGAATGTAGGCAATGCATTGCTTTTACCACTCAGGCAACAATGAAGGAGTGATTGCTGGTAATTCAGTCTCTGTAGGTGTTAAATGGACATAACAATGTAAAGTTAAAAAAACTTTATAACAAAATCAGTGAGTCAATTCGTCTTATAAACAGACCGTGTTTGCAGAAAATAAAAAACAAAACAAAGTGACTTATTACAAGTGTGATCCCTTACACTTTAAAGTTGATTTCATGCAATGTTTCAACAACTGAAAACAAGTCTCTGAAAGAGTGCATTCCAATGGGGTTTTCTTCATAATACATCCATGATTATCAAACAGTTGAAAACAGAATTTTTTTTGAACATATATTTCTGATAAAGTTTGAAATTATAATATTTATATGTTGATTGAAAAAAAATTAACTGAAATTAAAATAAGCTTTTCTTGTTTGTTTTCCTTGTGAATGGTTAAAAAAAGTATATATATATATATATGAATAAAAAAAATTATTGTAAAAGAGACATGTTGCCAGTCAAATGGCAATAATAATGGTTATTATTATTATTTTTATATTTGAATTACACTTGTTAATCCGTAATAATAAGAGAGTTTTAATTAAAACTGTAAAAATGATTATGGAGCATTATCAGCTCCAAGTTTGCCTGTTTGATGATAGTATGAACGAAATATAAGTTTTTCAAAATTCTTTCACTGCTAATATTAAAAGATCAGGCTTTGCCTGCCTCAAATGGTTCATTTACAAGGAAATTATGTTTTTGATTCTTTGTATAAAAAGCATATTCTATTAGAGTTTCATTTTGATGTTGGTACATTTTAATTTTTTGGTAGAGTATATGAATTTGAAGGAATATTTTTTGAAAATATATCTAGAATAATGAAAACTTTATTTCATGACTCGCCTATAGAGGTTTTAGTCCCTTTGTTCTTTGTATGAAACTACCATTCATTTGGTATATGTAACTTGGTGATTCGAGATTCCACTGTAGCAGGGGTGCCAACATGACATGGTATCCAAGTACTAATCGCGCTCAGTGTTGCGTTACTTAGGCTTTGGTCGCCTGAGAGGACCAGTGTCAACATGGGTATGGTAGTGGGTAAATTGGAAATATAAGATTTACTGACAGAACAGAATTAAGCTTACTAAATATTCAAACTTTATATAAAACTATTGATAATGATATTACAAACTTGCAAGTAAGGGCAGTGAGTCCCCACTAGCACAAAGGAATTGATTTCTATCAGTATAGTATGCACTTCTTTTGTAAGAGTTCGTATATTCCATACAACTGGTTTTTCTTTATTAATGTGCTGCCATAATCTATATTTCAAATGTTTCTATGCTAAAGAGTAGACACCTGCCTTAGAATATTGTTTCAATGGGTAATTGATTATTAATTATTATTAGAACTTTCAAAATAAATATGAATGTAATAAAGTACTTATTACTCTCGCAGCAAGTGTAATCAGTGGATTACTTCTTCCCTCCTGTGTCACCTCCTATATCTGTGTTATTATTGTTACTAGTTACATTGTCATAACTCTGAACAAATAATATTGAACTTTATATTTTAATAAGATGAAAGTAAATGAATTTGAGAAGTGTATACATGTGGAACTTAATATTATTGCCTTTTAGTTTTCTATTAGCTTAAAGTTTATTAAATTGTCTTCGAATTATAGTCATGTAGAAACAATAATAAATGCGTAAGTTATTGAAGTCTCCAGGAGAACTAGAAGGGTGGTGAGAAAATACTGCCATAGAGTAGTGTATGGTGTAGTAGTGTTCTGTCTCGTAGTTAACTATTAGAAAAGAAATAATAGGACTCATGTATTCGGCAAATACTGTACATCTAGTCAATTTTATTAAGATTTGTGAAAAATTCGGATTGTAGAGTGACAATTTCAGTTAGAAAAATTTGAAAAAAAAAAAGTCAAGAGCTAATGAACATTCATCTAAACGTAACGACTGAAGACATCATTAGTTCGGTAATCTATAATCGTGTGGTATTTACTCATACTGGGGTAAATGGATAAATCAAAGTCTACCATCAAAAGAAGTTTTTTTATTCAAACTACGCGTTTCACACGATGAAAGTGTTTGAAACAGATAATTTGAAAAAAAAAAAGTTTTTTTGCGTGGAGACTTTGTATTATCCATTTATCCTAGTAGGAAACTATGATTGCAGCGCCTGGTGAGGGAAATTGCTGAAGATTTCAAAACGGACTTACGTTTCCAAAGTTCTGCTGCTATGGCACTTCAAGGAAGCAAGTGAGGCATACTTGGTTGGTTTGTTTGAATACAATTATGCGCTGTTCATGCCAAACGTGTTACTATCATGCCCAAAGATATCCAGTTAGCAGGTCGTATTCGTGGAGATTGTGCTTAACTTTTCATGAAGTAATATTTACTACTTCTTAAAAACATGAGTAAATACGTCAACTTAAAAATACTCAAAATATATTTAGAAGACCTAAAAACATGGAAATCTGTCAGCATATAACTGATTTTTTCTTGAGATCGTCATCTTTTACTTATAGTAAAATAAATATAGAAACAAAATGTGTAATTGAAACAACTTATTTTAAACTGCTGGATTTCTAACAGTTTACAAGATATTCAGTCTAAGAAGTTTATTTTTTATTGAACTGAAGTTCCCTTTCAGTTCAGCAAGTTGCAATATCTCGCAATAAAGCATTCCACCAAAGCAAACTGCCTAAAAACAGTAATCCCTTAATCCTAAGAACATCATCTACAAACATTGCAGGAAATCTGAGACGACGTATGTAGAGGATGTGACTAAGAGATTTGTTACTATGAACTAACTGTTCTAAGTGATTTTTTACTTTTTCTAATTTGCTGTAACTTTGAACAAATAAAATAAAAAAAAATGTTGTACTGTTGATCTTTCGTGGGTCATTTTTTTCAGTTCTTGGGAATAGTATTTGTATCATACTTATGGGTCTTAGTCAATGGATACAGTCGAGGACTTGTAGCTCAGTCAAGTGAAATGATGCCCAAACAGCTAAAACTCAAGTAACCTTTACTATTCTGATTAATAGTATGTTGTCAAAAAGGCTTTTATCTCTGGTTGAAGTATATTCAGGATTCTATAGGCACGCAGAGTAGTGTAGATCGTATACCTCGACATTTCTTCTAGCCTCTGTTCAGAGGTCAAACACTATCTGTTTTATCTGTCTGTACTAACCATTCGTGTTCCTCTAAACTTTATCCATTAAAAAGAACGAAAAAAAAACCCATTTTATAAATCCAACTATATCTCACGAAATTGTACCTTTTTAAGTGAGGGAGTTCTGGGAAAAGAACTGCTGGTAGAAAGAAGTAATCTTGTGTCCTCGCCACGAACTCCTAGGACAGCCAAACAGTTTGCCAGTGTTACAAATGCTATCTGATGGTGACCTTAGGTCAAACTCCTTCACCGCCTATCTCCTGTTTGTATCTTCGCAAAAATTGAAGAACAATTGAACAAAAAAAGAGAAGATTCTCTGGGGAGTTCATCTGACAATAACAGTAAAACCAACTTTACCGTTTACATCTAACCTTATTTAATCTGGCCATTTTTTCTTCTTAAACACGAATTATACTTATTAGAAATTTCGCCACTTTATTTTCCGTTGAATATCTTTTCATCTGTGTTTGATTAATGCTATTTTTTTTACTCTTCATATCGGATTTGTAATGTTTAATTTACTTGTACCGTAGAAAAATTACCTTGGTTTTTTTGTTTTGTTTTTTTTTTTGATTTAACAATCTTTGAGATAGAATCCACCAACATTTCAATCATCAAATTGACTATTATTTTCAGAAACCAATTCCTTACTTCTTGGTTGTTTTTTTTTTTTGTTCCGAAGTGTCAACACCTCTAAGTGTTTAATAGCATTTCTACATCAAGAATATTAATTTCTGCTAAAGTCTTAGACGATTACAGTAGGAATCATTAAGAAGTATTTGCAGTGTGCACGATTGGTCTGGACCTGCGTTGAGACGTATTCTTCTATATCTTCAATTATACTCTTTTAATTGATTAATAAACAGATCTTAACAAAACATTAAACATTATACGGTAATAATAATTTACCGTACCATGGTACGGTAAAGCTAATGAAATGGTCTCCACATATAAAAATTTAATTGTATAAACAACGCGTTTCGAACAGGTAGTCTTCTTCTTCAGGCATTAACTAAAAAATACAATGTCATCAGAGAGTTGTCAACTCTCTGATGACATTGTATTTTTTAGTGAAGAAGAACATTACGTGTTCGAAACACGTTGTTTATACGATTAAATTTTTATATGTGGAGACTGTTTGATTAGCTTTTTACCCTACAATGAGTAAATACCACGTAATAAATGAATGCACTACGTTAGAATTAGAAACATTAAACAATTTACTATAATCTATTCTATAATTTATTAATTTACTTTAATATAATTTACTATAATTTATTAATAAAATTTAATAACTTAACCTATTATGCTGGTTTGACCCTTTTTTAACATAAAAATATGATAAAGTACCTTTCCCATCGTCTTCGAGTGCTATAATGTTCTTTCCACTCCAAAAACTATATATGCCACACATTTATTTATGATCCGTCAAATATAGCATCTTTACATTTTGAACATATAATTATACACATGTAAAAAAATACCTTGATTTAAGAAGATTAAAAACATGAAAAACTGTCAAAATTTCAAAATTCATTTGGCAACAGCATTATATACAATATTTTACTTACAGTGGTGAAAAAAAAAACACATATGTATACAACAAGATTTCACACAAACACGTAAAATAACAATCAATGATCAAACTACAATATGAAATGGAGGAAATAAAAGACTACTAAGATGTTTCACTCGTTATAAGCGGTCTTCGTTTGTTACCCAACTGAAGTTGGGTTTTTGACTCTGACCAAGACCGCTTGTTACTTTTGAAAGATATTAGTCTTTTTTTTCCTCCATTTTATATTGTGGTTTGATCATATATATATATATATATATATATATATATATATATATATATATAACAAATTCATAAATATATCAACCGTTGGATAGAATAGGTGTATAATGTAATCGGGATTCGGTCAATTTTCCAGGATCAAAATCAAACTCTCAATGCCGACGTTTCGGTTTTATTTAAAACCTTTTTCATAGGCAGAAGTCATCATTTTTCTAATTCAAAAATTCTGACTTCTGCCTATGAAAAAGGTTTTAAATAAAACCGAAACGTCGGCATTGAGAGTTTGATTTTGATCCTGGAAAATTGACCGAATCCCGATTACATTATACACCTATATATATATATATATATATATATTTCTAAAAATTGTATTCCAATTTCATGCGTGGTTACCTTTTTTGAGAGTTTCTCTAATGTCCTACAGGATCTTCTCAGTTCCTCGGGGAATAAAAAAAATCAACTATATATATATATATAATATATATATAGTAGTACGCACAGGAGTTGTATTAGTTATCCTTAGCTAGATTTATACTCTACAGCATGAATAGAATAACCGAATATATTAAACGGGCCAAGAATACAGGTCATAACTGTGATGAAACGACCCGTTCCACGTATTCGTGGGCGACCTTATATTTTTCCACTAAATTACTATTATTCTTTCTACTAAATTACTGGTCTAAGAATAATGCTTTTTAAGATTTTCGGTTTCAAATGCCTATTCTTCTCGTACACGAAATACTGTTATAACACTGTCAGTCTAGTTCTATTTTTTTTTTTAGAAATTATAGAAATGCAAAAAAATATGATTAAATTTTAAATGTTAATTCTATCGGAACATTAAATTATCTATGGATTTGTTAATAAGTAATATTTGTTTTGGAGAATCGAATTCAGGGGTCTGATGATTTCTGTTATACATGAAAAGTTTTTATTGCTTTATATTAACAAAACTGTAATTTTCAAAACTGAGCTAGATAGTGTTGTCTCCTTTGTGTGAGCAGTGAGCATGTTATGCCATTTTGATACATTATTTCACGTTTACCTGTATATACCATACTTAACATTAGAGTTATTCGTAGTTTTGATTTTTTTATTTAAGAGCTCCATGTGGATGGCTTGATAAATTAAATATTTGGTAGAAATTAAAATTATTGAAAATTATTTTTTTTTAAATTCATCTTTTAGTAATAGTTACATTGGAGTCGGAGGCTGACATGCTTGTCTCTAGACTTGTATATCCGGGGTTCGATACCGACTCTAACTCTGATTTAGTCATCTAAAAGGTGAAAAAATCTGAGTACGTCGTCCCTCGGATAGGACGTGTTCATAGCCGAGCTTGTACGATGTCGGGTACTTGTTAAAGATCCCTACTCCAAGTACAGTTGAGTTGGACTACTTTAAAGACTTCCTATGTAGAATGATCATAGTATGCTACCACAAAGAGCCAATCTTCCTATGTAGAATGCTCATAGTATGCTACCACAAAGAGCTGATCTTTGGCCTATGTGTGCTCTCTCGTGGGATTGCTACTGCAACCTAACAAACCTAATAGCTTTATTAGTTTTTATTTGATCGTTTCATTTTGACAAATTTATATTCATTTGAAATTTAACACATATACTCTACAATATAGCCTTTCAAATACTTATACATATATTAAAGGCTGCTAGTATTTCAATAAAATCAATCAAGAAAAGAGAAAACAAATTAACTTACAATTGTCATTTACGATTATCATGATAAGTTGGTGATGCAAGTTAAATTTTAGTCAGTTGTTTTTCTGGAATAGTACAAAATTGATGAGTCAGTAATTCTATTACAGTAAAGAAAAAAAATTGTATAGAGGTACGCACAGCGAGTATTAGTTATCCATAGCTAGATTGGTACTCTATACCATGAATAGAATAGCCGAATATTTATATTACTTTATAAAGAATAGTGTTTTATATACTTTATGTATTAAGCCTCCTGTTCGGGATTTCTTGAATAAGTCGCGGCTGGTCACTTGACTGCGTTGAGTATTTATCTTGCATACTTTGATCTTGATTTATTGAAATGGAGAACGATTTTGAAGGGAATTATTTGGTTTTATAATAATGAAGAAGTTAGAATATTTGTCTAACGCCATATTTGGCTTCTTGTTGGAGTTATATGTTTTGCATTTGAGGCTGGCATTTGAATAATTTAAATTGAGAAATTCCTAACGGCTTTCTTGAAGTGGTGTATTTCCTAACTCAAGACTCCTTTAAGGTGAGTAGCAATAACATTTGATGTTGATTCAATAGTGTGTTGTCAATCCTGGCTGAAGAGAACATCTCAAAGCAGTTGCTTTGCCATAAGCCCTGTGCTTGTCGAGATCCTCGCAGAGGAATGCACGGCTGCATGACAATGGCACGCTAACGAAGGCCTAATGTGTGGACTTCCATAAAGACCATGACGCTGGGAAACAATACCAGAATGGGTGCTAGTTTTGTTTTGCTCGACAAAGGAACACGCATGGTTAATACTGTTATTCAAACTAACTGGATTCCAGTAATCAATATATTTAAGCGCTCAGAGCCTTGTCATCTCAGCTAATGTTCCCATTCCCCCCTGACTCTTAATTATCAGTTATTACATAATAATAATAGTAATCTATATATTAATACGCTAATACTTCCGTGAGTCGCTAAATAGCGACGAATTTGATTCTTAGGGGGAGTTTATTATTTTTTTTAAATTATGCATCTCGAAGACTCCTCTATATTAGAATAAGCAATGGTTCAGCATCTATATATAGAGTTTTTTATTATTATTTATAGGTTGCAACTTAATAGTATCAATTAAGAGAGAAATGGTTTGATATTTGGATAAGTATCAAGCCCTTACTCTTCTGTAGTATGTAGACGTTGTATTTAGCGACTATTCCACATAGTTATTGAAAAGAAGTTATGCTAATGGAGTGTTAAGGGAGAGATATAAGTCAATCAAATGGAGGGATATAGAATGATAAATAGAAATAATGAAAAAAAACTGATAGGAAGGGAGAGTTTGGGGTCAGAGGTGTAAAAAGTGGGGGAACGTGACAGAAACAGAGTGGGAGATATAAAAAAATGAGTCACAAAAGGAGAGTTGAAAATGTTAAACAGAACGAGTGACAGAAACAGAAAGGTGAGATTTAGAAAAGTGATGAACGATAGAAAGATGACTTAAAATAGAGTGGGAGAGATGAAAAGTAACCTAATAAGGGAGATAGTAGTAGAAAGTGTGTTGCGAAGAGAGGAAGGCAATAAGAAAGTGAAAAATAGTGTGTAAGGCAGTTTAGACAAAGAGTATTGAAGAAAGAGAGAGACAGAAGAGATGAAACTAAGAGAGTAGAACGTTAGAGTGATAAAGACAGGTTGAGAGGGTTAGAGACAGAGAGTGGAAACGAAAGGCGGGAATCTGATCGAATGAATGACTTAAAGATGCAGAATAACATAGACAGCGGAAAGGCTCAAGTACGCATCGAAGTAAAGAGAGGAAGAGAGTTATATACAGTGTCAGGGAGTTTAAGTGAGTGAGAGATAGTTAAGGTAGAGATATCTAAACAAGTACAATACGTGCTCCAAAGTTATGATTTCTTTAAAATTTGTCTTTCATTTTTATCCAAAGTTAGTCCCTACTCTCTTAGTCATCTGTCATCTGATGCAATAATTGAGGTACCATAGGCTATGACACCAAGAGCTCTGAAGTGCCACACGATTCAGAGTAGAATTAGAAAATTGTTGACATCAACCCCGATGCGGTACCCAAAACCGTGGTCATGGCTGTTTGGAATGTGTATGGGGCCGTGTTATATTCTTATGGTATTAGTAAATACCATATAGTCACTAACTGTGCTATTTTGGAGCAAATAACATTTATATTCCACTTATTTCTTCCTCCCCACTCATCACATTATCTTTTAAAATAACATTACTCATTGTGCAAGATCATTGAACTCTCTTTTTGTTTACTAATTTTAGAAACTTATATAACTCAATGTTTTCTTATCTCGACCATTTATATTCAAAACTATTTTCTTTTTTTATCGAGTCTTTGTGACGCTGGACCAAACCTCGATAAAAAAGAATAATAGTATTAAAACTTATATATAACTATGATTTTATAATGTAGAGTTAGTTTACAGAATTGCTGGTTGTATATCATGTTATAGAATCTTGTTAAAATATTTGAGTATATGTCTGCTTTAGTGTCGCTGTTGAGTAGTCAAAAAGATCTTCACTTTAATTTAAAAAAATCCAAATAATGGTATGTTCTTTCTGATTTATAAAGGTAAGGGATTTGGCCTATTTAACACGTCGTGGTAACAACTTCAGTGGAACGTTGCATATTTGATTTTAGCTATGTTTTTTGAAGAGTATTATTAAAATATTTAGTTTTTCATTGGTGCATCAAACACGATTTTTATAATAACAACAGTATAAGTCAAAACTAGCTTCAAATTCATTAATCTTGCCCTTAGAATATAATCTATTGCTGTTCTTGTCCCGACTTTTAAATCATACTTCAGATTCCTCATAAACAGCCTCAAAACCCGATTAATGCGGCTGGGTAGTAATTCATCGAGAGATGCACTTACGGCTTCAATCCGCCTGGTCTGCTGCGAGAAGGCAATTTAATTAAACACACCTTCAGTATGTAACGGTAAATGACGCATCCCAGGTATTCTAGCGAGCAATATTGACCCTGCCAAACGAATTAGCTCTTCACTCCGGTTTTCTTTAAATTAAGTAGCTCATGTTCTTTTGGTTCATCAAATTAAAAAAATATCAAACCTGGATCTCTGTTATATGCCGACATCTCTAAATTAATTCTCTACTTCTGCAGTGTTTTGTTTTTAATTAACTATTTTCTTAATAAGCCGGTCGATGGAGCTGTAATAAACATTGAGCTAGAGCTATTGAAGGAATTTATTACTTCCTAGCAAATTTAAAAAAAAATTTTAAATCTAGAAATAGAAACATTGTAAGTTGTTGGCAAGCTGTATCGTTTGTTGAAAACTCTCTCTGAAATGGAACGAATTGCTGCAGTCACGACCCGAGACAAACAAATAACTGAGAAACTAATAAGTAACAATAAATATCAATAAAGTCAAAAGTGAAATATAATTACACGAAAATAAGAAATAGTGGAAAATTAAAACGTGATGGCTGGAATTATGATGGAGCATCTCACGAAATTAACCTCAGGAAGGGAAAATACAAGAGTGTTCAGAAGCTCTTAAGGTAAGACACATGTGATCTTTGGCGATTCACAGGTGATTGATTATGACGTTCATGGGAAAATATTCTGTTTCTGATATAGCGAAGAACTATGATATAGTGCCTGTTGGCAGGGATGAAATGTTGCCTTTTGACCTAAATAGGAACCCGTTATAGCAGTGATAGGGCCCATTCGGAGCCAAATAGCTGCCAAGATGTATGACAAGTCGTAAGAAGGACATTTTGCTTCTCTTATAGGAATGCGTTCAGCACATTTGATCCTCGACTCAATCTCAGTCAGACCTCTACTGGAATTTACTATCAATAGTAAGACATATATGAGTTATTTAGACAAGTTAAAAAAAAACTTCATTATATTATAAAAATATTATGTGGTATTAACAATTTTCTAGTTAAAATGATTCATTATTTCTGCAATCATTGCTATGTAGTATTTACAGATTATGAGAAATTGATGAGAATATGACAAAAAGAAATAAATAGTGAAAAAAACTATGAAATAATTGTCATAATAATATATCCTATAATAATATGTGTTCTGTTTAGATTGTTATTTCATATAAATTCATTATGCTTGCAATCCAGAATCATTCGTTTTTCATTTTATAGTATTCTTACTTCTAGTACTAATGAAAAAAGATTTTAAATAAAAAAAAAAGGTTGGAATCGATAGAATGATTTCGATAGATCTTACTTATTACTAATATGTGTGTATTTACTCCTATACATACACAGACTGTATATATATCTGCCGCACGGTCGTGAATTTATTACTGTTCAAGTATATTGTGTACGCACACACACACACACACACATATATATATATATATATATATATATATATATATATATACCGTTTTGTTGTGTCTTGGGTTACCTTTTAAATAGTCTCTTTCTATGAATATCTGGAAAGTTGTTAAAGTTTTATCCTTTATTGTTGAAATTACTCCCATTATTACAATTATGTAAATAATTTTGTAATTAAATTTTTCAGTATATAAGTTATAAGTAGATTCTGGACATGAATGCTGAATTATAGAGAAACACTTGCTTAACATGTATATGTTGGTTTATTTGGTATCAAAGTGAATGTCATTTGAAACTCTTGCAGTTTTGAGACAAAGTCTGAGTAGACGGTTGGCGGTAGTCGGAGGAGAGTCGGCTAGGCGGTCAGACTACACAGTGCCTAGGCCTGATGGTTATCGCAGAGCTAGACGCGTGGAGGCCGTCTTTCCTGTGTGGCCTACACCACTTATCTGCCACCATCCTAGCCCAAATCTATATTATTTGTCTCACTTTTTTTTTCTTTTTTTTTTAAATGTTATCAGGATTTCTTTCTAGATTCCTTTATACTTCTCTCTCAATTCAGTCGCGGTTATATTTATGACTTGGACCAAGTCATGTGCTTAGAGCTCTTAGTCCCCTGTGCCTGTTACCAATACGCCATTCTATATAAGTTCGCAACAATCACTCAAAATAAATAACATATAATTTGCCCATATAATCTTAAAATACTAACAAATTAATTTTTTTTTTTATAAAATCTATCTTGTAATCCAGAATCAGTAGTTTTTCAGTTTAAAGTATTCTTACTTCTACTACTAATAAAAAGATTTCATTATAAAAGATTTCAAATAAAAATAAAAAGTTGGAATTAATAAAATGATTTGATGGATAAGACAGTTAGCTAACTATTAAGGTATTCAGCTCTCCAGCTGGCATGAAAAGCTTGAATATTATGAAGCACAATTTGAATTAAAAAGACTGCAAGTCAGGATATCACTTTCTTTCTGTTTATTTATTTTACAAACTCGGCTTGCTAACCTCCTGCACCTTTTCGAATTGTATACTATAAGCGACACAGTCTACAACAGAATAGAGAAAACGACAAGGACAAAGAAATACACTCAAGACAGAAAACTTCATCATTTGAAAGCTTTCTAATTCCAGAATAGGGAATCGTACTGTCCTGCAACTCAAACTAACTGCTAATTGTTGTAATCGTACCAATTGTAATAATTATATATATATATATATTATATATATATAGAAAGAATTGTATCTCATTGTATACTATTTCTCAACCCCCTGTCTCCTCCCCAGGGGCCCTACTCCATCCTGTATATTTGTTCAACTCCGTACTTACGGTCAAGTTTTATGTAACAAATTTTACACATTTTGACTACTTTCATAGTCAAATAACTGCTACTTTCATTTATAACTGAAGTATAGTAGTCATGAAAGATATGTATTTTGAAATTTAACGGTTTTTCACTTTTCCAGTATCTCTATTAGATTTATATTAATGTTTAGTTTCATACATAGTGTGTATGATTCATTGCTTTGAGAGATGCAGACATTTGCACTTCCTTCAATTCAATTAGATTTTTGTTATATGATTCCACAAAAACATTCATTTCTTCATTCTATTCTAATGAAAATACAAATATCCTAACCACTGGGGATAATGACATGTTAAAATTATTGACATGTTCGTCATCTTGAGTGCAAGCAATATCGATCCAAATTATAAATTCAATAAACGTGATATTGTTAAGTTCACCTACTGAGCGCTAGGAGCACTTGCGTAGTGTATGATAACTATCTATTATCACTGTTGTCGTTAAGCTAATTGTATCATTCTTTCTGAACTTAACCTCTTTTTATTCGTTTATTTGTTTTATTATTTGTTATTATAATTATGTTTGTTAACCCTGAAGATGACGAGTGATTTCGATTCATTTATTATATACAGGTCTCATTCCTATGAAAATATAAAGTGGATACTGGATACGCAGTTTTAAATCACATGAAAGGTACATTAGTCTTCTCTTCTTCTTTAACTTGGAGAGCTAATTCAAGAAGATCTTACTAATCAATTTTATATTAATTGTTTTTACTAATTAAGAGCTAATTAGTTCAATCGTTTGCATTGTGTTTCATTAGTACTATTAAGGACTGTAAGTTAATTAACAATATTGGTTAAGGTTTAATATTTCGCATTCTTAGTTTTTTTTCTTCTTTTAAAGATTGATAACCTCCGTTCTATTTATAGAATAAATTATGTTCCTTTGCCTTTGCTAGTTTGAATCCTAATAAATTCTAATTCACTGAAATTTTTACTGCGGATATACTTACTATGCAAAAACATGCATGCCAGTATTTTAAACCTGCCAATTACGTCTATTTGCAGAGTCATTTGAAAAGTTGTTTTTATAATAGGAAAAATGGCAGAAACTTCTGCAAACAAATTAGTCTTATGAAAAAACAACACGTTTCGTACACTTAGTGTTCTAAGTTATATGTAATACTATATTATCTATTATATTATATATCTATTATATATCTATTATATTCTATTATATATCTATTATATGTAATACTCAGATTTAAATTAATGTCCTCATTTCTACCATAATATTCATATGAACAATTTAAATAAATCGTATGTATGACGAGGTGGAAGGAGAAAGACAAACAGATGTTTGTAAATCTGGAGAATTCATTCTGTACAGTTCATTTTAAAACACACTTCAGTATATTTTCATAGATCACTTTTTAAAATTTGATTAAAGAAGTATTAAATGTATTTAGTAGTATAATAGCGAATATAGTTCTACAGATTATAAGAGACGTGAAACTAATAATGGTAGAAGATTTATGAAAAAGGAAGCCTATGTTACAACTATTGTTAACAATCATTGTTGGTAAAGGTTTTTCTGTTATTGTTGTTATATTACTACTAAAAACTGTTACTTGCATAAATACGAGTAATATCTTGATAATAATAAAGTTTCTCAATGATCTGTATAAAATGCTTCATTTTATTCAGGCTGACTGTGTGAAGCTTTTAGGCAGGCCGAACTGACTAGGTCAAAGAGGTACTTCAATATTCAATGTACAATACTTTTTTACCTTGACTTACTGTTTGCTTATATAGACTAGACTTTACGAGTTCGATTCTCACTGTGGTCTCGAGGGAGGTGAAGAAATCTGAGTACGTTGTCCCTCGGAAAGGATGTTAATCCGTCGGTCCCGAGCCTGTACGATGTCAGCTGCTCGTTAAAGATTCTTATTCTAATTATACTTGAGTTGAACTCCCAACGAAGAATCAACCAGGTAATGTGACTCACTCAGATGGGTGTCAAATAATAAACGATCCACAATGTCCACCCCTTAGAACAACACTAAAAGTTGATACCTTAAAAATAGGGGCATAGAAAAAAAATTTTTGTTTATATTTTTCCGCCCTTAGTAAATGAAAGTTATTTAACAAATTTTGAAATTAAATTCAAATTTAATTCACTGAAAGTTATTTCAGTTAATGAAAAAATTTGACAAATTCATGCTATGAAGTTTAAAAGAGAACTTTACAGCATTAAATCTATTAGGGAAAAAAAGTAATTATTGAAATTGTAATTCCGAAAATAGAGAAATAAGACTGGTTGTTAATATCGTGAGGATGTTCAGTTAAATATCTCTTGAACATTTTCCATGCTAGAAATACACCCTAGCAGGTGAAGAGTTACAGAGCATCAACCAGCAGACAACCCGTCATCCAGGAGACATCAGGCTATAACGCGTGATTGACTCAAGATTGCAAGTTAAACACCCGGGTACTACTAGTTATTCATTAATAAATAATTCTATTGACTGCGAAGTAATGTTATTGTGAATGAATTTTCTCGTGTGAGCGTAGGTGGGTCTGGTAGTTTGTTTTGGAATGAATTCATTAAGAAAACCCTACGTAAGGTGCTGCAATAATTGTTCTATTATGCTGAAAATTACTCGATTTACAGTTAAACGTAACACATAGTTTCAACAAATAATTAGGCCTTCATACAATATCAGTTTTTGTATAAGCTATTTTTTAATATCCTAACTGAAAACATGAATCAGATTATCTGATCATAATCTGCGAAGTCTAATGAGCAATGAACTGCTATGTGTGGGAAACAGCTGAAGTTGTGCTTGTAATAAGTAAGTTCTCATGGAAGTTAACTGCAACATGTATGAAGCTATTCCCAGTGTTATCCTTGGGCATTCGTAGTACTTGCTAAAGCTGTATAACTAGTTTTTGCACTAGTTTAATGCTGTGTTTAAGGCTTGTCAGAACAGAGTTGATCAGTTAGAGTCGGCAACTCTAACTAGAGTTGTGCAAAAAGACCTACCCTGACTCTAGTATTGTACGAGTATTTGATATATCTCGTGTACCAATTATGTCAGAAATATTACAATTATTGTGTTATACGTACATAAATATAATAACAAGATTTCACAATCTTGTTTTTTTTGTATATACATATATGTTAATATGCATTATTACCAGCTATGTCCAGGACTCATGGGACTGTCCCCTATGAGGGACTTATTCCGTGGGGAGGCAGACTTCCTGATTCCCACTTGTCTATTCGTCCGTGTCTCTACCGTGAGATGGCTAACAGATGGAAGGAAGGTTGTGTGGCCCCTGACCTTACCTGCAGCCAAAGCCGGCTCAATAGGACCTGGATCTGGAGTTCTATCCGAGAACTCATGCTATCCGGGTATACATATGCCAAATTCCTTTGGGTTTTCCTATGCTCCGCTGTTGTTATTGGGTTCGTGGTGGCCGTGGTTTCTCACCCAGGAATGACTCCAAAGGAGTCTCGGGAGGTTTTTACCATAGCAACAAGACGGAGTCATTGGGTAAGGTCGAAATGTTGGTTGTTGGACTTCAAAAATGTTATATATAATTATTTGATTATTCTAATTAATAACCAATAAATAGTGGGCCAGGTGAGTATCGAACCCAGGACCTACCATTTCAGAGGCGAGTACCTTAACCACTGAGCTATTCTGGCCCCCTTTCCTAAAAGAGTAATATATTACTTATGACAGCTCTTGATAAAATAGGAATGGCACTAAATGAGCAAGCGGGCTTGAAGTTTAACAGATGCATATTTTGTAAATTATATCTAAACGTAATATGATTGTTATGTAATGTGACGTTATGGAATATAGTAATACATTTATTACACATGTAATAATGTGGAGTAATGATAGTTATGTAATGACGTAATGTTATATGGGAGTAAGTTACTGGTGTTTATTTACATGATTACCCTGTAAGACACAGTAAGTAATCTTAGATTGTGACCAAAGTTTTGAATCTTATATATTAGCAGTAAACATATTGACCATTAGGCCATTAGTGCAGGTCTTCTAGATCTTCATCTTCTAGGTGTTGTGAGCCTCAGTCTACCATTAAAATGTAGTAGACAATGTTATTATCTGGCGGACGCATTTTCCAGCCAGTAGCTCGGATAGTTCATTCATCGCGTGCCACTTCTCTCTGCTCCAGTGAAAGACACTTGTTCTAAACTTTATCTGCGCATGTATGTTTACTACTGTTTTTTGATGTAGATCTTTAAAATTGTGTTGTGTTTTTAAAAGATGCTTTATTGCTATAAAGGACGTACTTTCTAAAGCGGCCTATTGATAAGTTGTGTTTTGTGACAGCACATTCATGTCAGTAAGTGTTTGAGCAATGACACATAACATTAATGTTCAGTAACTCAGAATTACGAGAATTTTTTACATAATTTACGAGAAATACTTTTTTTATATAATGCAAGATATCAAGGTATATTGTTACAAGGAATTAACCGACCACCAAGCAAAACTGAACTGTTAACAAAACTCATTTCATAGTTTTAACAAATTCTTAAATAACATAGATTTCATATTACGTAGTGTATTTCATATATTATATTAATGCATTTTAATTTACTTTAATATTAATGGAATCAATAACAATATATGCATATTATACACATGGAATATAAAAAGTGAAGCATGTGAAAATATTACAATGAACTCTCTCCAAATAGGGGTAGTACTTTGGAGGGAGGAAAATATCTTCAAGAAAGCAGTTGATGCCGTTAACAAATAAACGGTTATTTGTTAAAATGGTTCCTTCTCTTATTACAAGGGTGGCCAAACTTTTACATAGCTTGCCCTGAATTTTTAACATAGAGTTTTAGATGCGCCACAAACTTTTATAATACAACGTCTACTTATCTTGTATATATAACATTGTTTTATATGTGATTGTTATATATTCATAATATTAAGTTAAAGAAAATAAATAAAAGCAATACTTGATAAAGCTGATACTTCACGCACTTAATGAGACTTTTAAAGTTGTTTTGATTGTAACACGGAGTTAAATTTATAACTGAGAGCAGCAGTGTATTCTACAAACTGGAATCTGTCAGTAGCGAGTTCGTTTTCATGTTAATAAGTTCCAGGACTGAACATGTCTGTATACATCTATATGTCGTTCTGAAACGGGATATTTTCTTAGCTCAGGTAAATTTTCACAGGGTAATGATCTTTTTACAAAATGGAATGGTATAGAATTCCATCTCGTTTGATTAATCAAGCATATCTAACCTGGAAGCAGATTAATGAGAAGAAAATAACGTATTTTAAAAAAGGTTATTCACAAAATATGGAAATAACTAATAAACAAGTAGTACTTTAAGCTTAATTCATGTTTATCTCAAGGAATAAATGCCACAATGTAAATGATGCAGTGCGCCACGTTTGGTTGGAATTGTTCACAACATGGATTTATGTGTGGGTAATATGTAAAGTGGAGTCAGATTGAGCTCCTCGAGGGGAAGCACTCTGTACAAGCAGTGGACCGGCTAACTCCTTGAAAGCAAAGGAATGTTTAGCGGTTTGTTTGAATACTTTAGCAGTGCTTTAGACTGGCTGTGGTGACAAAGGACGCGGGAAAGGCGTTAGCAGGAGAAGAGTCCCTTGTTCGCGTGGAATGCTTAATGGCTGCACCAGTCAAGACGCTGTTAACGCGCTAGCATGAATCGGCCAGCCATTAATGTTGCTTCGCTCAAATCCCGTTGACGAGTTGGGAGTACTGTTAAGGGAGTTTCTCTCAGTGTTAAATAAATGAGACAAGTGGGGTCCGGGCCGTTTGCAGTTTTCGTTCCGACCCTGGTCTCTGACAACAGCGTTATTACAGAAGTGGGCTGTGTCCAAGCTCTAATAGTTTCTCCCGCACCACTATTTATATATTATTAGTACAGTCTCCTATCTCCAGAAAGTAGGTTTTCTTGTCTAGTGCGTCACACCACTCTCTACCTGTCCTCACCTTCACTTATTACTGGCTCTCTATCCTAAGTCCTCATACCTTTTTGCCTCAGAAACCACAATCTTGTCAACTATATTTTCAAATATCTAAAAATAAATTTATCACAAATCCTTTTTTATGTCATTTTTTATGAAATTTTCATTGTTAATTTTATGTTATATAAATATAGTGGTTATAAAAAAAATTCATTGTCGAAAATTGAATGTACGAGTATTAACATATTTTGAAGGTCATAAGGTTCTTTTTTGACGATTTTTCGTGTGTGCGATTTTTTTCCTCACAACAGTAATCCTGTTATGAAAGAGTATATTTAAGTTCACACATACGTATCACATAGGGTACAACGTGTAAACAACAACAAAGTTATTATAAAATAATACACTAGTAGGATTAAAATTAAGTAAGTATATCATGCAAACATTAATTACATAGTTAATAATATATACTTGTATGGAGTGTGGTGTGTGTGGTGTGTGCGTGTGTATATGTATCTGTGTAGGTATGTATCCAGAAGTTTGTGGGCATTTGAT
Source organism: Hermatobates lingyangjiaoensis (assembly GCA_026182355.1). NCBI lineage: Eukaryota > Metazoa > Arthropoda > Insecta > Hemiptera > Hermatobatidae > Hermatobates > Hermatobates lingyangjiaoensis. Next base: position 365,003 of record JAPFBL010000061.1, read on the forward strand.
ATTTCAAAATATGCTACCTATTTGATAGATCATGTTCATATTTTATCGAACATTGCGCCCAATAGTGCAGATTTGCATTTTTTTATATTTAATTTAAAATTAATAAGTATTATAAATGTACGATAGGCTAAATATATTTATAAGTAAGGATTCTAAAATTCCTGAGTTGACTCCCTGCTACAGTAATAAAGGAAATCATTAAGGAAATGAGTGTGGGACAGGAAGTTTGTGGCTTAAGCCGGCAGACGGGTTAATGCTCCGACTGTGGTTTTGACAGAGTGAAATCTCAAACTGGGATGACAGTTTAAAATAAATTACTTTCATTTTCGTTCTTCTGCCGTGCAATGATCAGCAGGTAGGGAAAGTCTCAACACTGGTCTAATCAGTTAATATTGTATCGGTCATATTTATCTTCATCAATATCTACTACCATTGTTAATTTTCTTATTCACTCAATTTGTATTAATGTTATAAGATTCATTTTGTAACTTCCTCGATCCAAAAAAATACTTTGCACTGCAAGAAAGTGTTGTTTAATTCTCTTGAATTTCTCTTAGTGGGCCGTTTCGCGTTTGTATTATACTCGTATATGTACATATATATGCTTATTACACTCTAAGCACATGTATTCTACAGTAGCTATTATTTTCTCCATCTTATTGAGGTTTCGTGTAGTTTTAAATTCTAGTTCCATCTAGTTTAAACAAAGATGTTTTAAATTTAAATAGATTGCACAAATAACTAAATAAATAAATTTAAAACACATTACAAAACATTTCGTCTATCTTTGTAGGCATTACGATCGTATTAAATACAGAATAGATTAGCGTGGCATGAATAAAACTAATATTACTGACATATGTATGAACTGCAAAACTGACTGATCCCTGGTGAACATTATACTCTTTTTGTTCAGTAAACATATTTGTTGACTGAGAACCCAGTTGTGTTTTTGACTCTGACAAAGACCGCTTGTTACGGTTGAAAGATCTTAGTATTTTTTCCCCCATTTCATATTGTGGTTTTATCATTGATATTGACATATATATATATTTTTGTTTAATTAGGGAGCAGATTTTCGTTGATACAAATTTCATTAAACACTTTTTGAACCCTTGTTCTCGTTCTCATTAACTTTTCCAATTTTCTAATCACTGTTTTGAAGTTTTCCGGGATGTGAAATAACAATTGTCCACTTGTTTTATCTTGAAAATTCATTGTTAACAATATTCACTTTTTAACAATTCACCAACGTTTCAGTCACCGTTGTCCATCATCAGAGTATTTTTAATTTAACTTATAATGCTAGAAATTTAAACATCTATATAAATCTATATTAACTAAGAATAAATACTTTACAAAAAACTTCAAAACTTGGATTAGAAAATTAGGAAGTTAATGAGAAATGAGACTAAAACAAGGGTTCAAAAAGTGTATAATGATATATATATATACAAAACATTAAAACTATAGAGTTTTTGAAATCCACAGAGTATTGTTTGTAAAATAATTTGTAATGTAATACTTAGTTTTTTTTGTTTCAAAATTTTATACTTCTGCCTATGAAAAATGTTTTAAATAAAAAGCGAAACGTTGGCAAAGATTCGTACCTACTTAGCCTAGGGGTTGACGTTTTTCAGATATTTTTTTTTTGTTAAAGTCATAATTTCACCTTTTCATCATTTACTCGGGATACTTGATTTCCAATAAATTATTCATGAATTAAAAGATTTTTTTTTGCTTTAGCTTTCAGATAGCTAATAAACTCTGGGAGAATTCCGTTGAAGTCAATTGATTTCTCGGAATGCATTTCAGTGATGATGGCGTGACTAGGTCGGCAAGTTTGAATTCACTTTGAAGAGGGAATGCTCCCATTTATTGAGCCATATTAACGTATATTTGTTGACGCTGTTTCCTAATATGTTTTCTATACCTTTCATTTTAAAAATCCCAAATTAGTTTACACTCTCACCCTTTAATATGACTAAATATATCCTAAACAATTAATTCATTGTTTTTCCCTAACATGTTCTTTTGACTTAAATCTCAAATTTTATTTAAATTTTTATTAATGAAAATTGACGATAATGTGATGAAATTGCTTATTAATTTTCTTCGTTTTTTAGAAAACCTAGGAATTTTTATAATAGCTCTGGTTGAAACATGTTATTTCCTATCCTCATTATACTTCGAATCAAACAGTCGTTAGCAAATTTTTCAACATAAACGTTTAATTATTCATGTTTTTATTCATTATTCTAAGTCTATATGTTACTTTATTATTTTTTTATAACGATGTCTAACTTTATTCTATTGTGTTTTTGTAAAATGTGCGCTACATATTCTGCAGAGGTGTTTTTTTTTATTTATGAAATTATAGTTTCTTACCAGTTAATAAGCCGTAGGAAGTTTTATAGCTGGGTCAAGTTTGCTCGAACGAAATCTGTAACAGAAAAATAATACTATATCTATGCAGAAATTTGACCATGAGCCTAGGTCTCATTTTCAATGTTATATATATTATTTTCAATGTTATATTATATATATATGGGTTGCCGGGATGGTTTCCTGCCGTTGTGTTTCCGGCATGCTTGGTCGCCCATTCTATTTTCTCCTGAAGACGGATCATCCGAAAATTTTAGTTTATAAGTGTGCCTCTTTCTCTGTGTGTTGCTTTTCTTAGTTTTTGAGCTGATATATATATACTTTGAAAACTTAAAGAAACACGAATGGAAGACAGGTACTAGGACTCACATTCAATATTTCGACCCTTTTAAAGGTCGTCCTCAGGAAACGACGTTGAGCGGCAAAAATACGAAGGCCAACTCATATATGTATATATACTTACTTGCCGTTCCGTCTACAACGTGCTTAGCCTTCCTTTCTCTTTTCTCCTGAAGATGGATTGCCCGAAAATTTGAGTTTGTAAGTGTGTTTCCTTACTCTGTGTGTTACTCTTCTTGAATTTTGAACTCGTGTATATATTATATATATATATATATATTATTATATATATACATAAAAAGATTTCACATAAACAGGTGAAACAACAATCAATGATCAAACCACAATATGAAATGGGCAAACAAGTCTAAGATCTTGCAACCGTAACAAGCGGTCTTTGTCAGAGTCAAAAACCGAACGGAAACACTAGATGCATAAAACATCTGGTGACGGGTTGAGAAGAGTGGGAGGGAAGAGTGGTATTTTAAAAGGTTGATAGTGCAGGAAAGAACTAATGTCCAGAAAGGGATGTTTGGAGAAACAAAGGAATACAGTAAGAAAGAGTAAAGAACTATCCGCTAGCTGTCAACCCTAGCGGGTCATGCCCTCGTAACGAAAGTATCAAGTTTGAATAGACCGTTACTAATGTTTATAATATTTGATCTATTAAATTTAATTAGAGACGATTCAATAATATTTCTTAACAACATTGATTTTTCATAGGTAATAAGTTTAGCTCCTGTCCAATCAATATAATGATTTTCATTTTTTATATGCAAGAAGAAGGCGCTACTTTTTTCCTGTCTACTTACGTTGTATTGTTGTTGTACACGTATCTTTAATGATTTACCAGTTTGACCAATATAAATTTTAAGGCAATTTTTACACGGAATTTTATAAATACTACCGAACTCCAATTAGCTGGGAGAGTTTTTTTATTAACATATTGCCCACGTTATTACAATTAGAAAACACTATATTAAAATCAAGTTGTTTGGCTAGTCTAGGAAGAGGGTCCAATGAGTCATGATACGGTAAAATTATAGAATTTGACAATGAACTGGGTTTTGTTGAAGTATTAGAGAAAGTTTTTTTAGCACCCTTCAAAGGTGCTAAATCTATATAAGAGGAGGGGTATTTTTATTATAGGGCAATCGACCTCAAAAACATATTTCTAAAAACAGAAATTTTAACATTTTCTGGATGGGAAGAATAAAAGTGAACATATGCAAGTACATTCGTAGGTTTTCTATATACACTAAAGCGTAACTCTTTAGGTAATCTATGGATCAGGACATCGTTTCTTAGATTTATTTATGATGGTCAGAGTTCAATGACTGAAGAAAGTGGATGGAAGCTGCTATCGTGTTAATTTCATGCTCTGGGTACATTTTGATGAGTAAAACAGTCTAACTATTGTAATTTAAAGTCTTCTTCCCCGTCTGTGAATGCACTGATAGGTATATATTTCTTAGAGCTCGTATTATTCTTCTGTTTTCGTTTTGTTCCTAAAACCTATTTTATTATTGAAAGTTACGCAATAGTACCATTTTTTTTTTTGCTTGCAGAGTCAGACGCATTTCCAAGACGTTCTAGATAAAAAAAAAAAATAAAAGATAAAAAGGTTCTAGGCAAAACGGTATCTGGGACGACAGAGACAGTATGAAGAAGTGAGTGACATGTGTTTCCCTAGGTACAAAGGCGTTGGGGATACAGGTAGTGAGAGGGGTCACCGTTAGCTTGAGATCGCCTTCTGTACTCCGGCCTGCATCTGGAATGCAACTAACTGTCACCTTTTAACTCCTTCTACTTTCTTTCCTTCATAGGTATCAGATTGTGAAATAAAAACCAAAAGTTATTCCACCTCAATTACCGTGGAAAAAAAGAAATTCAGTTAAATAATAGTGTTATTTATTGTCGAGGAGGTTATTGAACAAGGCAATGACGCCTTGACAAGATCCTTAGTCAAAATACAATTTAGCATGTAGAATCAAATGGGTAATGTTGCAAAGCACATTAATAAAATGGGTACGAAATAATAAATGAGCCACACTCTCACCCCCCTAGAACAGCATTAAAAGGTGAAAGCCGACAGGTTTGTACATACAAACTTTAAGTAAAGTGTAGGTAACCATATAAAAGTCTACTTTGATTTTTTGGTGGGTTCACACTTTTATGTGAGCCTTCGAATCCACTTTTGGTATTTTTGAATAATATACCATTAAAATGTAGATGTGGTATAATTATAAATAATAATATTATTTTTCCCTATTATTAGCTTATGAGGAACCCAGTTCTAAGGATGAAGCTTTTTGCCAACCTGTGAAAATTCAGTAAAAAATCAACAGTTTATATTAACAATTGACAAATTTAAACAATAAATTTAAAAATAGTGTATTTTGATGTTTCTATAATGAAGATAAAAAGGAATTGATTTTGAAATATTTAAAGGTTTTGAGCTTTTTATATTGTTGTATAATACAATTATTAAAATATATAATTTAAATAATTGTGAATAATAATTTTATTTTTTATTGCTACGAGCATATATATGTTATGATGTGAGCATATAATAACATGTTAATAGAGAAACCGAGTGTTATGGCTAAAGCTTGTGATATCAGGGGTTGTACTCCATGAGTCTTCTAAATTCAGAATTAGTTGATTCTATTAGAAATTATGTGTTTGACTGGGGTTGTTTTTTTTTACATGTAATAATTTTATTCTTCTGACATGTAATATTAAGTAATTAAATTATTTCAAACGTTTTCATTAAACCTCTGACCATCAATTTATTTCATGTATTCGATGAAAAAATTTCTACATCAATGTAAACAATATAAAGATTACAAACAATTACGACAGGTATAGCAAGTAAAACAATCGAGGATCTATATTCAGTTTTTACAATTTATTGGCCCATGTGATAATTGAAGTTCTACGATTTTTTTTTTCATTGCTAATTTTTGGCGAAATTTCATTTTTTTTTTTAATGAGTCGTTTAACGTCAAAAAAATATTTTCTGAAAGCAGAAAATTCATTCTAACGCCTATTTGGTTTCTGTAATTTTGAAGAAAATTATGTCAACTCATTCTCCAAATAAAGTTCTATTTTTTGGGTATACTTTCATTTTGATCCGTTAAACGTTATGTCTTGTATCGCTCTCACAAGCTTTTAGATTGAATTATAAGTCAAATTATTTACATTTTATTGAAAAAAAAAAATATTTGCTGCTGTTTTAAAACTCTGAGGATAGTCAAAACAACTTAAAAAAAAATAATTGACCACTTAAACTCATTAGATAGACTGACCTAACATCATTCAATATGTTTTATTTCATTCTGATTCTATTAATATTATCTTGCATTGAGTGTTGTAAATATAATTATTCTATCTGTAGATTGTAGTCGGATATTATTTGCTAAACCATATTAAATATTAGATTAATCGTAATGTTACCTGCTTTTTTTCATTACTGGATAGTCTTCAATAGAAACATATTTACTAATTAACTAATAACTTAATTAGTTAACCAGTTTAATTGAATTATTCCTGATAATGAGTGCACTTGCAGTAAGGTTTAGTGATGACTAGTCTAGATTTTTTTAAATAGAATTAATTTTACTGCTTAATTTTGTTATCCTCTAAAACTGTTTTAATGGAGTGTTGAAATTTCAAAACAAGCACCTCCTTTCGTCTTTTCTTTTAAGAAAGGAAACATAAAAGGAAAGCTAATGAGAATACATATATTTTACCCCCTTAATTAAATTAAGTTCATTATTACTTACATTATATACAGTATTTTTCAAAGTATTGTATGGATATGAAATACTTTTACGACGAAAAACGACCTAAATCGGACAAATAAATTTCAGTATGGATAAAAGAACACACATTTACAGTTTCTAACGTATTTAAGTTCGGTCAATGAAAAACTGTTTTCAATAAGAATGTACCTTGATTTTTATTCTAGATACAGTTTTTAGAAATCCATTAGCATTAGTATGGAGCAATGGGTCGGACTGATTAAATATTAATATTTTTGCATAAATAGTTGTTTTAATTAGTGTTGGGCGTTCCTAATTTCTTTCCAGTTCCGATTCCTAGATTCCGATCCCAGCTTTGGTTCTACCTGTACGTGCTTAGTAACTCAACTATCTTAATTATGTTTTTGGAAACCTTATATATTCATTGTATAACGAATGGCAGGAAAATTATAAATGAAACCAGATACAGATAAAGGTATGAATAGCGAGTACCAGAATATTTAAGGAAATGATTATCAAAATCAATGTGAAGAATTTTTTTCTAAAAAAGTCAGTAGAAATAATGAGTAAATTAGAATAATCATCAGAGAAATAATATAAATACTACATGATATTATTTTCTTAACCGGGTTTATTAATTAATTAATTACTTTATTAATTAAATGCACTTTCATTAATATTCAAGCTATTGTGCAATTTTAGTTCAAATATTTGAAATACTATTAAACTAAAAATTCCCTACATAATTAAAAGTTTATAGTATCGAAGATGATAGATTATAGATGTATCATTTAAATACAAATCCACTATACTCCCTCAGTTTTCTTGTGTATTTGACCGGCTTTGCAAAGTACCCATTATTTTGTCATTCAGTGTTACCAACTACCATTCAGAGTAACCAACGTAACGTCGAAGTGCAAATTAAACATTCTTCTGTTTAAAGCTATTATTTCTTAAAAGGTATACAGACAACAAAATATCAAATCAACAAACATTCATGTTGTAGTCCACAACATACCATCTTTTAGAATCTTATCTTTCTAACAGCATGGCGCTCGCTGATAAAGTTAAATCTAGTCCACTGAACAATCCCTTTGCTTCACCTTTCTCAAAGAAATCACAAATAACTTTTGTGTTTGGAATAATTGAAGTTTCCAAAGCCTCCCTTACACTTAAATAATTGATCGAATCCATAAAGTGTGTATGTGTCCTATGTATGTGTCCTATGTATGTGTCGATGTATGTGTTCTATGTGTGTCGATGTATGTGTCCTATGTATGTGTCCGATGTATGTGTCCTATGTTTTTTTTTCCTTTTCCACCCAGCAGTACCCCTGCTGGTTGGGAGTTTATTGAATAGTTTACAAACATGTGTCACGAACATGTGTCCTATGTATGTGTCGTATATATGTGTCCTATGTATGTGTCCTGTGTATGTGTTCTATGTATGTGTCCTATGTATGTGTCCTATGTATGTGTTCCTATGTATGTGTCCTATGTATGTGTTCTATGTATGTGTCCTATGTATGTGTTCTATGTATGTGTCCTGTGTATGTGTTCTATGTATGTGTCCTATATGTGTTCTATGTATGTGTCCTGTGTATGTGTTCTATGTATGTGTCCTATGTATGTGTCCTATGTATGTGTCCTATGTATGTGTCCTATGTATGTGTCCTATGTATGTGTTCTATGTATGGTGCTCATTGTATGATGTTCTTTGTAGTGTTCTATGTATGTGTCCTATGTATGTTCTATTATGCTAAGTTCTAGGATGTATGTGTATTATATTTTGTCTTGTATTCTATCGTCAGTGTCAAACAAATAGAAGTATTGTTATTACAGTTGAAATAACTTAAAAATTTAAGAGGATCGTAATGAAAGAATCGGAAATCTAGTGTATTTATTTAACGATGCGATTCCGACACCAAAAATACACGATTCCTATGGTTAAGGATTCCGATTAATCAACCCACGACTAGTTTTAATAATATCTTGATGTAGTCTTTGGGGAAACTATTTTCTTTCCAATGTTTTAATATTTTATTTACGCATAAAGAACTAAGTTTAAAACTAATTAATAAAACTTGTATTCTCTGATTAGAATTTTTAGTCTATATTTAAATCTCACTTCAAACAAATAGGAAGTATTGTTATTACAGTGAAATAGGACTTAAAAATTTAAAAGATGGTATCGTACTCTCATAAACGAATCACGGGAATCTGAGTGTATTTATTTAAACGAATGCGAGGGGGGGGTTACCGACACTCTAAAATATTTTGAACACGTTATTTCCTATGGTTAAGGATTCCGATTAATCAACCCACGACTAGTTTTAATAATATCTTGATGTAGTCTTTGGGGAAACTATTTTCTTTCCAATGTTTTAATATTTTATTTACGCATAAAGAACTAAGTTTAAAACTAATTAATAAAACTTGTATTCTCTGATTAGAATATCTTTAGATTATTATTTAAAATCTATGAAAATAAAGGAAATGTTGTTTAGAAAGTAGAAGTGGATAGAAAAGTCGTGTAAAAGAGATGGTTTTCGTACTTCTTCAGTTAAACCAAATCAGCTGGGGAGACTGAGGGAGAGAGAGAGAGAATGGGAGGGGGGGGGGCTCACCAAACACGTTCTTACACAACTTTTTTGTGTGAACAGTTTATTCTTCCAAATGGCTAAATACCGCTTAGTAACGGCTTGCTCAACTATTAAGTTATTTTAAGGGTGTTTCTTTTTTTTCTTTCTTTCTTATTCCATTCTCCAAGGGAATAATTCTATTAATAGCTGCAATGCAATAGGGACAATTTGTCTCAGTTGAAACTGTTTACGGTTATCAAATTAATTAAAAGTAACCTTGGCTGAAGGTTGAAGAGGCCTCAAGGTCAGAGGGTGAACTCTGTAATTAAGCCCCCTTTGCTTTCACAACCCTTAATAACAGGCCCTTATACTCCCTTTCTGTCTCCTCTCAGATCCTCGTAATTAATTTAGTTTCAATTTTTTAGCTCAATTTTTTTGTTCACTCTATTCTTCTAGATGATTGAGTTTGGGGTGATGTTGAAATTTACATTTCAAGCAACTTGGATTTCGTTAATGAAGAAAAAAAAGTATTATGAAACACAGCAGGACCTCTGAGGTTATTTAGTCTACAGAACCTTATTCTTCGTAAACATATGCAGCCATTTTATGCCTTTTATTTCTTTATTTACTTCTAATAAGCAAATATGTATATATACACTCATACCTCGATTTAACAGATCCCTCTTTAACGTTTCGGAAGCAACGGACAAAGTTTGTAGCTTTGTTACAACTGTGCCGGAACCAGTGTATCTGTGTGATCAGTGTTTTACCACCTTTTTGTCCTTGTTTTGTGTGTTGTTTCTGACATATTCAACATTTTTTTTAAAAAACCAACGCACCTGTCAATCCTGTAGAAAAGCGGAAAAGAGTCAAGTTAACTGTATCACAGAAACTTGAGTTGATTAAAAAGTTGAAATACAGTAGTATTGGAAACTCCGGATGATGGCGAATATCGGACAGGCTTCTTCCCCTTTTAGTCCGTTAAACTGAGGCATAACTGTATATTATTAAAAATGTAACCATAATTTGCAGAAACCTGCTTTTCGATATGTTTGTTTGTCTTCCTTATTGTATCTAAACCACATAACATATTTCCTACAATCAACTTGTCTCAACTCTTTTCTAGAGCCATCTTCAGGACGAGAATGATTCTCCAATGTTTTTCCTTTTATGTAGGGAAAGTAGAGTCAATTACGAGGATTAAGGTTTTTTGTTCGAAACTGGGGGGCTAGTGACCTAAGGGGTCGCTGTTACTACCTGCGTCAGGTCTATTTGGACTTGTGTTCCAAATAACTTGAAAGATTTTATGGACAAACAAATATACAGAAATTTTTTTAAGGTGGATTCAGTTTCTCTAATGTATAAACGTAAGGATAACTTGAAATGAGTCAGTTCTAAGCAATGTACAGACAAGACCTGTCTTTAATTTATACAGATAGATTACTTTTAATAAATGTTAAATATGTGACTAGGAGAGTGATTAATAGTGAGAAGTTGATTTGTTAGTGTTAACTTGACGTACTGCAGGTTGCTTTGAATATTACGTAAGTGATATAGGAGAAGAATATTTGTAGCTTTTGGTTTGTAACTGATTTCTAATTGAATATTGATGTGGGGTTTCATTTGTTGTATGCATTCAAAAGAGGCTGTATGCACCGCGTAGTGCAGGAGTTCTCAATAGGGGTGAATTGTGACCGCAGTATGTTTACAAAGTGAGGAAAGCTTATAGGTTTTTAATTATAAATTGAAACATACTAGTTTAGTTGAATTAACATTTTATATATTAATCAATAATTGTAATGAGCATTTAATTTGTACTATTCTATTTGTAAAGTTGTAACAGTGTATATAGTACTTTGAAAGAAGAGGGGTGGGGGAATGGCGAGAGGGGTGAATGGGGCTAGGAAGGCAGAGCACCCCTGGCGTGGAGTGTAAAACAGATGGCTCAGGTTTAAAGTCAGCCTTGGGTTTGGCGATGTTCGGGTAAGGCTAAAGCTTTGCGAGGAGTGCTGTAAGGTTTGATTGTTGACATATTTTAGCTACAATGACCAGGCGAGGACTGGTTGACCGTGTGACCGTAGCTGCATGACAATTAGGCGGTTAGGGTGCTTGCCGTGGGCAAGTGCGCTGGCTGGTAACGGCAGCTTGCGTGCCTGTCCGCAGGCCTCGGCCTTGTCACCAGTTACGGGCTCAGAAAAAAAAAAAAAAAACCTCACCAGAACAGTACAGTGGCTGGCCCAAAGTCAATGTCCTTGTATTTCTTTGCCCAGACCACGAATTACATCCATCTACCACCTAACGCCCTTTCTTTTCTTTTGTTCTGTTCCTTGTCCGACTTTTATTAAATATATTGTATCCCCAGCTCGTTGAAATTAATTTTTCTTCAAAAAAAAAGTACCTCTAAAGAAATATAGGCCGATCGCTGAGCCATATGCAGACATATTCAACACATTTTGAAACTTGAAGAAATTCAGAGGTGATACGTGGTATTCCAAAATTGTATGAGAAATTATAGAATAGTAAGAAATTCATTATTAGTACCCTCCATAACTGTCCTTAAATCTCGAGTTTCTTTTCGTTTTGCAGCTTTAGATACTGAGCTCAAATTTGATTTTATTCTAGGCATACTTCTTATTTAGTTTGCGTGTAGGTAGGACTCACTTTTTTTAAGCGAAAAAATTACGATAAATCCAAACGAAATTCAAATCAACTAACAGTACCCATTTGCTACAGTATCAGGTACCTAAAAATACCTATATGTTTTTAATTTAACTGTTTACCTGTACACCTGTGTAACTATCTAAAAACATCTTAAAATTTTATAACTTTACTTCTACGTTTAATTTCCAACCATTCATATCTTAGCTTTGAAGTTAGACATACACAAATTTATCGTCAAAGTTTCAGCTTGCTGTGGTTTATGGCGGCTAAGTTTGCTTGTAAAAGAATTGATTGGACAAACAAACATACAGAAATTTTTCTTAGGGTGGATTCTGTTTCTCTAATGTTTAAAACGTCAAAATAGTTTGAAATGAGTCAGTTCTAAGGAATGTGCAGACAAAACCTTCTTTTATTAATATAGAAGAACTGACCGAGTTCTGATAAACTTTAATTTCGTTTCTATTTCACGGTCGATATTTTTCAGTATTTATTTATTTACATAGATAGATTACTGTTAGTTGGTTTGTTGGTGTTAACTTGACATTTGTAGGCTATGTTAAGTATTACGAAAGTGATGTAGGAGAAGTATATTTGTGTGTTTTGGTATGTTTGCGTTAGATAAATGTATAGAATGGGATAATGTTAATAATCTGAGGGAAGAATCAGGAAGTGGTGTAAGAAACGGATTTGAACCGTTGGTCGGAAGTGAAAAGATGGTTTGTGGAATGCTGCTATGGAATCTAAGTAGAAACCAATGCGGGCAAAGTTTGTATTTATATATAGGCGCTCGGCTGATAGTGTGGTGATTAAAGACAATCATTAGGACTATTAGTTTATATTAAACGCGGGAAAATAGTGGAACAAAGAGTGAACGGTAGTTGTAGGAAGTCGTACTAAGGGGATTACCGTTAGTAAGGAGCCTGTGTGGGAAAGTCGACAGAATTAGCCTGGCCTTGTCGAGATCTAAGGGAGGCTGTTTAGTGTACAGAGCTAATTACCTTCGACTTAGATGCACGCGCTGCCAAACCCCCAAGTGCTAACGACCTTACCTCTCCCAAAACTCCCATCCCAGAGAGTTTTAACGACTAATGACCTCTCATTTGTCCAAAGCCGAATGCAGCTAGTGGCATTATCAAGCAGTCAATTAGCTGTGAAATAGTTGAACGGTCCAGGTATCGTCTTTAGGAAGTGAAACTGTTGTAGGCAAGTGGTGGGTTTTCTGACAGGACTTGGGACTGAGCAAGGCTTTACACCTTCCATACTAGCCTGTGTGTCGATAACGTCAGCCGTTTAATCAGCTTTTTGTTTGATCGGTGATTCTACAGGTTCTACATTGGGAGTCTTAAATTTTGCCTAACTCAAGTGCATTTCGAGTAGTGATCTTGGGACGACGTACTCAGATGTACTCACCTCCCACGTGAATAAATCGAGGGTCAGGTGGTGATCGAAACCCGGACTAAAGGTTCAGTACGTTAACCACTGAGTTAACCTGACCCTCTTCATGTCTTATTAGCATATACACATAATAACATGGTCTCCACATATACATGTGTAATAGTCTAAACAACACATGTGTCTAACAACGCATCTGGATATGAGAAGACTATTTCATTAGCTTTTCCCCTTCAATGAGTAAATACAACGTAATAACTGATTACACTACCTTGCAACATGCACATATATACTACTACAGTGGTTTTAACAAATTTATTTAACAGCTTATTAAATGCACAATGAATATAATGTTAAATATTTAAAACATTCAGCAGTTTACTAAGAGATTAGAAATAAAATATATAAAATACCCATATGTCAGTATAAAAATTATTTTAAATTTCATAGAAAACAAAGGAATCATAATAGAAAGAGTTAGCTTAATTCAAAATTTACTCAAAATAACAACAATATGGCAAAGAAGATCAACAACGAATAGGAGAATTGTTTCCGTATGGGCTTATATAAATACGACACTCATTTCTATATTTTGGTATACGTCGTCATGAAGAGGAGTTAATTACTTGAACTATATGCCACTCAAATTGTTTTTGTTTGTTATATATTTGTTGCTATTTTGAAGAAATTTGTAATAATTTTGATGTCTTTTAACTAATTTTTTTTATTTACATTTGAATGTTATCTAATCATTTCATTTCAGACTGCTGAATATTTTTTTTAGAAATATTAATTGTTTTTATTATTTTTTTATCCTCTGTGTAACCTTTTGCTCTTTTCAAGTGTATATCTTTTGTTGTGATGAACACCACAAAGACAAATGCAAACACCAAATTACACAGAAGTTCCATATACTCTTTCTGCGTATTTTCGATATTTATAAATATATAAATATTGTATAAATATAAAGTTATAATTATAGCATTGATGTTGATATAGCTTCTCGGCCACTGATTCTTACAATTCAACAGGTTTTTTGAGAATTTGGTCCAAAGAATGACTACTTTTTAAGCCGACGTTTCGCCACAACTTGTTTGACATTTTCAATGCTTTTTTTTTAAGAAAACTATTTCAGTTCCATGCATTTATCTAACAGCATCATATCAGAGGATCAAAAATGCATCTAACGTTATTAGTTTTCATTACAAAAAAATCCTTAAAAATGCCAAAGAATTTTTAAGCGAAACGTCGGCTTATAATCAGTAGTTAATTTTTGGGACCAAATCCTCCAAAACCTAGTTTGAATTATAATTATAGCTTTTCTATTAATATTATTATTATAATTATTAAAAATCACCTTATTATAAAAATTAATAACATAAATCACCCATCAGTAAACTAATTCAAAGTATTTAATATATTCCATTCCCTGCAGTAATTATTATAAAGTATACATAGGTCAAAACCAAACAATACCTAAAGGATATACTAGCTTTAGACAAACGGAATTTTAAAAACTAGAAAATGTTTTGTGCCTTAGCCTTAGCATGAAATTCAGAATCAACACACATTTCAATTCGAAAACCCATCAATTTTAGATTATGATACTTCTCACAATAAAAAACTGATAAAAGAAATGGTACATGTAAGAAATATTAATAATATGTAACAAAAAAACTGATACCTATAACTTAAGTAGAATTTATAGTCCATTATAAACATTGGAAGCTAATCGTTCCAATTTTATCATTTGTTTGTATTGTTTCATGGATTTATCAATTGTAATATACAAAGAGTGTTTCAGAAAGTGTCGCTAGGTAGCAGCACATGTGGTGATAAGATAACCACGGAAAGTGATAGTTACTATAAACAGAATCAGAAGTAATCATCCTTCTTTGAACAATAGTTTATTCCGTAAAAATAGTATGGTATTTGTGTTTGCAAAGAGGGGGTAGACTCTATTGAAGACGTATTTCGGAATTGTAAACTACACAAATCAGAGATAAAAGACTTGTTAAAAACAATTCAAAACGATATTGGTTTTGGTCCTAAATCAATTATGCCTATGTTGGGCTTCAAAAGTGATAACAATTTAAATGTATTTAAAAGGTATTTAAATTTTATTATACGTACTAAGCGAAATATCTGACTATACAAATCAGATGTAGAGGTTGATAATTGTAAGTTTGTTGTAATTGTTTGTTAGTTGTGTTGTAATTTTAAGTTCTGGCTATGTATATATCCAAATAAAAAGGCAATAAAAAATTTATTTCGAAACTTTAGCAAACAGGTGATTTTAAGTAATTAACTTTAAAAAGTAATTAATTAAGCAAATCTTGGGAAGAAGAAAAGTATTTATTTAATTATTATTATATTAATTTCAAATCATTAGTTGTGCAATCCGTAATTGTGTAGTATTTACTCATTCTGAGGTAAAATGTATAAACAAACAAAAGTCTCCACGCAATGATGTTGAATAAAACTTCATTTGCTTGGAGAATTTTGTTTGTTTATCCATTTTACCTCAGAATATATTAATTTTATAGTAATATTTATATAATTTATAATTCAATATTTTCTTATCTCGACCACACTATTTTTCTTTTTTTTTGTTTAGGTTAGTAGATTATCTTCAAAATTAAAATTACATCGAAAACCTTTCTCGAGGAAATTTAAATAAGTTTCAGTTATAATTTAATCTTTAACTTCTTCCAGCAATGGAAAGAGAAACATGCTAGAGGGAGCTTTGCTCCTCGGACTCACATTTTTGAAACATCTTCTAAACTAGCATACCTTATAATGATCTTCTTGTCGTTGCAATAACTATGTCGAATTAAATTAGTTTCATTATAGCGAATGCTGTTTTTAAGAGGGTCTGTAATTATGGAGCCCTTAGGCCTCAAAATGAACCCAAATCAAAATCAAACAAGAACCCTGATAAAAAATATCGTAGTCAGTTTTCCCGAAAAAATGTATATAAGATCCATACGTTTCTCTGTATCTACATATATCCAGTTTTATTTGTATAGCGGACAGGCTATGCTTTGTATTTTATATATACAGATAATCAACAACACCTCGAATGCTTCAGAGTGTCGGGTGACTTCCTGGTTTCTGCTAATTTAACCTAACCTTTGTTTGTAAATAACAAGTTTTGTTTACTTTTATATACAGTCATATTATAGTGGCTATTATTAATCAATATTGTAAAGAAGAAACAGTTTGTAAAACAGGACGCATTTATAATTTCATGGACATGAAATACCGGAATATCTTATCGTTATCAGTAGACTAAGAGCGTTTTAAGACTAAGAATTAAGCCAAACAGAAAATGAAATAATAAAAACTATTTAAAAATACTACAAAAGTTTGTCTTATACTTTTTCGAATTACTAACCGATGTATTTTGTGACCTGACTGAAAGAGGCAGGTACAAAGTTAAAAGGCAAGCTGCAGCAAATCCTTCCCCTAGATAAGCCTTATCAGAATGACGTCCATCAATCTCCAGCTAATTACCCTCCTTACCTGTCAGAACAACGGTACGATTTCCTCTATTAAACAGCCAAAAAATAAGCAATCAAACGCCCACATTTCAGGAACCCCGTAAAATCAATGATTAATTAAAAAATTCCCTAAAATTTGAAATTCCTTGCTGATGATATAGTCAAATATAGCAATTATACTTCTCGCCTCCGTATAAGAATTTCTTATAAAACTGGTCACGATCATTAGAGGAAGTCTCTTCCAGAATACCTATAATTAGCCTAAATAGTATTAGAAGCTAAAATTGTGGAACTGTGAAAAAAAACATAGTGGGGTAAGTTAATCTATGAATATTTTCCTAGAGGCGTTACGTGATCGAGTCCTGATGAGAATTCAAATTGATCTGAGTATTAAAACCTCTTAGAAACTTGTTCTTTCGAGTGTAGGAATGTTTTGAATGAAATGTAACTTATTGGGATAGATTAACGATGGTTAAAAGGATTAGTAAAGAAATGACATGTTTTCAGTTAGAACTGCAGGAGTATGTTAAGAGTTTCTAGCGACTATGTGACATCACTTATACTTCAATCTGTGTTATTCCCTAAATTGGGGCCAGTTAGCTGAGTGGTTAACGTACTTGCTTCTGAACTGGTATGTCCAGGGTTCGATATCCCACCTGGCCCTCGACTTATTCACGTGCGAGGTGACTAAATCTGAACACGTTGTCTCTCGGAGAGGACGTTGAACTGTAGGTCCCAAGCCTGTACGATGTCAGGTACTCGTTAAAGATTCCTACTCTAAATACGATTGAGTTAGGCAAAATTTAGGACTCTCACTGTAGAATCAATCTTCATGAGGTATCACAAAGGTCCAAAGTTCAGCCTACTTGTGTTCCCTTGTGGGACTACTACTGCAGCCTAACTTACTCCCTAAATAGAGTATATGCTCTTCCGGTCTCGGGCTCTGTCCACATTTAAGATCATCTGACCTGTGTGACGTGTTATTCCTTGACATAATCCTCCGAGCATGAGATGTCTAAATCATAACTCTCCTATCTTCATTTTATTTTATTAAAATATCTCTGAAACAGCATTAAAGCTGAAAGCCTAGAAGTATGGGGGTTGGAAACATAGTATTTTGGTTTCTCTGTTCTTCGTAAGTGTCATGCACGTATCAAAGTAGTTTCCCAAATGTTTCTACAAATCAATAAAATGCAATACCCTGTACGTTTAAAATTATTATTTTCCTTAATTTATGTTTAATATTGTTTCTTTAATTGCCATTATTATTAACCACGATGCCCCGTATGTTAATTATTAAGTATTATAACATGTGAGGCACAGTGGTTAATTATTAATTTTGACAATGGATTCGTTAACATCGTTCATACTTACCATATGCATAGTTTATTATTAGAGCATTAACCATCATATTTCATATGTTAGTTATTTCGTATTATAAATGTGCAGTACGATGTTTAGTCGCTGAAGTAATATCGTATTCCTGTGTTTCAAACAACGTTACTGTTATTGTAGTTATTATTTTGTTTTGAAGATGTTTTAGTAACTTTTCGTTCGCTTATTCATTTTGCTGGGAACCGTTTGACTATTAAGAAACCGATTTTTCTCTTAAAGTGGAACTAATTGGAAGCTACTGATGACGAATAGGTATCGTGGGCGGAGACTAGGAGCTGTTGTTTGGTATTCGAGTGGGGAGGCGTGTGATTTATTGAAGGAGTTAGGTTTTCCGCGCCCACTCGCTGAAGGGTTGAGGCGCATGGTGACTGCTGAAAGTGCGGCCCTGCTAGAAGACAGCAGGCAGAAGGTACTAATCGCCTGCTGATGGAACTCGTGGGACACCACGGCTCCCACCAGACACTTAGCTCTCATTACTCTTAAGTATAGCGGCATCAGGTCTTGATTTCTCTTAGATACACCTATCTTCATTGCACTCTGTCACGCCGTCTCCCGAAATCCCCTGCTTTAAGTCAACTAACATCCCATAATCATTCGCACATCCTTTCTCCCACCTAATTTAATGAAATTATAAAATCTGTTTGTTTATCATCCAACTGTTCCTATTGTTTTAGAGGTCTCATAACCGTATATATTCTGAAACTCCAGCATCCATGCTACTTAGAAAAGTATATACTGGGGTAAATAGATAAGAAAAAGTCTCCACACAAAGGAAGTATTTTTTATACACTTAGTGTTCAAAATTTCAATATTTATCAAATTTACTCTATTTATTGTGAGGAAAACTTCTACATACAAATTACAAATTAAATTTGCAAAAATAAACTGGAATTATATACAATAAAATGAAAGACATACCCAATGCAATAATTCGAGGACCGAACAATGCACTGAAGAAATTAGGTCATGTGAGATAGAGTGGGGAGGGGTGGTTAAGAGATAAGGTGACAAAGGAGTTGAGTATGCTGACAAACAGTCAAGTGCTATAAAACAAGCCAGAAAACATTATTTTAGAGGAAAGAGTCATTTTTTGTTGGATTGAACTTGTCTTATTATAGAAAATAATATTATTGCAAATAAATAATAATGTCTTCATTTTTCATTATATGTATATAATTCCTGTTTAAGACTTTGCTTTATCTATTTCCCCCAGGTTCAGTAAATACCAAACAATAACAGATTGCACAACTGAGGAGTTATTTTCGTGTATAACAGAGGTTCTTAGTGGGGGTGTGTTGTGACCAGAGTAAGTTTACAGGGCAAGGAAAGCAATTAAAAGGAATAGCTTTTGACCTTTAACTTATAAATTATACAACCAATTTTTACTTTTATTAAAATATAAAATAATGACAGCATTTTTTATTTTACTTTTAAAATACTTTTGAACTATTGTAATCAAGTAAGGTAGTGAATTTCCAAAACATATTAAGAAAATTGACAAAATTAGTAAAAACAGGTAAATAATGATGAACTTTGTGTTGAATCCTTATCATATATATCATATATATATGTTTGAGCACACGTCAGCTCAAACTGCTAGGTTGAATGCCCCCCCCCCCCCATCCTAACTTTAATTTGTTCTTTATCCATCCTTGTAATGTATTCAATGTTAAATGTTCCTAGTGTTAGACTTAGTGATATTTATTTTTTAGTGATCAATTTTATTTAACTTACTGTTATGTTTACATACTTGTTCCATGAAAATAGTTTTGTTTTGTGACGTTTTATAATAATTCCTGATGATGGTTGGAGACAACCGAAACATGTCATGTTAATCTAGACAGTCTAGTCGAAGGTTTTGTCCGGCTAACATTGTTGTTCCTTTAAATAATGTAAATTTCATTTTCTTAGTTAAAAAATTCTTACTTCTGCCTATGAAAAAGGTTTTAAATAAAACCGAAACGTTGGCAACGAGAGTTTGATTTTTTATCCTGGAAAATTGACCGAACCCCGATTAGAGAACACACCTATTCTATCAAACGGTCGATATATTATTGAATCTGTTATATATATATATATATATAACCAGAAATTGGTTAGTTTTCAGTGTTGAAATCAAGCTGTTATTTGATACAGTTGACTGTCACGTAACCACGGCTAAGGATTTGCTATTAATACCCCTTAGAATCGCTTCACCAAATGCCATCGTAATACTTTGTAATTCCAACGAGATTCACTTTTAATAGCATTAAGTTAAAACAAGTGGTCTAGAAATGGTCATATCAAATGAAATTTGATAGAAAAATTTAGCACCGTTAAGAAGAAGAAGCAGGAAAAAAAACAAGCCTATAAATAAAGGATTTAATTGGCAAGGTAGTATAACTGCTGCTATATATTACCAAGAAAAGATACACATCTTCTAAATTACTATATTGCAGTCAGGAAGAACTAATTAAATTTAAAAGATGATTAAATTTAGGTGGAAGTTAGCGGTTGTTTCGTAGAGCATTTGTAGACGGTTCACACTTTAATGGTTTGAACTGCTTGTCTGGTTTTTATTGCGCCCTTTAATGCCGCTAGCCACAAAAGATTATAATTCTTGCAGGATTTTTACGTAATTAGCTGTATGATCCGCCAGGTGTAGCTATCGGATATATGCACAGAAAAAAAAATGTTATTTACTAAACAGTTAAGACTAATGAACTAATAATGACATAGCAGCGAATAATTTATTACAAAGGAGTATTTTAAGATTGAAAATACCAAATAAATGTGATGCAAGGAAATGTGTACTTCAATAGATCTTGTTTAAATTGCTCCTTTGTAAAAAGTGTTTTAAATAGTTTTAAATACATTTATTTGTCTTTTAGTGAACACAGTTGTGGGTTTCATATTTAAGAATATGAAAGTGGTGTTAGAAGTATACACTTCATACAAGTTTTAATTATACGGAACGCAAAACAGAACATAGTGCTTGTGATTTCAGGCAGTTCGTCGTCAGGAGAAGATCACAAAGGGAAATGAATCCGGAGAGATGTTTGTTTAATCTGGGATATCAAAGGCGAGTGACAATATATTGACTCGCTTTCGTTCTTCTGTTCTTTTGTTCGAAATAATGAAGTCAGTGAGATGTTTCTAATGTTTATAGCATTTGACCTATTAAATTTAATGAGAGATAATTTTTGTAATATTTCTTAACAACAACTATTTTTCATAAGTAATCATGTTTTCATGATTTTCACTATGTATATGTGAAGATAAGGCACTACTTTGTTCGTTTCTTGCTACGTTTTCTTGTTGTTTTTTTAAACGTATTTTAAAAAAATATTTTAGTTTTTTTCTGGTTTCTTTTTGTGGTTTAAACGTTGATTATTATTTCGTATGTTTATTGTGAAATCATGTTATCAACTTCTGTATATTTACACATATTGCAAACATAACAGGAACATGATACTTCATGTGTTGGGTTTCTCACTCGACTGGTTTGTGATCAGGCCTACTCATGATCAGTAGTCTTTGGATGGTGGGGGGGGGGGGGGGGTCCAAAACCGGTTGGGTAGAGAGACCAGACTGTATGTATGATCGTATGCTACTGCTTTAACAACACTAAATAACCTGTGTAGTTTAAAAATCTTATATAAGTCAAACCGTTGTTCGGTTCAGTTTGTAAACACTGTATTCAGTTACATCGTCTTAGTATAGTTGTTTGATTTCAATAATTCAATGTTAAAACCTTGAGTGTTAAAGAATGTGATTTTATTTCTGTAGTCAGTTTGTTAAACTAGTTTCTCAGAGTTAGAACATGACATAGCAGATTAATTGTTTTTTTATGTTTTTATAACTGGTTTATTCATTTGATATGGAGTTGGTAATGCATTGCGGATTATAAGAGTGGGCTAGCAGTTACACTCTGTCGTAACCTGTGTAATGTTGTTAGAGACATTTGTATGTTCATGTCATTATGTAAGTCGTGAGTTGCTAAACACGATTGAAATTTAAGAAAAAAAAAATGATTTTAAGATGATGATGATTGGAAGCGATTGTTATTACTTATTAGAAGGAAATCAAGTGGAGGAAGCGTTGATACAAGCGTCTTGAGGCCAAACCTGTTTAGATTGACTCTATCTAATGGCTGTGGCTTTTTAATGCTGACTAGGTCGATTAGGGGTCTTGACGAGGTCGTTAGCCTGCCAAATCAGCGTTGTGACGTGTCTGTGTCGCACCGGGCAAACAGTTTTCTGAAGAGCGCTGCACGTGACTGCACCAGCTTCACGGTCAAGCCGCTTTAGGACGAACCAAACAGTGCTTCTTTAGGAGACTTTGTGGCAAAGTGTTAACTGGGCTGGAATCTTTAAGTCGATCACATCTATTTCTGCTTTCACTAACTTAATTAATGAAAATATGTACTAACTGTCTTTTACTATAACACACTAGTAATTGATGTTTAAAAAAAATGATAGAGTAATACTGATTGTCTTCCTTCGGGACATGCTTCTCTCTAACAAAGATCAGCCTTAGCGATGTTCTACCCCTGATGGATTGTTCATTATTATTACCGGCTTTTATACCCGGACCCACCACATCTTAGTTCTTTACCATGTAACCTGGGCTTTTGGTTTATACGTGGAATGTAAAATAAAACAATTACATTTAATTTGGTGGTGTTCTTTAACCAAATCAAGCAGTGTCATCAAACAGCGACATCAAGGAGGGACATCAAGCTGTGAAATAGAGTAGTGACATCAAGTAGTGACATTAAACAGCAACATCAAGTAGATATCGAGTAGTGTCATCAAGCAGTATCATCATGCAGTGACATCGAGCAGTGTCATCAAGGTGTGATATCGATCAGTGACATCAAGCAGCGACATCAATCTGTGACATCGAGCAATGACATCAAACAGTGTCATCAAGCTGTGACATCTAGCTTGTTGATCAAACAGTATCATCAAGCAGTGACATCAAGCTGCGACATCAAGCAGTGTCATCAAGCTGTGACATCTAGCTTGTTGATCAAACAGTATCATCAAGCAGTGACATCAAGCTGCGACATCAAACAGTGTCATCAAGCTGTGACATCTAGCTTGATGATCAAACAGTGTCATCAAGCAGTGACATCAAGCTGCGACATCAAGCAGTGTCATCAATCTGTGACATCGAGCAATGACATCAAACAGTGTCATCAAGCTGTGACATCTAGCTTGTTGATCAAACAGTATCATCAAGCAGTGACATCAAGCTGCAACATCAAGCAGTGTCATCAAGCAGAGACATGAAGCAGCGACATGAAACACTGCTCGATGACGTTAGACATCCACGACCTACATCAAGTACAGAATGTGAGGTAACAGGACTACAGAATTAAGGAAGTGTTAAGGGATACGATGCCACGTTGTAAGAAGCCGAGGCATTCTCTTTAAACAAAAAAATTAATGACGGAAGTATCTACAATAATCTGTGTGCTTATGCTAAAATAAAACATGGGAAGTAAATTCAGCGCTAATGTGCTACTTCTGTCACCAAAAGCAACTTAGTGGTTCGGAGTTGAGCCAAGTGCTGGAAAATAGCTTGGAGTAGCAGAGATACCACGTGCGGGATTATGTAATATTGTTTAATAACAATAACAATAATATTTTTTTCTTTTTTTGAGTGAGGAGATGAAATGCATTTATGCGCATAGTTCTGGGCTCCCAGAAATGATACCCATGCGGAGTTCGAACCCACGACCTTTGCATTGCGAGTCCATCGCGCTATCATCTGCGCCAAAGGGACTTTTTATAATAATAACAACAACAGTAGTAATAATAATAATGATAATAACAATAATAATAATAAAACTAAACATATTCATATTGAGAAATAAACTAAACGACACGACAGCGTCGTCTTAATTTCGAGGTCCTTAAAAACATTCGAAGTGTCCGTGAAAACCTTGGCACTGAATTCTAAAATCAATCATATAAATAAGAAGTTTACCTGATGATGAACACGAAGTGTTCGAAAGGCGTAGAATAAAAAAGCTTCTTTTTTATCTATGGGGACTTTGATCTATTCATTTACCAGGTATAATCGAATAATTGTCTTGTGGTTTAATCATAACTTTACTGAATATAGAAACATTATGAGAGCTGTAACAATCCTTTTAATTCACTGCTTTATTAAAAAGTAGTTATTTACTTTTAAGTAATTTTTACGGAAATGTAATCATTGTTACAATAGAAGAAGAAAAACAAGCAATTAACGATGTGTAATAATTAGGATTAGCAGCACTCGTTGAGTATTATTGTTAATTAAATCATTAAGGAGATCATTAATAAGAAGCAATGTATTCCGGTGCCTTATCAGTTCGCACGGTGGACTTTGCATTCTTAATTACATTCTCAATTGTTTTGGTTCTAACTTCAACCTGTTTACATAGTCGATATAAACAACTAGTCAATTCTATGATGTAGGAAACATGTTTGCATTATTTATTTATTCTACTTTATTTATTAGTATTAATTAATATAAATAATAAATCCTGATATTAAATTTAGTACATAATATTTCAAATTATGTTAACTACTATACATTTTTTTTTAATATTGAGATATGATTTAATTAAATTATAAATATTTTTTTTATTTTAAATATTTAATTTAATTCATTAAATTCAAACGGCAAGGTCTTAATTAAAGATAACAGTCTGCTGTTGTAATACTTTCCTCTTGTAATTATCACTTAATTAAATTTGAATAATTTAATCCTCGTATTAAAACAATACCAAGGGAAAATTCATCGTTTCTAGAGTAAGCAGAAGAGCGGGAAAATTTTAGATTTTTTTTTTTTTATTTAGTGAGAAGAAAGAAAAACACACTTGTGTTTTTAATTCCTCTATGTTTCTTTGTCTACATTGTACTTTATTTGTCTGTTTCGGATCGTATTTCTATTGAAAATATATATATATATACATATATATGTTAATGTAGAGGCTCCTCCATATTTAAATTCAACACACACACACATATATATATGTATAAACTTTAACACATAGGAAAGAACACAGAAAGTCACTACAGAACTCACTTCGATATTTCGAGTTTACGGTGATTTACTGGTATTTTCCAAAAGGAGTTGTGGGAACGACATGAAGGAAGGATAGTGTACAACACTAACCACTATTTAAAAACTTTAATATCTATGACAATATGACTAAGGTAAACAGATTACTTAAGTATTAAATACACAAACTACATCCGTAGAGCATTCACGCACTGCAGTAACTGCAACCTCCTCCACCAAGAGCTTGATAAATCCGTTCAAGTGTTGGTTAACAATGGCTTCTCTAACCAAGTAGTTATGACATACCTGGATAAGTGGTATACAACTAAACCGCCAACCCAGCCCACGGGAGAGTGCATATGTCTTTTCTACCGAGGGTACATGAACTCCCAGCACAAACAAGACGAGATAGCGATCGAAAAATTAATTCTTAAGAATGTACAAACTGCTAACCCAGAAGATCACTTGAAACTTACTATATTCTATAAAAACCAAACCACAAAGAACCTGCTGATATGCAACAGACCTAAACAATAAACCGCCGTGCTGCAGCGTAGCCACCTTATATACGAGTATAAATGTACCACAGAGGACTGTGCAACCATGCCTTCCAAGTATATAGGGCTGACTACGACGGAGCTATCGTGGCGATTAACTCTACAATTTGCTGGAGGGGCTTCGAAGAGGCATGTCGAAGAGGTGCATAAAAAGAAACTAACGGGAGAGAACCTGACTGAGGGGACAACCATCTTACAAAGCTTCCGAGACGACATCAGATTACATATCCTCGAATCCCTTTAAATAAAAGACAATAACCCCTGTTTAAATATCCAAAACAGTAAATTCTCAATGTAATCCCTTGTTTAAAAAACTTTGACACCAGCTATAAGTTAGTAAGAGAGGTACGTGAAGGGTCGCGCGGTAGTTGGGTTCAGTGCTCTGATGCCTACACAGGCCCTCCTACTTCTCACTCCCTTCCGCATATTTTCTTATTTCTACTCCCAGTTAGTGTTAACCGCTGTTAGTATAGTGTCATTTGTTTTTTTATCATTTTCGCTTATTGTTTTTACCTGATGATGGCTGACGTGAGCCGAAAGCTTGTGTATTTAATTCCTAAGTAATTTTGTTTACTTTAGTCATATTGTCGTAGATATTAAAGTTTTTAAATTATGTTTAGTGTTCTACACTATCGTTCCTTCATGTTGTTACCAGAACTCCTTTGGAAATAACCAAAAAAATTACACAAGCTAGTCAGGAAACTAGAAAATATTAGTAAGAAATTAGTCAACGCAGAAGCTGCTACTAACTTCAATTATATGTATATATATATTATACAAAAATAAAGTTTATCGAGACTCGGTCAGTTCTTCAGGTTCAAATTAAACTCTCATTGCCAACGTTTCGGTCTTTATTTAAAACCTTTTTCATAGGCAGAAGAAAATTTATATGTATATAAATTGTTATTATTGAATAACTGACCGTATTGTACTGATGTACCATACGTATATTTCTTCACCAGTTTTTCGAGCTTCCTGAATACCCTCTTCTTTCCTTCATCCACGAAATATGTTTGAATGAAGGACAGCTCCCAAATTTTACGAATATATATATTTCAAATATTGAGCTTGCTAAATTCAGAAGGCCTTAAATTATTACCGGTGTTTATTTAATTATTTTAATTTAGTTGATTTAATTGGTGCACTCTATATACAGGTAAATGTAATGT
Source organism: Hermatobates lingyangjiaoensis (assembly GCA_026182355.1). Taxonomy (NCBI): domain Eukaryota; kingdom Metazoa; phylum Arthropoda; class Insecta; order Hemiptera; family Hermatobatidae; genus Hermatobates; species Hermatobates lingyangjiaoensis. The sequence continues at coordinate 391,793 of JAPFBL010000061.1, forward strand.
TTAGGTGTCTTAAATAGTCTATAATAATCATGAACAGGTGAGCATTTGTGCAAGATGTGTTATTTATGTGAAATATGGGTTAATTGCAAAAGACGACCTCTACAGCGGAAGTTATTAAAATAACTATAAAAGTGTTTTAACAAAATGGCTCAATTGAGAAAACACCGTTTTTTTTACAGAAGATCTTACATAGCTTGAATTTATTTGAATTTACTTTTAAAGAGGTAAGAGTTTTGTAAGTGACTGGAATGGGTTTTCTTGTGTTTAAAGCACAGTGCTGATGCAGGAGTAATAAGGAAGTCCCTTTTATGTCGCTATTGCCTGGGGCTTTCAACACTGCCATGTTCTGCTCCCTTCATAGCAAGGCCGACTCAATGCTCACATGCATTTCTGTCAAAAGCCATTTAGAACCCGTTAAACACTTTCTACTTTCTTTCCAACTCTAATTCACGCTAATACTTTAAAAAATCCAACATTTTCAACATTATAAAATGAATGGTCATAATTCATGTCTTGTTCTTCTCAACACTAAATATAATTCTATATTATATAGATCTATATAGATTCATATATATATATATATATATATATATATATATATATATATATATATAAGAGAGAGAGAGAGAGAGAGAGAGAGAGAGAGAACTATAAACACATAATAAGATAAAAACTCACAATTCTCCATAATTTAAACAACATTTCATTTTCAGGAGAAATGAAAAATTCAGAAGACTGAAAAAGTGAAGTATTTCGCAAACAGTTTCCGAGTGACATTCTGTATTAATGTGTATATACTCGTACATACATACATATAAAAAGATTTCACATAAACACGTGAAATAACAATCAATGATCAAACCACAATATGAAATGGGAAAAAAAGACTAAGATCTTTAACTGTAACAAGCGGTCTTCGTCAAAGTTGGGGTTTTGAATCTGACGAAGACCGCTTGTTACGGTTGAAAGATCGTAGTCTTGTTTTCGCATTTCATATTGAAATTTGATCATTGATACATACATATACATACATACATACATGCATACATATATACATACATGCATACATACACATCAAAATATGTTAAAAACTGTCAGATTTTATAGAATTAAAATTTCTATGATAAGCATCATGTATTAACTGAGATTGCTGAGTTGACGCTATTTTGTTGGTTCAAGTTTTGAAAATTTTGAACAATTGATCCTTGGGAAAGGAATAAGAGACAATTATTGAGATAGGCTGGGAATCGGTCAGAGCCTGAACAAGGCTAAAAGACAAAAGAAGATAAACAAAGGATTGGAAATTGAGTTTTCAGCAGTTTCGACTTGATCGGAAGAACCGCTACAACTCCTCCCTACCAACCCCCCAACAATCATTCCTAATTGAGTCAAGTTTTGTACCGAGTCAATTATCTCTTTTCGTCTTGTCCATCTAAAATCAGTTACTTTTTTCCAATTCTATTTGAAAAGAAAAAGATCAAATTTAAATGAAAAGTATCAGATGAAATGACTTTAGTGTCATTTGTATATTGATTAAAAAGGTGCTATATTGATAAGAAAATCTAAGTAAGTCATTAATCTAGTAATGTTGAGGATTGAACAGAAATAAATCAAAACTGATCTGTAGTTAAAAATTAGCCCACTGTCTCTCTCTCTCTCTCTCTCTCTCTCTCTCTCTTCTCTCTCTCTCTCTCTTCTTCTCTCTCTCTCTCTCTCTCTCTCTCTCTACACACACACACACACACACATACACAAACACACACACACATATATATATATATATATATATATATATATATATAGGTGTGTTCTCTAATCGGGGTTCGGTCAATTTTCCAGAATAAAAAATTAAACTCTCTTTGCCAACGTTTCGGTTTTATTTAAAACCTTTTTTCACAGGCAGAAGTAAGAATTTTTTAACTAAGAAAATGAAATTTACATTATTTAAAGGAACAACAATGTTAACCGGACAAAACCTTCGACTAGACTGTCTAGACTGGTTCCTATGATTATTTTTGAAATATAAATCATTGCGGAAATTGAGGTCGTAATAGTTGTCTAATATGGAATCAAACGTGAATTTTTTAGTCAGTTGTATGTTATTTTATATATAATTGAGCAATTTAGTGAAATATGAATGCCTAGTGTTTTTTTTTGTTTATGAAACCCTAAGTGTTGTAGAAGTAGTTTCTTTGAAGATGCTCCATCCACACTCGGCACTTACATGATAGTTAACAATACGCAATAACCGTATGCTGTATACGTGATGCAAATTTTATTGCGGTAGTTCTTTTTAAAGTTGCGGTCTTGGTAATTGTTACTGTTTGGATGCAGTCAAGAGTTCGTTGGCAGATGATTCGGTTTTTTTTTTTTCTTTCCGAGGACCAAGGAAGTTGGGCCGCGATGACGGAGTGTTAGGAAGGAACGTCGATTGGGCAGATCACGGCTCATAAGCTTTAACCGCAGCTCAGTGTAAAACACGATTGATATGATTCCGATCCCTGTTCAGCCTGTGGCCGCTATATACTCTGGACCTCCGCCAAGAGTTCCCAGACATCAAGCCAATGATACGCTTCACACATCCAGTTCATAACTGCTGCAGAACAGAAATTCCCTTATCAACCATAATCAATCTGCTCATTGGATTACCCAAATCAGCGAATTTCTTATTCACTTGTCCTCATACATATGCAGTATCATCAAGAAAACGATCCACAAAGGACAACAAACCTTTCAAAGTAAACTATAGGTACGCGGTAAATAGAAAAAACAGACTTACAGTCTCTGATTTTAGGTTTAACCGTCATAGAGAGAGGAGATAGGGGCACCAAGCGCTCCTCTGAAGCGACGGTTGGAGACTGTAAGTGTGTTTTTCTGTTTGCTGTGTACCTATAGTTTACTTTGAAACACACACACACACACACACACTCTCTCTCTCTCTCTCTCTCACACACACACACACACACCACACACACACACACACACACACATACACACATATAAATGTGTATATATATATATATATATATACAGGAAAAGTACAATAAATAATCACGTGAATCAATCAATGAAGCTCAAACCACAATGGAAAAAAGGAAAACAGCAGAAATAAATTCTCTGAGGCCAAACAAAACAAAACGTTTTGTTACTTTCCTTCTCCATTACTTTTATGTTAGCTTCTCAGTTTTTACTTCGTTTGCTCTCTGATGATATACATTGAAAGGCCTCAGAGCATTTATTTCTATTGTTTTCCTTTTCCATTGTGGTTTAAACTTTATATATATATATAAGTTTTAAAACCTAACATACTTGTATTTTTACTAATTCAAAAGTTCTAAAAACCTGGAAGTAACACAGGACATATAAAAGTGAAATTATATGTCCATATTATATGGAAAGTGTTGGTTGGTCTCATCGGTAGGTTGGAGGTCCTAAGTAGTATTTGGTTAACACTCGGAAGCCAGGTTGGCTCAGTGGCCTCTGAACTAGTAGGTCTGGGGTTCAATGCTTACTAAACCGTCGGTCCCGAGCCTGCACGATGTCAAGTATGCGTTAAAGATGCCTAATCTAAATACACTTGAGTTAAGCAAAATTTAAGACTCCCAATATAAAATGAGTCTTTTTTGTTTGGTTTCGCAAAAGGCCAATGTTCGACCTATGTGTGTTTTCTTAAGTACGGCAACTTAACCTAACTTAGTTAGCACTTTGGTTTTTCGTGTTGGTATTTACAGCTGTAAAGTGGTGCGTGGATTTGATTAGTAAGCCGATTGAATTCTATGCAATGAAGCGATTTCTTTTCGAGCCAGCAGGTGTGGAGTGTACTTTGATTCGTGTCATCACTCAATCATGTTTACGTTTCCCTGAGTTTGAATCAGTTCCGTGTATAGGCCAGTCGTTCTCAAGCCGGTTGCCGCTTTGGTGTCCAATATCTAAGATCCACCACCATCTCATTCCCCTTCTTACAGTCCTACTAATCCAAACACCTTCTATATTTAGCTATCCTCTTTCCAACAAATCCATTTCTACCTGCCCAGTTTTAATCATCCCTCGACCCGCAATCCTTTAAATTCTCCTTCTAAATTCATAACATCTCCAACCAAATAAGGCCTCCTTTAATGATTTCGATTCATTTTTTTTTTTTTTTGATTAATTTCATTTTAGGAATGAAACTTATTTAGCATTTTTAATCCCAAATAAAGTCACGTTAGGTGTTAAGAAAATTTGATTTATTTTTTTAAAGTTTTATTGAAATGAATTTCTGAAAGTTCACGACTGTCTTACATGTCTAGTTCATGCGAAGCTATCACTTTGACTGTTAAAACATAAGAAAAAAAACGATTTTTTTTTACCCCAATCTTTGGTGATTTATATTTATTTAATGAATTCAAACCCACCTCCCTCCGTGATTACCAGTAAGTAATTGAGTAATTATCGTCATAAATGTGGGTTCATAAGTTTTATGCAACGTATAAAGATATACTTAAAATTATAAATAAAAAAACCTTAAAACAATAATATTCTTATAGTTAAAATTGATTTCAAACCACGACGTTGGCAAACATTGACGTAACATTGACCACATGAGAAATATGCATTCTTTATATTTCAACCAACGTTTTGAAAAATGTACTCGTATTTAACATGATCAAACCAACATAGCATTATACAGACAATTAATATGGAACAAAAACATATTATGGGTCCTACATTATTGGTAAAAAGTTTTTTCTAAAACTAAGAAAGAAGCTGTTCGCGTTATTAGCTTTACAAGGGATGACAGTGTGGCTCAGGGGTGCCACAGTATGTCACCCATCCAAGTGTGGTGTTACACAAACCCGATTATACTTAACTTTGCCCATCGAATGGGGCCGTTTTGATATCAAAGACTAAATAAGTGCATTACCTTCATTAATGTAGCTAAAAAAACATGAAGGGCATTTTTTATCTAATAATAGTAAGGAAAAATAATAGTGAGTTGTGTATAAAAGAAAATAAGTTCACTTGGGTAACAAAAACAGAGATAAAAATATCAGAGGTGGAGTAGTAAGGAGTGGGGTATTTGTGGTTTTGAGGGAACGGAAAAATTAAATTGAAAGCTTCAAAGCTGGAAGAAATAACTCGGAATCCAATTTCTAACATTATATTTAATATGGTAAATGTATTGAATGTACATGATTAGTATATTATGCATTGAGTATGCATATATATTATACCGTGTGAAGACATTTTATGTATGACTATATTTTATAGAGGGTCTCCTCTCGCTGATTGTTAGCACAATAGTCCGCTCCGAGGGATGAGCAGTGCACTCTATGCATTTAAATTGCAGTTGCAGTTGCTAGCCAGCTTTTCATTTCATAGTGCTATGCGATTCAAACTCCTCTCACATTAATGCTGTTCATTAGAAACCATTTCTTAGAGATTTCATTTCTTGTATAAATCTATTAGTTTTCTTTATACTCATGTTGCTGTTATTATGATTATTATTAGTCGAAATAACAATCTTTCTTCTCTTGTTTCAGTTTTATTTTGTCGATATTAATCATTTTGTATTAGAAATTGACGGAATGTATTCATTTATCGTTTGATATCCAAGAAAACTGTCAATAAGTTTTTGTTGCATTTTATGTAATAATACGTGTTAAAAGGTTAAAAGAAAAATTTAATTGATATGTTGCGTTAAGATTTCTATATTTTCATCAAAATAAAATATTAAGAAAAGAATTTAAGTATTGAAATCAAGGTTAAAACTATGGACTGATAACAGGTGATATAACGAAGGAATATAACTCACTAGCGCCACTAGCGCTCAGTAGTTCAACTAACGTTATCACTCTTTATAAATTTGAATCTAGGCTTAATATTCCTTGAACTAGGAATAATAAAGATTTGTTTTACAATTTAGTGAGGATCTTGAATACAGAGACGCTTTTGTTTTCAATAATATTCGTATTGAAGAAGATTTGCTGCCTATTTATACGAATGTGTATGTTTCTATATGTTTACTTACTGTACTGTGTTTTAATATTTTTTGTGTGTTTTAGTTCTTTATACCGCTCTAATTTATTTTACTCTTTTAGGTGAGTACTACCAGAATTATTTGAAGATAATCACTGCATGAAATGTAAGTCTCAATATTCTTTTTAAGTTAGTTGTTTATTAATTTATTCTTATTTTCCTTAAAAATTATTACAGTGTTCATTTCTTGTTATAATCTAAATTGATGAAATTATAAACATCTAACCGGCTCGTATCATTTACAGTATACTTAATCTGAAAATCATTCTTAAGTGATTTCTTTTTTCTAAAAGAAGTGAATAAATTTATTGATATATATTTTTCATAATTCTCAATGTAGACATGAACATCTGATTGCTTGTCACGCTTCAATACTCAGTATAATTATTATAAAATTCAAAACATGAAACTGTTCATTATGACAATTTATCAAACGATTAAAAGTAACGAACAAGGAAAAATAATAGCAGAAATCATTTCAATATTCCGGCCTAGTCATCATCAGGAGTTGAAGAAGAACAAACTGTGCTCTTCCTGACTAGCTACTCGTTGGTGTTTACCAGTCGGGAAGAGATCATCTCCTTCTTGCTCAACTCCTGATGAAGACGAGGTCGAAATATTCAATTGAGTTGTTCTTTCCCCATGTTATATTTTTTAATCGTATTATACAATTTATTCTTGAGTATTTATTTTTCTATAATAAATGAATAAATTTATTGGCATCAGAAGGATGTAGAGTGCTTCATATTGGTAAAAACGTAAACATAAACAGTTATTGCAAGTAAGCACTGTTTGTGCTTTCCACTTTATCTTTATTTCTTCGAATATAACTCTATATTACTCAAAGTCATATGTACGATATTGATTTCAGAAAAAATATAAAAAATATTTTTGAAAAAAATATCAAATATTAAATAAATTTGATACTTTATCGGTATTTATATGGAAATTTATCGCTTTATAGACAGCAGTTCAAGAAACAGTTCCTTCATTATTTTTCTGTTGTCAAACATCATTCATTCGAAGCTTTTGCTAAGACCACATAATTATCTACTTGGAAATAGTGTATATATTTTGAATGTCTTTAATGTCTGAAAAATATATAATCATTAGTGTGTTCAGAGAAGTAGATCTTTAGTGTATTCTCATACATTGACACACACACAGACACGCACTCATTCAAACGTAAATGCGTAAAAACATACAAACGTAATGGTGAAAACGTGAAAAATGTCTGTAAAAACCTCAGAAAAACCAAATGTCCTAAAATATTGCTATACTTTTTTGTTAATAATTTTCGAAAAAGTTTGGACATGTAAAAATTTTCGAAGTTCAAAAATGGGTTTTTTGAGAATTTTTAGTTTAAAGAAATTAAACTATATAAATTTCAAACAGACTTACAGTATGTTCATAAGATGTTTCGCCAAAAATTGTTTGGCATTTTCAAAGCTAAAAACAATTTGTTACGACATAAATAATGAAAACAAATACATCCACGTCAAAATTTTTATACATACATCCATCCATATAGATTTCACTGCTTATGTCGTTAGTAAATTGTCTTTAGCCTTGAAAATGCCAAAAAAATTTCGCGAAACGTCGGCGTATAAACAGTAGTGTAATTTTATTAGACCAAAAATTCTCCAGAAACCCATCTTTGAACTTTAAAAATCAGTGGTCGAGAAGCTACATCAATAAAACGTTTCGGTTATATCTACTCGTGTTTGTGATATTAAATGTCGGACATCAGAAAGAACTAGTGGTCAGGGAAGGAATGGGAAAGGAATTAACGCTTCTGAGGAAGAAGAATTCAAGGTCAGCAACCTGTTTTTAGGAAAGGACCATTTACTGCGAAAGTGTTTTAAAAATCTCAACAAAAAACTCTAAAGGAAGTAGCATAAACAACTTGACGTATTCCTTGAATCTAAACTATTATTCATTCAGTGATATTGAATTGTTTGTATTAATTGAAATGTATTTTTACAAATTAAAATAAAATGTACAATTGAATAAAGTAAATATTGAAACAATAAAATAAAATTGAACGATTGTTTAATATAAGTAAAAAAAAAACTGTTTTATTTTTTGAAATGAATCAATCTATTATTTAAAAACTAAAGATTTCAAGATTTCCTTTGTTTAGTCATTCACAATTTATTTTTAATGCATGTCACGTTTAAATTGAAATTTCTCTTAGTTATTATTGAATATTACCGATCTTAATCGTATTAAAATAGAGATCTTTAAGAAGAGCTTGACAATATCGTTCACGTATTGGACATGCGGCTTTATACCCAAAGGATGGGGGCCACGTTAGCTCAGTGTTAACGTGTTCACCTCTGGGGCTGGTAGTTTGGGGTTCGATCCCACCTGGCCCTCGATTTATTGACGCAGGAGCTGAATAAATGTGAGTACGTAGTCCTTCGGAGAGGACGTTAAGCCGTCAGTTCCAAGCCTGCACAATGTCAGGTACTCGTTAAAGATCCCTACTCGAAATTCACTTGAGGTAGGCAAAATTTAGGACTTCCAATTTAGAATTTGGAACACCGATCAAACAAAAAGCCGGTAAACGACTAACGTTATCACCCGCTAGGGGTTCGGTTTAAACAATAAAAAAAAAAATCAAAGGATACAGTTGTAAAAATTTACAACTCTAATGTAAAAAAAAGAACAGTTATATTTCGTGATTACCATATTTGCTAAATTTTATTTGGTTTTGATTTTGACTTGCAGATTATTTATTGTTGGTGCGGCTATGTATGTTTTCGTTTTCACGGCTCAGCTCTGTAATCGAATGCTTTGTCATAGCTTTGATTATTGCTATTATCATTAACATGCTGGCTTTAAAGTGGGAATATGATAGTTACAATGTCATTAATGCATTGCTTTGGCCTCCAAATAGCTTCCATTAGACAGGGCTGCATAATTAACGACTGCTTTATATTCTCCAGTACATCTTTCCCACGCAATCTACACTAAGTGGATTTAAGAAATTTAGCAGTAATATCGTTTAGCTTAATGGTTTGAATTTGCAGCGATGTTGTATTTACTAACGGTATTGGTAATGTAGTAGGACTAGGGTCTTCTTAATTCAACTGGGGTGTGATAATTTGGCAGCGGATGTGTTTTCACAGTTAGGATTTGGTGTCCTGCCGTATGAGGGGTAAATTAATGAATGGTTATTAGAAGAAGGTGTCTGAAGGGGTTATTTAGTCGAGTAGAATTGGCGATTGCGGTGACTTTAACGAGCGCATCGCTTGGTCGCTCAGCTGATTTGAACGATCCGACAAGATAGATCTTGCAGTAAATCAATCTGCCGTGCGATAGGTCCAACATGAATTCGACATATACTTAACTGATGAGTATGTGATGGGGATTACCTTCCTTATTGGTATACTATACAGCAATAGAAACTATTTGCTGTATTTTTGATGACATAGGGGTTTTTTTTTATCTTCACTATCTGATGCTCGTTTATCTGGAGGAAAAAGTCCAAGTGTTAAGTAGAAATTGTATCCTTGAACAGCTTGTTTGAATCAAAAAAGTCGTGCAGCAAGATATGCAACTATCATGCAAAATATAGTGTTATCTGCCGCCTGCTCTAACCTCTTCATTTAATGAAAATATACCTCTTTATAACGATCTCGTTATTCCCACTGCTTTGAGATGTGCGAACTCATCGGAGTCGTGTTTGTGAAAAGAATGCAATGAAGAAACTGCTATGACTCCTGGCGTAGCGATAGTTGTTCTAAGGTCATTGATTCGCTGACACCCCCTCTAGGAAACTATAAGTGTTCAAGACTTCGAGTAATAAACTCTATGGCTTAGTAAGTGCTGCTTAATAACTACCGTGATGACAAGCAAACAATGGAGTTTTTTTTTATGGCGATCTAGCAGCGTCTGAGACGCTGTATCGGTGTTCTCTCTTGATCTCTGTCATTGTAGCTACACAAGAAGGAATCTTTAAAAGACCAAAACAAAACTTAATAGAAATAATATTGTTTGAGTTCAAATATCAACTATAAATTCATGCAACATATTAAAAAACTAGTGTCAATATTTCTAAATAAATATTTCATTTTGCTTAGTTTCTGCTGAGGCACATGACTTCTACCAAACCGTATATAAACTTTCTTTTAATAATTTAATGGTACTGAAGGATTTAAATGTTTATACATTAATGAATTGACATGCAGGCTTCTTATATGCTGTACCACTCCCGCGCTTGCTGCTCCAGCTTTTTGGCTCTGTTTTGACCAATATAAAAGTCTACCCCTTAGTCTATAAAAGAGGTTTTCCCTTGTCCAGCCGTAACAGTTTGTATTATTACTTTTTTTTTTTTCATTAAGCAGGTTGCAGTAAGTGGAGTTAAAGAATTCTTCCCTACAGACGTCGGAAATAACAGTGCAGAAATACAAGCTCTCCTATTGCAAAATAAGTGGTATTTACTATATTAAGTGACTAAATACGTATTAGTATTACGTACTCCAAATTTGTATTTATTTTATTTACATTTTCATTTCTTTGATACTAATAATTTATTATTTGAGATAAATATGTTTCCTTATACATTTTTTATAACAAAGAAAAGTAACCCCCGAACTTTGGGACCAGGTTAGCTCAGTGCTTAACGTACTCGCCTCTGGGCTGGTAGTCAGGGGCTGGATCCCCATCTGGCCCTTGACTTATTCACGAAGGAGGTGAATACATCTCAGTACGTCGTCCCTCGGAGAGGACTTTAAGCCTGTCGTCGGTCCCGAGTCAGGTACTCGTTAAATATCCCAACTCGAAATTCACTTGAGCTAGGTTAAATTTAGGACTACCAATGTAGAATCTGTAGAATCACCGTTCAGACAAAAAGCCGGTAAACGGCTAACGTTATGACCCACCAGCAGATCGGTTTAAACAATAAAGAAAACAAAAAAACTTTATTTTCGTTTTCAAGAGTTATCTTAATAATATAATATCATAGATATCAAATTCTATGATATCAAGAATATATATATTCTCAAAGGTATGTGTAATCCAAAGTGTTATGACCTTGCGAGTTGCATCAACTGAAATCTACGAGTACATAAGAAGAATAGTGTGCATCTCATTAAGTGTGCTTCATTTCAGAGTGTGTGGTATATCTCATAGTCATTATGACATAGCAGATACTGCAAGTGTGTTTGGTGTCCTGGTCGAGAGCATTAGATTCCCGAAAAATGCGGCAGTTCACAGGAACACCTTTCTTTTAGGCTTGCATATGTCCTTCCTTTAAATTGTTAAAAAATTATATATATATATTGGTAAATTTTGGTAGCAGTCCTTCCTGTAAACACACATTGTTAAAAATATGACCATATTTTGCTGAAACCTGCTTCTTAATAAGTTTCTCAAGTTTTCTGAATAGAGTTCTTGTTACTATATCAACCGTATATAATATGCTTCCGATAGTCGACACGTTACATGAGTCCATATATATATTATATATATATATATATATATGTGTAATTGGGGAGCAGATTTTCGTTGATACAAATTTCATTGAAAACTTGAAAAATATAGTTAACAATGAGTTTTCAAGATAAAACTTTTGGAGAATTGTTATTTCATATCCCGGAAAACTTCAGAACACTGATTAGGAAATTAGAAAAGTTAAAGAGAAAAGAGGTGAGAACAATGGTTTAAAAAGTGTTTAATGAAATATATATATATATATAATATAATTCTTGAATATCTGGTATAGGCTCATATGAAAACTGCGAACACTATGGAAGAATATATAAACTGCTGAAACATCAAATTTATTATTATTCAATCATTTAATTATCATTATAATTTAACAGCAAGCGATTAATCGAGTGCATCTTAATATTTTGAAACACAAATAATAAAAATGATGAGAAATTATGGTTAATTTGTTATGAAAAAGTAATTTAAAGTTACATAAAGTATTGTTTAAAGTATATGAGATGAAATTGACGACTTGTTGGTATGAATGAGAACCTATTGATTAGTTATAAATGTTTAAAATGGTTTATGTTATGTTTTAGATTGAAGTTTCACGACTTTATGCTTTAGTTAATGTTGATTCCTGTCTCAGGAATACGAGGTGTGTTGAGGCTTTCCTCGATAGAGTGCTCTCCGGCCGAGGTCTGTTCGCCTGCGGTGAAGAGAGCTGCAAACGTGCTCGACAGTGCTGTTCAGCAGGTCCCGCCCTATCCGAACATTTTCTAGTTCGGTTACATACAGTATACAGACGCAAATCTTGTCTATAGCCATGCTTTAATCCGAAAGTGCTTTATTTTTCAATTATCTAATATAATCAAATATTAGTTTATGTTTGTTATCAAAAATCCTCTTGGTTTTTATAAATAGGATCTGCAAAGCCAGAGTTTCCTAAAGCGGGCTCCACGGAGCTCTGATGCTCCGTCAGTGAGGCTAAGGGGCTCCGGAATCCCTATCTTAAAGAACACCAAATGCTTCATATGGTAAATTTAAATGGCTGCAAAAACTTCATTATTGTTCCATTTTTAACCGAAAAATCATTAAGTAGTGTTCAAATTTGAAATTAATGTTTTTTCTTCTTTATTATAGAAATTGTCTAGTTAGTGGTTAGTGAAAAACATTTGCTCTGCTTTAGGGCCGCATGGTATCATGACGTTTGGGAAACTATGCTAAAAGCCGTATATATTCTGAAACTGCATGAACTGAGTCACTTGGAAATATAATTTCATTCATGTCTTGTCTGATGGCTGATATGTGCGAATTGCTTTATATCATTTTCCATCGGTGTGACACCCATATAACTAAAGAACCAAATCTCTGAAAACCTTGAGAACTCCACATGGATGTCACTTCAATTCAAAACGACATCTAACTCTGCATAAGTTGTAACCGATTAAATCTCTGAAAATGGATGATACCAGGTTGGAGAATGGCTTACCTGCCCGTTGCTTCTCCAGCGTGTTTTGTCTCTCCCCCTTTCTTTGCTCCTGAAGATGGATTTCCCTAAAGTTTGAGCTAATGTGTTATTCTTCATCGTATTTAAACTTGTATATCGAGATAATAGTATTTATCTTTAATGAACACATTTCCTAACTTCCATTTTCTGAATATTATAGTTTTAGATAAAATAGAAAAACAAACGGCCTCAAATGCTCCGACATACCCTCTTCAGGAGCGAAAAGGGAGATATTCGAATTAAAACATTTAAATTTTTGCTTCAAAAGCAAAATCAATCAATCAGTTTCGGGTTTTGATTACCTCCTGGCCCTCGATTTATTCATCAGGAGGTGAATAAATCTGAGCACGCCGTCCCTTGGAGAGAACGTTAAGTAGTTGGTCCCGAGCCTGTACGATGTCGGGTACAATGTTAAATATCCCTACTCTAAGTACACTTGAGTTAGTCAAAATTTAGGACCCCTAATGTAAAATCAACAGGTATTATGCTCATCCATTACTAAAACTGGCACCAAGTAATAAATGAGCCACAATTTCCACCCCTAGCCCAGCACTAAATAAGGTGAAAGCCTTATAAGTGTTGGTATTAGAAAATAAACAACTACTATGGTCTGACCATCAAGTATGAGAGAAAAAGGAGGAAGGCGTAATCCTTTTTTAGTTTCATGTAATTTACCTATGATAGCGTTAATTAAGTTTCTTGAAGATATTTTCATTATGTTAGTATAGGAAGTCATTGAATAGTGAGGGATTTTTAGTAACTAAAGTTTGTCTGGTATTCAGTATGCTGCGATTAACAAACATTTTCGCGCCCTAATGTGTGCACCCATGGTTATTACAGTCAGTTATAATCAGCCGGGAAGGTGTTAATAAAACGAGTAATGCTTTACGAGTTGTTTGGATGGGGCTCACTCTCCTTTGTTGTTAGTACTTCTACATTACTGATCAAAGTTTTATGGGAGACGGGGAAGGACTAATTAGACATTCTTCTCTCACTCTGTGATAATGTCAGCTGTTATTACTTTCGAATTATACAATGGTTGCATTATTCTCACTTAGGTATTTGGATTGGGATTGATTTGAAGGATTGAGATATGGGATTCAGTTCAATGCTCAATGCTTCAACTATGATAAAATAGTTTGTTCCGCTTATTTGGCTTGGTAAAGCTTGATAGTGGGTGTCGCAAGAAGTGAATTATATCTATCCTATAATCGACTATAATATATCAAAGTTCAAGCCACAATAAGAAATGAGAAAAAGGACTAAGATATTTCTAACGTAACAAGTGGTCTTCATCACAGTCGTATCCCAACTGATTTGGGCATCAGAGTCAAATTACAAAACACTTGGTATTGGACTCTGACGAAGACAGCTTGTTACGATTGAAAGATCTTAGTCTTTTTTCTCATTTCTTTTTTTGGTTTGAACGTTGATTGTTATTTCACGTGTTTATTGTGAAATCTTGTTAAGAGTAATATATATATATATATATATATACCTATAAGCCACAAGGAAAAGTAAAAAAAAACAGTGTTTTTTTTACTTTTCCTTGTGGCTTATACGTTCATTAGTTTCATCACGTGTTTATTGTGATTATATAGTGTATATATATATAGTTCAATGTACATAAAGAAACATAGAGAAATTGAAAACATTAACTTACAGTCTCTAATTTTCGGTTGAACCGTCTTCAGGAGAGATAAGAGAGGGAAACCAAGCGCACTGGTACAGAGACGGTTGGAGACTCTAAGTTGGGTCTCCAACCGTCTCTGTACCAGTCTCCAACACTCTTATCTCTCCTGAAGACGTTCAACCGAAAATTAGAGACTGTAAGTTAGTGTTTTCAATTTCTCTATGTTTCTTTATGTACATTGAACTGTATTTGTCCATTTTGGATCGTATTTTCATCGAAAAAGTGTATATATGTATATATATATATTACAAATAGTATATTATGTAACCAGGATTTGGCCAATCTTCTAGGTTCAAAATCAAACCTTCAATAAAACAAAGTATTATTATTCCTTTAAGTTATATATTAAAAATATGACTTAGTAATAATATTTAAAGTCAATTAATCATAGAAATGATATTACTAATTTAAATAATATTTATTTTAGATATATAAATCTAAATATCTAAAATATCTTTTTGATCGAAAAGGTCGGGGTTTCTTGAAGTTTATTCTTCTTGAAGTTGGAATGGGTTGTCATATAGTGTTTACCGAAGGTTTTGACCAGTCAAGATTGTTAGTTTGTTTAATAATGTAAGTTTCATAAAACCTATAAAAAGTGTTTTAAAATAAAACTGGAACATAGAGATCGAGTTTTATTTTCAACCTAGAAAACTGAGCTATATATTCACTTAATAAACGGAAAGACGATCCAAACTGGACACAATACGAATTCAAAATTGAAGAAGAGTAGCACACAAAGACAAGAAATAGCACGCTGTTATTGCCGTTGCGTCTACAACGTGCTTGGTCTCCCTTTCTCTCTTCTCCTGAAGACGGACAAACTTTGAGTTTGTTAATGTGTTTCTTTATTCTGTGTCGTTTAACTTTATATTGAATATTCAGTGCTCCATAATATATATCCATGGATTATGGCAATTGAAACAGGTTTGTCTTTTAGCTTTTGGTTTTGTGGTGTTCGTGATTCCTGGTCCAAGGTGAATCTATTGTTCTTAAAAATAACTGTTGATTTGTGAGAAACAGTAATCTTCTCGGGATATGACCTTCACAACTACATGAAAAGGTAGAAAACTTGGCATTGTCACTGAGTAAAGATTAAGTGATGATTATATTGGAAGCCAGTCCTTGTTTTTTTTTCAGTGAAGTCTACTCTGTATTACACAGCCCAGATGATATGGTGATAGTAAAGTGCATTCATTCCGATGTCTACAGTAGGCGGTCGGAATGCTTTTTTCTATTTGAATTTGAATACAATGGGTCAGGAGTAATGAACAGTGTTAAAAACTCGTTTAATCTCCTCTAAACCTGACAGTCAAAGTTAATATAGAATGAATTGCTTAATGGCTGACAATTTGAATACAATATACGATAAGTATTGCCCAGTATTAACTCTGTATTGGAAACCATTAGCGAATCATTAAAATTCCACAAACTTTATTTTCTTTCACTAATTAAATAAACACAAGTTGAAGACAAGGCAGGCAACTACTCAAAGTTTATTATTTTTTTTATACCTTTCAACAAAGTTTGGGTTCTTTGATAAAATTATTTCTTGATAAAATAGTTATTTGAATCGCTGTTGAAGTTATTTGATTTCAGCTTGTCATATTCTTGAGGCTCATTACTGATTTTAATCAATACCATGTGTTTTTAGATGTTTAATGTAATAATCAGGTGAGCGACGTTAGATCCTTCAAAACCTGAGTCACTTTGATCTTTCTTCTGTGAACTACTGACAGACACTTCAGCTTTACTCTGATGGTTTTTTATGTTTATTGTTTAAACCGTTCCCCTAGCGGGTTAAAAACAACAGCCCTTTACGGTCTTTTTGTTTGATCTGTGATTCTACATTAGATGTCTCACATTTTGCTTAACTCAAATCTATTTAGAGTAGGGATTTTTAACCAGTACTTGACATCGCATAGGCTCGGGATCAAAAGCTTAACGTCCTCTTCGAAGGACGACGTGCTCAGATTTATTCACCTCCCCGCATGAATAAATCGAGGACCAGGTGATGATCGAAGTCTGGACTACTAGCCCAGAGGGAAGTACGTTAACCACTGAGCTAACCTGGCCTCACTATGATGGTTACTCATTCAAAATATAAAGAAGTATGCAATCATTTTCCGGTGGCCAGGAGTGGTCTAGTGTGTTTTCCTTCAATACTTATGATTGGATATTTACATCTTCAAAGTGGTCAAGATCGAGGTTTTTTTTTGTAATGCAAAATTCAAAATATTCCGACCCTGTCCCTACTTTTACGATTTGTTTAAATTGTGTGTGTGTGTGTGACCAAGTTATCAAAATCATTCCAAACAGATTCATTAAACCTTAAAAAGTTAGAAAAAAAGAAATAGTGAAATGTTTTCAAAAATTTTTTTTGTTGATAATTATTATGTTTCATTTTAGTAAGCATATTTATTATCAACATATTAATTAATCATATTAAATATCAAGTTTAGTTATAGTAAAGTTGAGTGCATATCACACCTTTCTTCAATGGTTTTGAGGGAGACCATTGTCAATTTAAACTAGCACCATATTTTGTATAAATGCTCAATATACGAATAAGAAAGGTCCATGTTCAGAAAAGAAGTAATTATACAAGGTGGAAAGCGACCAATGACTGACGCGAAATGATTGCTTATGGAACTGGTAAATAGACATAGACAAATTGTAACATAACCCTTAAGTGTAATTATGTGTTACCTACTATAAGACATAAAATAGTAATTATGAGAATATTAATAGTATAACTATCATAACTTGTAATATTTATATTAAGTATCAAAGTTTTAACTTTTTTACTGTATTTTAAATACCATCTATATTTGATTACTTGACAATTAATGTCTATATTGTATTAAAAATGTTCGTATTATTATAGTTTGTTAACGAATACTTGTAATCTATATAATGGAACAGGTGATAAATAAACTCTCTGATTTGGGGGTTACCCAAATCGGAAAAACATAAGAAAAAAAAAAAACAAACAAAAAATTCATATTAACAAAGTAGTTCTGGTAAGAATGTTTCCAGGGCTTTGATTTAAATTCACCTGCAGATATCTTGCCTAGGACCATTAATGAAATCTCAACTCAGAGTTAGTGCACGTGAATATGATGAATGCCACGAGATTATACAGTAACCTTCTATGGTAGCGCTCAACGTTCTGGTATTAAATTCACTATAAGTTACAGCTTAGAATTGCAAATTCCTCTGCAGTGAACAATAACATACTGTACCTAAATAATGGCTAGGCAAACGGGTTGAAGATTGAAAATGCCTAATAATTTTTTTTTTATGTTGACAGTTTAAAAATATGTTAAAAGATTATGTTGGAATTATATTTAGTTTTCTTTATTTACGAGGTAATGAAAAGTTGAGGAAACCATGAATAAAAAAACAGATAATTTACTAAACGGAATGAATTACATGGACCACTTGATGTTGTATTTATTTGGCAGTAAGTTACCGGTGTGTGCTTTGCCTCGAGATTAGCTGAGCCTAAACACAGGGTTGGTGAAATGGTCCAGTAATCCACATGATATATTCAGAGTCCCTAACGGCTTCTCCATAACAGGCGTTGATTTTCGGGAATCCTTTACCCTAAACTATTTTTTTCAGTTTTAGTCACAATTTTCCTTCTGTTTCAATTGAAATGAATATTCAGTTATAAGAAATTGCGATTCTTCTCCCATAAATCTTTGACAACCTTCTTCATATAGAGGCGAATATTCGACCAGTCAACGTTTCAACGGTAATATCCAATTAGTGGTGGAGTTGCTAATTGCAAAACAACTCCCTTCTCAAGTAATTAATTCTGAAATCGTCTTAACTTTTCCGAAAATAAATTACTTCCTTTGACGAGAGTCTCCTTTTAATTACATTAATTTTTTATCACTTTATCCAACATTAATGTAACTTATACTGTCTTTGAGTATTTTTTTTATTAGTTCCGCTTTTTTACAAAGACATGTTTATTTAAATTCTTAATAATATTCTCATATATATATTTCTTTTAAATCTCATGTTTGGAAGATATAAAATATTTCTAATTGCTGATTACTTTATAAAGGTGAATCTCCTGAAGGAATAGCAGCTGCTAAAATCGTACATTTGGTTACACGTAGTTTTTTTTCTCATCTTACAGTCCAATTATATTGTTCCTCATGCTAATATTGAAATTAACTTTTTTTCTTCAATCAAATGCTGTGTTAAAGAAAATTTCAACATAGTTTCAATAATATTATCTTATTGCACATTGAGCCTTTTAAACAAAATTGATTTTTTTTATATTTGTAAAAAAATTATATTATAAAAGATATTTATAAACTAATAATTACTTATAACGTCAGGAAAAATTAAAATCTTTGAAATGCAAAAAGAAAAACTGGTGTGTTAAATTCTATACGATCATGTATATTTTTTTTATACATTTTTGTACAAGCATACATTTTTTCAAATTAGAACTCATTCAATTTTCGTATATATCAATAATGAATACTTTTCAACTTTTCGATTTCAGACATTTCAGATGCTGTCGAAGTAAAGCTAATTGTTTATTATTGTAGTAAATGTCTTCCTAAAAATGTACAATTTATTCCTTATTACTAAAAAAATACTATTTTTATTGTTTTTCGTGAACTTTATCTAACTTTTCAGCTCATCGGAAGAATACTGATAGAGTTCGAGATATTATTCGGTCAGTGGGTTCTCCTCTCTTCATTGAAGAGGCTTTACTGCGTCCCGCGTAGGAGCTTTTCTCTGTCCTTCCGAGAAGCTTTCCTCTACCCGACGAGGAACTTCTCTGCCCCGCTTAGGGGCTCTATACTATCCCTCATAGAGGTATCCCTCATAGAGAACTCTTTGCCTCGCATAAGAGTTCTCCCATATCCCTTGAAGAGTCTTTCCTTTGCCCTGCTTAAGCACTCTCCTCTCTCACTGGTAGAGTCATTCCTGTGTCCTACATAGGGGCTGTCTACCATTCCTCGCATATGAGTTCTCCTATACCTCTTGAAGAGTCTTTCCTCTGCCTCGCGTATGGGTTCCTCTAGATCCCTCATAGAGGCTTCGCTCTACCCTGCATGAGAGCTGTCCGGTCCCTGGTTGAATGATTCCTGCCTCCCGCGTAGGGATTCTCTTCTGTGCCTCGCAGAGTTCAAATATATATTAGAAAAATATATGCTTTAATATTAAATGTTATATTAGTTTTTTTGTATAATATATCCAAATTTGTTTCTTTTTGCAATTTTTCCATGAAATTAAAAAAAAACTTGAAATATCAAAAAGATTATTATTATTATTATTATTATTATTAGAGGCTTTGCTGTGACCCACGTAGGAGCTTTTCTCTGTCCTTCGGAGAAGCTTTCCTCTACCCGGTGAGGAACTTATCTGCCCCACTTAGGGATAGATAATAAAATTTATTTTATTATTATTATATATTATTATTGTTGATTTTAATATTTATAATATTAAATAATATAATTATAGTTTATAAATAATACTTAAATTGAAATTCATATTATCAAAATTATTGAATTCTTTCAGTGTTATAGTTTTATTTATTTTTTGAAAATTCATTTGTAAATAGTTGGACTATTTAGTCATAGACAGTTGGCAGTTTTAGGTGGTCAGAAGCTTAGAAGGCTTGAGAGAACTACTGGCTTATAATAAAGAGCGTTGTCCCGGCACGACTGAGACATTCAGTTACTATAGGCGGTGTGTGTGGAAGTGAAAGTGACCTCGGCCTCTACACACAGCAAAGGCAAAGTGAAACTCATTGAAATCGCTGTGCAGCTTGTTTTGACGGCAAAGGAGACTGTGCAGCGCACATGCGGGCTAGTCGTTCATAGGGGCTGACCTCTATCTCGCCCCAGCTATTACTCTTTAGTGCCAACGAGCTTCTTTCCCTGCGCTGTTCCTACATCTTTAGTTCCCATGTTATTACTTCCAGTGTCAGAGCTATATCTATACATTATTGTCTTATTGCCCAGCTAAAGATATCTTAACTGATTCTGTTATAGTAATTACTCTGCTTTATGGAATTATAGGTTTACTACGTCATCCTTTGAAAGTCTAACTGTTTTCTGCTCGGGATTTTTTTTATCGTCAACACTGTTTTACTATTAGACCACATTTACTCCTTGCTGTCAGTGCATATATATATATATATATATATATATATATATATTATATATATACTTAAAATAAATTGTGACACATAGACAGGAACATAACAAAGAAATATTGAAAAGTGAGTCTTTGTTATGTGTTCGGTCTATGTATCACTGTTTATTTTAAGTGTTATCTCTCCTGCCGGACCGTTTTTCGCTTATCATGGTATATATATATATATATATATATATATATATATAGTTCAAAATTGAGGATAGGTACCACACAATGTAAAGAAACACACTTAAAAACTAAAGTTTTGAGCAATACGTTTTCAGGAGAAAAGAGAAAGGGGACCAACTAGTAACCGACATAGCAACCGCCAGTGCTGCACTCCGTACCCGGTCTTGAAGTAATAGAATTAAGAGAAAATATAAACAGGAATTCAGATAAGCTATACAAGTTGGGAAAATATATATGATTGAGAGAGAATTGGAGAAAATTTAAAAAAATACAACAAAATATATCTGCAATAATAAACAAAAGGTAAGATTAGATAAAAATAAGTAAAAGGGAAACTAGTTAAGAATGAGTGTCTTAAAAAAATATAATAATATATAGAACAAACTAGAAGTAAGGAATAAAATAAAACATATAAATATGTACAGAAAAAGATATAAGTTTCTTATACATAAACTACATTGACAAAAAGAACATACAGAAATGAAACAGAAACTCCCTACTATATTTCGATGGCCTCGTCATCGAAATATAGTAGTCAGTTTCTGCGTCGTTTCCGTGTGTTCTTTTTGTCAATTTAGTTTATTTAGTTCCTGTAATTGTTTCATTTAATTGGTATATATATATATATATATATATATATAATATAGTAAACAGAAAAACGATCCAAAAGGACAACAAACGTTTCACGATGAATCACAAACACACTTACTGTCTCTAAGTTTCGGTTGAACCGTCATCAGGAGAGTTGAGATAGGGACACCAAGCGCACTTGTGAAGCGACGGTTCGAGACTGTTCACAAGTGCGCTTGGTGTCCCTATCTCAACTCTCCTGATGACGGTTCAACCGAAAATTAGAGACAGTAAGTGTGTTTATTCTTTAGTTCTGTGTTTGTGATTCATCGTGAAACGTATATATATATTTCACTCAAAATTCGATAAAACAATTTTTTAGAAGCATGCAGGCAAATGATTTAGATGGTAAAGTTTGAGCACACGAGAGGTACTGCTGGGTGTTTACGGAGCAGCAGTGTCGCGTGAGAAGGGTCGAAGGGTCGGTGTCCGCCTCTCGCTAATGTCATACATTAGGCAGTTGCGAGGCACGGCCGTCGTCTTAACCGCAGCCTCCTTTCAACAACTCTCTCTCTCTCTCTCTCTCTCTCTCTCTCTCTCTCTCTCTCTCTCTCTCTCTCTCGCCCACCCTGCTTTATTCACACACCCGCCTCCGTCACCCTGCCTCTTGTCACCAGTCTTTACTGAAAATGTCAATATCCCTATGATAGGTTAGCTTAGGTTGCAGTGGTAACCCCACAAGGAATTTCTTATGTCGTTTGGACAGTGACTTTTGTGTCTCGTGTGTGTTGTAAAATTTTTATATATATATATATATATATATAATAAAATAAAAAACGAAGGAAACACACAGAAAGACACAGACATAACTCACATCGATATTTCGACAATCGTCGTCATCAGGAGGTGCGAAGAGCGAAGAGTCCCGCAGGAAGACAGGGCGGTACTGAACTCGGAAACCGCAACCAGTACCCCACCACTTACCACCAAGCGGGGGAAGGGAGGGAAGGAAATGAAGAGCCAAATTAAGACGTAAAAGGAACGAGTAAAAATTATAACTATAAAAAAATATAAAAAAGTAGATAAATCAAATTAAAAATTAATAAAAATAATAAATAAAAAGTAAAATAAAAAATAATAAATAAATAAATCATAAATAAATTATCGGTTGAGGTTGAGTCCGGGGGAAGAGCGAGCATCAAGTAAGCATATGTATGCCTCCTCTGAAGCTCTTAGGGTAACTTTATTGTTGGATTCGGGGATCTGTTTCAGGATCTGAACCCTGAAACAGTCATTGAAACTGAGTCCATGCGAGTTCGCATGGATGGCTACAGGATAGTTACTGCGTTGACCGACTGAAGCCCTATGACCATTCATACGAAGGCTCAACTTATTAGAAGTTAAGCCAACGTAAAAGGAGTCACACTGAGTGCAATCCAGTCGGTAAACACAGTTGCTCGAGGTACAGGAGGAATTGACCTGAACCGGGTAGGAACTATGGTGGAGAGGGGAATCGAAGGAAGGATTAGGATTTACAATCAGGCTCTTCGCTCTTCGCACCTCCTGATGACGACGATTGTCGAAATATCGATGTGAGTTATGTCTGTGTCTTTCTGTGTGTTTCCTTCGTTTTTTATTTTATTGTAAAAAAGTCCGCTGGACCGTTTCTTTTAATTGTGTATATATATATATATATATAATAACCTTCCCTTCCTCTCATTTCAACCCTCATCATGATGTTTCTGCATCTAGTGTTTCAGTTGGGTTTGTAACTCTGACAAAGAACGCTTTTTACGGTTGACAGATCTTAGTCTTGTTTTCCCATTTCATATTGTGGTTTGATCATTGATTATATATATATATTAATCATGATTTGTTTTCTTGACCCAATATTTATATGATGTAATTTTTTTAAGGGTTGAGGTCCAATGATTTTAAACTAGTCCTTTTGCCGACGTTTCGACATATATTTATGTCATCTTCAGGGCTACAACATATAAATAGTAGTAATAGTAGTGCTAATTGTAAAACAAAATTGTTGTAGCCCTGAAGATGACATAAATATATGTCGAAACGTCGGCAAAAGGACTAGTTTAAAATCATTGGACCTCAACCTTCAAAAAAATTACATAATATATATATATATATATATATTATAATATATATATATATATATATATATTATATATAATAATATCAAACCACAATAAGAAAAAGGGAAAACAAGACTAAGATCTTTCAACCGTAACAAGCGGTCTTCGTCAGAGTCAAAAACCCAACTGACAGAAACCCAACTGACCCAAAAACTGTTGGGTTTTTGACTCTGACGAAGACCGCTTGTTACGGTTGAAAGATCTTAGTCTTGTTTTCCCTTTTTCTTATTGTGGTTTGATCATTGATTGTTGTTTCACGTGTTTATGTGAAATCTTTTTATATATATAATATATATATATATGTATAACCGTTGCAACGAGTTACTTGCTGTTGCGTCTACAACGTGCTTGGTCTCCCTTTCAGGTCTTCTTCGCACTTCAGTGAGGGAAAACCAAACTTTGAGTTGATTTGAAATCAACCGGGTAATGTTGTTCTTCCAGAACCAAATGTAACGCAAGTAATAAACGGACAGACTTTCTGCCACTGAGAGGAAACTAAATTTGAAAGCTGATAAGTTTGGGTGTTGTAAGCAAACGACTTTTTACTATCATCCACAAGAAGAAATCTTATATCTGATGTAGGATGGACGCTATGGTATGGTATCTGACTTAACCAGTATATCACGCTGACCTCTCTTTGTAAGAGTGTTCTGTTAAACAAGTTAATAACTTAAAAACTAAAATGAGATTAAGTCAGTATTGGTGTACTAAGTTGATTCTAGGCAGAGATAAGACCTAATCAGTTCTTCTTTCATTGAAGGAAGTATTGAATCACCAGCAAAGCGGTGGCAACGCTATGTCCGTCTCATCTCGCTGATCACAATTTATGGCAAAGAATTTCAAAGTCTAGAATTGCCTGCCTTTATCTGAATTAATTATCTTAATTAACACAATTTATTCTAGTAGACTGCACCTTGTAGTAATACTATTCGGATTAAAGCAACTAAAATTAGAATAATTGTATGCATCGTGGGAAAGCCTTTTCTTTGCAGGCTATTTTTAGCTTTCCGGAAGATGGCTTTTTCAACCCATAATTTGGATTCTTTTGAATTTTTTATTTATAATTAAAAGGCATTGTTTGTTGGTCAGTTATCTGGTGGAGTTCGGTTTAAACAGTGTTATAATGCCATAATTAAATGGCAATCGCAAACCCTTTCATTACATTGTGCTCTAATTTTTAGATCCAGTGAAACAAAAGGACAATCAAGAAGGTGTTTCTCACTTCATAAAACTTTTAATTTATTACTACTTTAGGAAGCATTTCCTCATATTTACTATTGTTGAAGAGATTGATGGCTTTGTTACTGTGTTAATATAAGAGAGGTTATTATGTGGTAATCGCAGTATTTATGTGGTAATCGCGGTATTTATGTGGTATTTATTCATTTTGTAAAGAATACTGTTAAAAGATTCTACATTCACTTATTTAATGAAAACAGAACGTTTCGAACATTTTGTCCTCTTCTTCAAGTTACATTATTAGTGCAAAATTCAAAAGGCTGAAAGATGGCCCTTTTCAATTTGTCATGTCAATTGAGGAAGAACACTACATGTTCCAAACACTTCGTTTTTATTAAGCATTACTCTGTGTATACTTTTATAGTATTTTCCCCGAAAATTAGTTAAAATTATTATAGTAAATAACATAACCACTACTGAATATTATAAGTTTCCAAAAGAATTTGTTTTATTATCAAGATGAAAACCTGCTTGACAAGAAGACCTGGTCAGAGAGAGCTCAACAGAAAAATATAAATAAATTGCAAACGACCTTGAGATTTTTACGACCTTAGATAACGTCAAAGAGAAAATGTTTTCAATAAAAATTCCACTAAAAAAAAAAATTTAAATGGGCTCTCTGTTTTCATATCTATTTTTTTAGTAATTTGTTTTTAAAATGCTATCTACTTTGCTTTCAATTTTCGTTTCTTTTACCATTTATAACCTTTATAGATTACTACACACGATGTACTATCGTAAATCGTAGATACTACAGAACAGATCGTATACACTACACTATAGTTCTTAGATAGTATTTAAGTATTATTTATTTATGTGGCGATGAATACTAATAAAAGTACTCGTATTCGCTTATTTAATAAAAACAGCACGTTTCGGAACATTTCGTGCTCTTCTTCAGGTTACATCTTGAGTTGAAAAGGCCGGAGGATGACCAGCTATAGCCCACATTGTTAGCCTACAAACAGGGGAGAGTGACCTAGTTTATCAATAAATGCCAAAATTTATCTTCTTACGAGTATATGTACTTTATAACTGTTTTTAGTAAAAATATATTGTCGAGTTTACTTTGGGCAATAAGTTGAAAGCATTTTTTTGCTGAAACTCTTCCATTAAAAAGCGAAGTCATTTGACCATTGCCTTAGTGGGAATGGTCACTCTGATGGACTGCCAGACCCTTTTCTATTCTTCCAGTATTCTGGTTATATATATATATAAAGTTCGTGAGTTAGTTTCTTTATTTGTTTGTTCACCCATTTTCCGTGGAGATAAAGACCTGAAATTATTGTAATCTTTACTTTTGTTGTGATTGGCTTTGTTTTAGTTGTATTATATAATAACAAATCTTATAAGGGGGTCAGGGTAGCCCAGTGTCTTGCGTACTCGCATCGACTTTGTACAATACAAATTAATAATATTTCTCATTAGAGGGTCAGGGTAGTCTATAATATATAATAATCTATTACATTAGAGGTTAAAAATAAATAATTTTGAAACAAACTTGAACACAATTATCAGATAAAATACGAATGTTCTAAAGAAATATTATAAAGACACATTCCTTCATTAATGTTATTTTATGTTGGATAAATAAATTGAATATTTCAATTTACAAGTTTTGTTTGTTTTAAATATATTTGATTGCGTATATAACTTGAATTGATATTTTATTTATTTATGTCAAAAAATAAATGAATTTTATTTTGCTAAATATACTTACTGTTTATATATCTTGAATCATGTTAAGAATACTATATCAAAAGCTTGGGTTTCCGTGCTTCTGTTTCCGTGCCTTAATAACAAGAAACAGCAATTAAAATTATCCCGGTCAATCATGTTCAGTGAATTTATTTCAATAATTACTGCTATGTTTTTTGAGTGACACAAAGGGTCACGGGTAGTCTAGTTTCCAATAAAATAACAAAAATGCCTATAGTAGAAATGTATACTCTGAATAAGAAAATATGATATCTTTTTTTAAAATCACCTCTTTTTTGGGATATTTTAGCTATCAAAAACAAATATAATTCGTTTGGATAAAGCTGTCAGAGTTTGCAGAAGAAGAATGAATCAGAGGTTGGTAGTATATATAATTTAATGGTGAAATATGTTTTAGGCAAAGTGGCGGAGACGTGGGAGCCGGTTTGAATTAGAGCCCAGCTGGAGGCAGTGCTGGGTGCAAGGTGTTAAGACTAGATAGACTCCCCAGTCTGCTCCCTTGGCTGCAATCACAACGGCCGACACTATTGTTTAACTCTTCCAATACAGGCCATTTGCATTCATCTTCCCCTGTCTGCTAACTTGACCCAAGCATTGGTTAGGACGAATACCGTTCATTCACCCAAATCAGCCTAGAAATTATACTCTTCTGCAGAGTCCTCCGGCTAAATAGCCACCCTTCCTGAACACCTTTCTTCTCTAGTTCTTCGCCATCGCATATTTCCTGTATCTGATTAAAAAAAAAAAAAAGAAAAAGAAGATATATTTCCTTTAACACTGCAATTTTTCAATTTTCAAACCGTGTCATTTTTATAAGTGTCTGATTATTTTCAACCCTAATTATAAAAAAAAAAATCATTCACTGGTTTCTATTTAATCTATGATATATTTTCTTGTGTAACACCAAAACCTGGAACTAGAATCGCCTAGAGACTACTGTTTATCATAAATTAAAACAAATAACAGATAATTTCAGATTGAGTGAGTGATACTTAGGAGTGCTTAAGTCAGATAGCTACATATTTGCTTAACAGACTCCCGAGTCTAATTCCATAGGGAGAGAAGCATTAGGTTTCGATTCACACCCCCTCCAGCTTTGTTCTATCTTCGTCTCACTTTGAAAATCCTTCGGCTTAATCCTATATTACCTGCTCAATATATATATATACATATATTGTTAAATAACGCCCCATATTTGGTTTGAATCTATTTCTTATATAATTTCTCCAATTTTCGGAATTTCTTCCTCAACTTTTCATTAAAACTATAAAGATTATCACCAATATTGCTAGTCGACATGTTTCGAATGTACCACATTCATCATCAGGACAATAATGAGAGTAATAGTGAGTTAGTCAGTTTATATAAAGAAGGTGGATGTGTATAGGAATGTTTACAGGACATCACCCTTGGATTAGGGAGCATTTGGGGGGGGGATGAACAAAGCTTGAAACCAGTGGAGCATCGTACACATACTTCGTACGACATATCAGTACCATTACCACAGCATGTATTTCGTAACAGAATGTCTCGAATATTGAATGAGTTTAAAACACTGGGGACTATGCTAAACAAATACGACAATATTGAATAGACATAATTGAACATATTTTAACTTTTGCTGTACTAACGTACATTGTTGTTTAAACTTTTATACCTAAGTTTTTAAAGACGTGTAAAGTATCATCGAAAGGTCTTACTTTTCCTGATAGTTGTTTTTTATTCCTTGTTTTTACAAAGGTAAATACTTTTTATGATTAAAATTGATGGTGCATTGATGGTCATTGACCTGTAAGCATTGGTGTATTACGGTAAATGTTCTTAATTTGAATATGACTGTTTTGAGAACTACTAAAATCGTTCATTTTCTTATATTAGCATTCCGTTTCATCTTCTAGATTTTGCGTCAAATCAAATCGAAATGAACAAGTTTGAAGTGCAAGAGTGGCATATAACAGATGAAGAGCTGTCGTCAGTAATATGAAACGGCATTTCAAGAAGTCAGTATAAATTATTCATTCAGTGGTGAAGAAGTAATTTCTGCTCAAATCGTCAATTAAATTTGACTAAATCTATGTTAGGGGAAGTGATCGCTTTGACCTCAAGTAGCAGAATTCTTCTTTTGCTCAAGCAACAGGTCTTTAAAGACTATTAATTGTGAGATTATGATGACAAACTGTACACACTTGATTCTACCGAGTCACTATAAAATGCCAAGCTTCGAATTAAACCTTGTTTAGAATGACCAGGAAAGAAAAAAGAAAAAAGCGTTGACTGATTTGAAAAGCTAATGGTTTTATTAGAAAGAAGGGACAAGTTAGAATCGCCTTTCTGCCGAGATGCTTGCCTTTAAACCGGTTTTGGGACAAAGAAAAAAACCAATCTAACTACTTGGGCTACTGGTAGCAATTGCATTTTCAACCTGCGCTCATGCCGAGACCAACATATAATCCTCCAGGAATCAACCCCTTCTTTGTGTAAATCTTTCGTTTTGTGCTTTTTACTGCTTTACCTTCGTCAGGCATTAACAGCTTTTATGGCTTTTTTTTAATCTAATTGTTGAACTTAAATGATTGAACTACTATTTAAACTCAGTCATTGATATCATTATTTTTATAATAAATATTAGAAATTCTTTGAAGGGTCTAAACACGTAGTCTACAGTTCATTAATCGCAACTATAAAACAAGTAATTCAATATCACTCTATGATTCCTGGGCGAGTATATTAATTTATTAATACAGAAAACCCATTCGAAAGGATTTATATAACCAAGAAAGGTGATTATTGGAACGAGTCAATAATTTCTCTCGGTTGACCTTCACTAAATGTCTTTTCATCGTGAGATCTGACGATCAACTTGTCAACTACTTACTCTTTGGGGGATTTCAAGAATACAAATAAAAAAAAGTTAATATGAAACTAACAAAGCGTTTCGAACACTTAGTGTTCTTCTTCAGGTGAACATCTAAAAAATATGCATATGTTTGAGCTTTAATTAAGTCATTTTTCATACTAATTCCCGTGTTTAATACCTCAACAGTTTAATTCAACATTTATATACTGTATTTAATTTCAAATCATTCACTTTGATGTTCTTAGAGCTCACAGATATGCATATATATTTTTTTTTGTTAGAGATGTCAATCTGAAGAAGAACACTAAGTGTTCGAAACGCGTTCTAAGTTTCATATTAAAATTTTTTTATGTGGAGGTGTAATTCTTGAAATCTCCCAATATTAGTAAGTACCATACTATAACAGATTGCACAAGCAATGAAGTATCTATCTTGGAGTATGGTCGAAGTAATTACAGTGGCATCGGGCAAAAATCCTTCATAAATTCAACCTGTGAATAGGTGGTATGATTGGGTTCTAACCAATGTGAACATAATCAATATCAATGTCACAGTAGAGTATACCACTCTATTGTGTAAGTGACATTAATGTGAACATAATCAATATCAATGTCACAGTAGAGTATACCACTCTATTGTGTAAGTGACATTAATGTGAACATAATCAATATCAATGTACTTATACTATTCTATGATAACTTTAATTATTGAGATAACACAAAACACAGGAAGAACTCATAAAAAATCGTATATTGTATTATCATCTAAATAAATATCCTGAGAGGTTATAAAATAATAAATTTGACATATCAAAACAGAATAATAAGTTTTAAAGCAACAGTTATTCATCAGGAGTTCTGAAGTGAAGATGTATTGTAAGCCGTAGATATGCCCTCAGCCTAGCGTCTAGTATAACAAAGCCTGAATTTTAGAATTCAGCTTCCAAAACATTAATGTAATTTTTAGTTTTATTGTGTCCAGTTGGAACACCATTAATGATTTTAGAGAAAAAGAAGAAGAAAATACATATAGATATATTGGAATAACTAGAGAGTTCTCGAGGCTTGTTCAAATACGCAAACACATTTCAATGCGGCAACATTTCACTATATTTGTATATAGTATCATATATCAATAATATATATGATTATATGATATATCATTATATATCATATGTAATATCAAGCCAAACGTCAAAGGATTATTTAAAAAATGAACAAGAATTGATGTTCAGGTTTTACTATATTAATTCAGACTACAGGATCTGACACACTTGAAATGATACAAAAAGTGTTTTAATCTTACAACAATATTACATAGAGTAGGTTATGAATACATTGCTAATAAAATAAAAAGTATAAGAATTTTTTCAACTTGTGGTTACCTGTTGACGTATATATTGATATTTGTTATGTTCCTAATATAACAGAACATATAACGGAAATGGCTTCATATTTAACTGTTTGTACTTCTTATTCTTTTTTCTCTTCTTTTAAAGCCTGCAAGAAAGTCGAAATGTTTGAGAATCGTGAGTGTTAGTTTTTTTGTTTTTTTTTTTAGTTCTAACTTTAATTATATACCATATATTGTGCTTTAAGTTTAATTCCATTTGTATGACCAGTAGAAATGTATTACAGGCCAAGTAACGGCTCAAATCTGATTGGTGTTTAAAAACTTTCTTTTGACTGAATACTAAGTTTTATTTCTGTTTTGAGTATTTTCAGGATGACATTTTTTTTATTTAACTGGTCACTCTTCTCAACCCGTTAGTTTATCGAAAGATTTTATTCATACTGGGGAAAGTATTATGTCTCCACACAAAAAATTTATGATAATAAAGTTTATTAAAACGAACTATTTTGAGTGGAGACAATACTTTCCCCAGTATGAGTAAATACCAAACTATAACAGACTGCACAATTAATGAATGAATGATTTTATTCCCGCTTTAGGATTTCTTACCATGGTTTGTATGTTTATTTCATTTCTTCTGTTTAAGAGAGTTGTAAAAGACTTTTAGAGAACTGCAAATGGAACCATTTCCTGATACTTTTACTTACTAGATAATAGGACGCTTTCAAGATAATAAGTGCTTCTCAACTCAGTGCAAATGTACGTAAGGTATACAGCTATTTTATTGAACAGTATCGTTTTCATGAAACAGGATTTGTTTTCAGTCGTCTAGTTGGGGTTTTGTTTAAAAGAAAACTGCAGGTGTGGTCCGGAGCGACACTCTTGTTTATCTCGAGTCTATTTGAACCTGTTTGACTGTTCCGTTACAGTGCTTACCTCCTGTTAAGGATTCTCCTAGGACAGACAACCTTGTCATTGAAAAAAGTTCTAGCTTTTCAGAGAATATGGAAATCTATCTCTGTGCAGTGTAGAAACTATAATACTGCATCAATATTGGAATATAAAACAATTTGTCGAATTAAATAGCCCTTATCAGTCAACGTTTCTGTTATCAAGATCCTACTTAATATCTTTAGTGATAAGAGTCTCACCGCCCTGCCTTCCTGCGGGGCTCTTCGCTCTTCACACCTCCTGATGACGATGATGGTCGAAATATCGGTGTGAGTTATGTCTGTGTCTTTCTGTGTTTTTCCTTCGTTTTGAATTTAATTTATATATATATATATATTATATATATATATATATATATATATAAGATTTCACATAATCACGTGAAACAACAATCAATGATCAAACCACAATAAGAAATGGGAAAACAAGACTAAGATCTTTCAACCGTTGGATTTTTGACTCTGACGAAGACCGCTTGTTACGGTTGAAAGATCTTAGTCTTGTTTTCCCATTTCTTATTGTGGTTTGATCATTGATATATATATATATATATATATATATATATATATATATATATATATAAATATGTATAATATTATATATATATATATTATATATGTATATATGTATGTAATGAAGCAGAAAGAACTAAGAAATCTCACTCCTTTATATCGACAGTTATCGTCATCAGTTGTAGTTTGATCTGAAAGCTTTCTGCTAGTCACTCTTTGTCTGACAGCCGGAGTGGCCACTTTTACTCTTGTTGATGACGACTGTCGAAATATAGAAGTACCTTTTGTCATTTTTTTCCATATATAATGAAAAAGAAAATAAAAAAATTAAACATTTGTTCAATGATACCCGATTGTGAAGCTACAAATTTAAATTTTGAAGAATTAGTCGTAAGTTTATTATATAAACATTAGTCAAGAACTAAGGAATGGACTATCATTCCTTCTTATCATTGCTCTAATACGATGATTTGAAATATTTTTATAAAACATAGTAAAGGAATGAAAGGATGAAGATTTCAATGAAGGTTTAAGAATTATTTAGACGTGCCTCATGCTGATAGCAAAATCTACACGTGTCAACAGTACTATATACATATATATATATACAAAACTAACATTTATCGGGACTCAGTCAGTTCTTCAGAAGAACTTCAGAAGAGTCCCGATAAATGTTAGTTTGTTTCTATTCCACGATCGATACTTTTATCATTATATATATGTGAGATTAAATTTTCTGCCCACTTTTGTCTTTATCAGTTTTCTGGATTTCTTTTCCAAATCTCGTAGTCTTACTTTGATTTCTCTAGGAACTAGGTGTATTAACTCACCATATGTTTTGCTGTCCATTTTTTTATTGTTACCGGCGTTTAAAAAAATGGACAGCAAAACATATGGTGAGTTAATACACCTAGTTCCTAGAGAAATCAAAGTAAGACTACGAGATTTGGAAAAGAAATCCAGAAAACTGATAAAGACAAAAGTGGGCAGAAAATTTAATCTCACATGTATAAATGAAGGACTGTTCCCCAAATATACGAATATATATATATCATTGAATAACTGACTGTATTTCACTGATGTCATTTTCTTCACCAGTTTTTCGAGTTTTTTTTTGGAGAAGGAATTCTCCAACGTTTGGGTGAAGTAAAGAAGAAGCTATTTAGAAACCTCGAAAATTGTGGTGAAAATTACATCAGTGAAATACGGTCAGTTATTCAATGAAATGTGCTTGAATGCCCAAATTTTACAAATAAAGGTCCCCATTTTAACTTTATTAGATTAATAAAACATGATTATTTATTCTGTTTAAAAAATAAACTTACAAAATGCATTTTAGGGATGGAGCGGATTATTTATTTCATATTAATTTCAATGCGAATGTTGCTTCATAATACGAGTAAATTGCAATAAAAGCTCGGTCCCTGAACGATTAAACTCGAACTACAAGATTCTACAGTATTATTGTAAAAGTCTGTAATACGTAACTATCCGTTAATGTTATTACATTTTAGTAAAATTAGTTATCACTTCTATAGTAAAATAATTAACGGACAAGAAATAAAATGGAACCTTATATTTTACATATACAATAGTATCATACAGTATTACATACAAATTTAAAATAGTGATATAATATAAGTCTTATTCAATGGAATTTAATTGCATTGTTAAGAAATAACGGCGATAATAGCAAACAAGTAGAATTACCATACACTTGACTACTTACAAACCAATAAGAGAAGAATGTTTACGTTTAGGAAGATGTTTTAATTGATAAACAAGAACTAACTGGAAGGAAGCGAAGTGGGGGTAATGACCTGTGACTCTGGGCTTCTTTCATTCAACATAAACAAATATTTACCTGTAAAGCAAACTTGCCGACCTTGAGCCATTGTAAACATTCCTCTCATACTCGACCTTTAGTAGAAGAATAATATATTTCAACTTTGTCAAAGCTGTATAGGGAGTAATCCGTGATTAAATTTAAATTTAATCTATAATTAAATATAAATTGATAAATGAGAATATTATATCAGAATAGAAATTGATAAATAACATACTCAGGTGACCTTCAATGTGTTGGTTGCGATAATTGTTCATATATATATATATATATCAATATTTAAACCACAGTAAGAAAATCAAAAAAATCGCCTAAGATCATTCAACTAAAAGAAGTGGTCTTCGTCAGAGTCTCACTGAGGTCTTAACAACAGTTTTGGTTGGAATGTTTTTATCATTCTCTGATTTTTCTTACTATGAAATCTTCTTATATATATAACAGGATTTCATAAAAATACTTGAAATAACAATCAATGATCAAACCACAATATGAAAAGGGAAATAAAACTAAGATCTTTCAACCGTAACAAGCGGTCTTCGTCAGAGTCAAAACACTACCGAGGGTTTTGACCCAAGTCAATTAGGTTTTGTCTCTGACGAAGACCACTTGTTACGGTTGAAAGATCTTTGTATTTTTTTCTCTTTTTATATTGTGGTTTGATCAAATATATATATATATATATATATATGTAGACTTAAAAATTGGAAAAACGATCCAAACTGGACATAATACGAGTTCAAAATCGAAGAAGAATAACACATAGGGTAAAGAAAGACACTTACAAACTCAGTTTAAGTAAAACTACTCAACTAATTCAGAGTCAAACTATACTTAGGAACTCAGAGTTTGTAAGTGTGTTTCTTTACTCTGTGTGATACTCTTCTTCGAGTTTGAACTTGCATATATATATATATATATAAACTAGAATTTAAAAAGAACACATAGAAAAGAAATCACTGTGTGATTTCTTTTGATATATATATATATGTTCGGATGAAAATATATTCCGAAAAGGAAATAAAGTTCAATATAGATAAAGAAACAGAGAGCAATTACAAACACACACTTTCAGTTTCTAATTTTCGGTTTGACCCTCTTATCTCCTCCAATGATGGGTCAAACTGAAAATTGTGTGTTTTTAATTTCTGTATGTATCTCCATTCATATATAACTGTATATATATATAAATGTGAATATTTTGTTAGCTGGTATATGACATCTCTTAATGCCGGTATCTCGCTTTCTTGACTGGCTGCGAAGTTGTGAGTCTGTTAATATTTTACAACACGCTTTTAGGATTCTGATTTAAAGAGGTTCCTTTCAAGTCTACCGCAGTTTTGGCTTTCACTAAACCTGTTTAATGGTCGATGATCTGCTACCAATGTGTATAAATATTAAGACTGACGACCTAGCAGGCAGCCATAGCAAGTGAATGATTGTCGTGGAACGAGTTTGTTTGGAGTGAGTCCAAGTAAACATGAAGAAAGAGGACTTCATTTAAGTCCGTCAACAGCTTGAGGAGGATATGTATGAGTCACTGGTCACCCTTATCCCTGCTATCCTTCTTGTATTTCTCACAGCTCTCCTGAGGGAATTTTAACACATTTCCATTTGGTTTAAATTAATTCTTATAATATGGAGTCTCCAACCGTCGCGCCGCAAGTGCGCCTGGAGTCCCTATCTCTCCTCTGTAAGACTGTAAGTCTGTTTTTCTATTTACTGTATTCTTATAGTTTACTTTGAAACGTGTTTATATAAACTATATATAAAGAACACACAGAAATGAAGCAAAAACTTACTACTATATTTTGATGGTCCCGTCATCATAAGGACCCGGTCAGTTCTTCAGGTTTAAGTTAAACTTTCATTGCCAACGTTTGCTGCCAACCTATACTAATATATATATATATATATATATATATATATATATATATATATATATATATATATATCAGGAAGAAATTAGAAACAATGATTATGATCTTTCAACCATATCAAACAGTCTTCGTCAGTGTCAAGCGGACGATCCAGCGGACTTTTAAATAAAAACCAATTAAAAACATGGTAGGCCACAGATAGACAAAGGAATAACTCACTTCTATATTTTGACCATCGTCGTCGTCAGGAGGCGAAGAGTCTAGCAGGAAGGTAGAGTCGCCGCTCTCTGTCTATCTGTCTCTATTTTTAATTGGTTTTTATATAATAATATATATACTTTCATCAAAACAAACAAGGTTAGAATGTTTTAAAGTAAATTACAGGTAAATAATAAATAGGTATTACTGATTAGAAAACTAAATCTTTGCACTAAGTCTCCTTTGTGTGGGACTTAGTGTTTTTCCTGTATTTTGTTCATGAGTAAATAACACAGAGTAAGTGCTTACATTGTAGATAAATTGGTTTCAATTAGTCTCAATTTTAGGTTCAACCGTCATCATGGGGAATGCGCTTTCATAAAAGGTATATTTACTCTCGCGACATAAGCAGTTTGTGTCTATTTATTGTTTATGTGTAATTTACTGTTTAAAGTAATAATATACTACCAACGATGAAAACAAAGAAAAACAGACGCTCATCGTTCAAACAAAGAGAATTCTAACTGTCTCTGCAGTGTTGTGCTTGATCATGACTGATCATTTGTAATCACTGATTAAAAATCTCATTAAAATTTGTCTTTATTTCCTGACGACGGTTGAGACTGCAAGTGTTATTCTTTCCTCATTTGTGTATCGGCACTCAGTTGAACTATACATCTATCTATGATATATGGAGTTATACATCAATAGTAAAAAAAAACTGATATATTTCATTCTTCGGTTGATTTGATTCCTTTGTTTGCATGGTCACTTATGTTAATTTTGAAATTCCTGCATGTGAATAAAACAAAATAAAAACCAAAATTACGCGTCTTTAGCAACAAAGAATTCACCGGTATAACAAATAATACGTAAGATACAAGAGCAATACAGTTTTATTATGCCTTCTTATATCTATTCCCAGAGAAAGATTAAAAATAACAATTTTGAATTTATTACAGTAGTTTTTTTATTTATTACCAATAATAAACATTGTGATGTCAATATAATGGTTAAGATTAATCAATGAAGTTAAGCAACAGTGTGTATGACTAGAACTTGAATGGGTGACACTTGGTTCTAATAGCACGGAGGGTAACATGGCCCTTTTGTGGTTTGAAAGGGTGGGGAAGATGAATTCACTACGCTTTCGTCTCCCGCTGGGAAAGAAGAAAGGCATACACCCTTTAAGTGTGAGTGGTAAATAAATTTATTGTAGTCAGTATTTAACGTTAATATCATCCTCTGTTATATTAGCATATCGACCAGACGAGGTATATATATATCACAATCAGTCAACGGTCAAGGAATTCCAACTCCTTTGCGAACTTAGTCAACGAAAAAATTTAAACTGCCAAGTTTAAATTAACTGTATAACACTTTATTTTAACGTTTTCTTTACTTATTATTGTTGTGAATGCATTGTTTACTGTACGTATCCATAATAAATCCTAGCTCTGCATCCATAATAATGCTTTCCTATAGAGGAATTTGAAAAATCTACGTCTCCACACCAGAAAAAAAGTTTAATATGAAAGCTAACAACGCGTTTCGAACACTTAGTGTTCTTCTTCAAGTTTATATCTGCACTCTTGAGATGTTGATATAAACGGGAATAACCTAAGAAGGACTAATAACATAAGCAAATACCACACTATAACAGATTACACACATAATTAAATAATGATCTTCTATTAGCGAAACTACTCCTTTACCCACCGTTCAAGTCTCTCTCTGAAGGTTACTTAGCCATTTGAAGAAACACAATGTTATAACGATTTTAAACATCAATTTAGCCAATTTATTTGTATTCATCAAAACAAAATCTATAATTTATGTGAAAAAAATTGAAAAAACTTTTTATCAAATATAGTCATAGTATGAAAAATGAAATATAAACAAAGTTGCAAAATTTTTAATCTTTGTAATTTTTTTTTTGGAATTATTTTTATTGAACATAAAATAAATGAAAAGCATACCTTTGCTTCTTATGTGCTTTAAATTATGTATTTTAAGGCTTACGCTCAAATTAAAGGAAGGCACTAAGGCTAATTTACACTTACTTACTTGGATTTGTTTCTTAAAATGAAATGATAACATTTGTTCGCGAATCATTGTATAATTATATGGTGTTTTATGAATCATTTAGGTTTAAAAAGTTAACAACATCTATCCATACACGGTATTGTTTTCTCTCTATTTATATCTGCTATATAAAATATTACGAAATTAGAAGGAGTACGACAATAATTACTAACAGAAAACTTAAGAGAAGGGTTCGCGAGATTTAAAGGAAAATCTTACTCTTCATAAAGGCAAATGGGCACGCAAGAAGTATATGTTTAACGAACAAAATCGCGCCTATGCAATATACAAATAGTTATTTATATTATACATACGGTCTTATAATATTTAATATAAAATATTTTATATAATGTTTGATATAACATGTAAAATTACTCTAAACCGGGTAACAAAAGTCCAAAAGACAGGCACACTAACAGTTTTCATTTGTTACAAATGTCTTCAGATGTAAAAGAGATTAAGATGTCCCATCCCACAGAATGTAGCGATAGTTGACACCCAGTATATATATATATATATATATAAAACTTTAAATTACACAAAACACGACACAGAAAAAAGAATAAAAAGCCTATTTACTAAAATCTCAAT
Organism: Hermatobates lingyangjiaoensis; assembly: GCA_026182355.1. Taxonomy (NCBI): domain Eukaryota; kingdom Metazoa; phylum Arthropoda; class Insecta; order Hemiptera; family Hermatobatidae; genus Hermatobates; species Hermatobates lingyangjiaoensis. The sequence continues at coordinate 430,767 of JAPFBL010000061.1, forward strand.
ATTTTGAACTGTTGTTCATCATCAACAAACAAATTGTATATATATATGTTTATAAATGCTAAAATCGGTTCCTTATAAAATATATTTGATTGTAGGGTAAAAAGGTTAATAAAATAGTCTTCACGTATAGAAATTTAATAATATAAACAGCGTGTTTCGAACACGTAGTGTTCTTCTTCAGGCAGTAACTGAAACATTTTTAATTTAATGCGTGAAGAATACTACGTGTTCGAAACACGTTGTTTATATTATTAAGTTTCTGGAGACTATTGCATTAACCTTTTTACCCTACAATGAGTAAATACTATATAATAAACTGATTGCACTATCTTAGAAATGTTTTTGATTTACAGTCGACCATTTTTTTTATTGATAATTGTTTTTTGTTTTCAATAAAATTCTCCAGCAATTCGAAAACTTACATGCTTTCTTCATTAAATAAATTGTTGGAGATTATTAGAAATAGTTAATTATTTGGGATATCCCCCCCTCCTCCCCAAGATCTGAGCTCTTTCAAGAGAGTTCGTTCGTTAGAAGATTCAAAAGAAGGCAGAGAGAATCTGAAGGTATAGTTTATATTATTAATACGGCAAACCGTCATACCTCGTACGAGGATCTAGGAGTCGTTGGAGAGCTTTCAAAAGCGATCCAACGACTCCAAGATCATCGTACAAGCTATGATGGTTTGCCGTATTAATAATATAAATCATACTAACCTCAGTTGTAATAATAATATGCATGTATTGAAGGTATAGTGTCTAATGATTTGAGTTTAGTTCTATGCGACCTTCAGAAGGATCAAAACAGGTCTTAACTGATACTAAAGACCTCCGCTTCCGTTGCTTATACATGTATATTCCTGGGCAATATTTTTTTTTAAGGGACCAAGATTCCAAAAGATGACAATACTATCGAAGCAGGTCTTAACTGATACTAAAGACCTCCGCTTCCGTCGCTTATACATGTATATTTCTAGGCAATATTTTTTTTTAAGGGACCAAGATTCCAAAAGATGACAATACTATCGAAGCAGGTCTTAACTGATACTAAAGACCTCCGCTTCCGTCGCTTATACATGTATATTTCTAGGCAATATTTTTTTTAAGGGACCAAGATTCCAAAAGATGACAATACTATCGAAGCTGGTCTTAACTGATACTAAAGACCTCCGCTTCCGTCGCTTATACATATATATTTCTAGGCAATATTTTTTTTTTTTTTGAGGGACCAAGATTTCGGCTAAGTTTTGATAGAAGGACATTGTATTTTGTTTGAAAGATTTTATTTTCGATATGCTGGTAGTAATGGTGGTGGTGGTGGGTCTGTTTGGTGTGCGCTGTGTGAGAGCGGCGAGGCCTCGCGCACACTACACTCTAAAGCTGACTGAATGACTGGGTACTCACGATATGCTGCTGCTGCTGCTAACGAAAGCCCGTGACTCCAGATGCAAGGTGCAAGGACGCTGGTCCGCAGACTAGTGACTCTGCCATCCACAGCCACTCGCTTTTCTTCACAACCCCCACTCCGGCACCACTTCCTCCTCCCTCGTGCTCTCATTTAAGCATCTCTTTGTCAAGGTCATTTCGCCGTCAAATCTTTGCCCTTTTGACTTTCTTTTTCCCTCCATCTTTTTAAGTTCAAAACGACTTTCCTTTTTCAGATAACAGTCCCCCCACCCCCTGTGTTTTGACTTGTTAGACCACTTTAATGGGGCAGTTTACAAACTTTACAGGTTGTTCTTTAAGCTCAGGTCATTGAAATCACGTTAAATGACCAAATTATTGTAAAAAAAACTGTAATGACAACCATCATTTAGAATATATATCAGTTAACTGTCATCCCTCCATCAATTCACTTCTTCTCCTGAGGACGACCGCCATTACGGTCAAAATATTGAAAAATGAGTCTTTGTTATGTTTCAGTCTATGTGTCACAGTTTATTTTAAGTATATATATATATATACATATATATACAACAAAACTTAGGTTTATTGGGACACGGTCAGTTCTTCAGGTTCAAATTAAATTCCCATTGCCAACGTTTCGGTCTTTATTTAAATTTTTTTCATAGGCAGAAGTATCAATTTTGAAACAGAAAAACAATTTTTGTAATCCGACATGTTTTGGCCATCATCGACCATTTTCAAGGATATTTTATAAAAGGAGTTTCATAACATACATAAAATTATAAACGAATTCTAAAAGTAAACAATAATTGAATTAAACTACACAAAGTCAGCATAACACATAATCGCAATAAGGCAGGTTATCGAAAGGTAGTGGGCATGGTGAGATTTACCCAGGGTCCTGGTCACCTTCCATCCATCGTTTGCATCTGGGGAGGTATTAAATTGGCTTCTTTACCTCTCCCTGACTGGTTCATCTCCTGACTGCCTTCATATAGCTTTAAAATTCTTGTAAATCCTCCGCCCTGGCTGTTAATACTGGGTTGTTTTTCTAGGATAAAATGGCTTTCAAAATTTTGTAATTTGGTATGGTCATGTTCCTGTTCTAATACCACAGGGTTGTCTGTTAACATTTCCCTTGTTAATGTTATTTATATGTTGTTGTGACATGCTCTTTAGGCTCTCCGGATGCAAGATGCATGGTGAGCCGTCTTGAAAGTGTTGTGGTAGAACCAACCTATTTAGAGCGTTAGGACTCGCAGTTCCCTAAGTTGCAACTAAACTCGTAGGAGGGGTGCTTTCTTCTGTGGTTTATTGTTAATGACCATTCTTGATGTCATTAAGTTAGTTTTGTAAATTCTAAGTTACGATCTATCATCCGGATTGAGGCATGTTGTATTGTTTTCATAATCCCTTTTAATATGCGTTCGTCAGTTTTATATACATTGAAAAACTGGTTTTTGTAATGTAATATATGTGTTACGCCTATTTTTTCGGGATTATGCTCATTTTTATTACCATGAAGTTTTATTATATTTTTTATTAGAGAACGAACTTTTTTGTAATAAGCCTTCTACTATAATTAGTGTTGTACGTTTGTACTATAGTAGTGTTGCGTGTATTAAAGAAAACGATTGGTATATTTTACAATGGTAGTGATAGCGCCTTCACCAATCAAAAGTGTATTTCTTTATCTCACTGCATCTCACTTGTGCGGAGGGTTATGAGGGACTCCGGATGAGAATGCTGCGGAGTGTTATGAGGGACTCATGAGAGAATGCTGCGGGAGGTTATGAGTGACTCCGGATGAGAATGCTGCAGAGTGTTATGAGGGACTCTTGAGAGAATGCTGTGGGAGGTTATGAGGGACTCCGAATGAGAATGCTGCGGCAGGTTATGAGGGACTCCGGATGAGAATGACACTGAGCCCTATGAAGGGCTCCGGATGAGAATTCTGCGAGAGTTTATGAGTGAATCCGGATGAGAATGCTGTTGTGGAGTGGGGTGGGGGAAGGTAATTAGGGACTCCGGATGAGAATGCTGCAGATGGTTGTGAGGGACTTCGGATGAGAATGTTGCGAAAGGTTATGATGGACTCCGGATGAGAATACTGCTCTAACCTGTACTGGTCATCGTGGCTAAGTGACTTCAACGCCAATACTTGGTGTTGAATGAAAGAAATATTGAAGTTTCATATAGTCAGCTGTTGGTCAGTTACAGCCTCTAATTAAAGCCACTTCGTGGTAATTCTCCCTTAGACGTAGACTGATCCCCTTTAATCTCCTTTACCATTTCTACACGATTATTGGATTCAACGATCCATATCTAATTCTATGTACACCAATAGTTCACCCGAAACAGGTGCTGTCTTACATTAATCTAATTCACTACCCAAAAAATTGCACAATTCTACTCTAAGTAAACGCATTATCAGAAATAATAAACAATCAATGTAAGTAATGAATTGATTTTAATTAGGCTTCTAATTTTTGCTAATTATATTGAAAATGAATTTGGCATGTTTGTTTTTAACAATTAGCTTATCATGGGAAGGTATGTTTCCTTTGATTGATTAAGACTCAAAAATGAAAAGTAACAGGTAACTTTATAATCGATGTAAATTTTAAATCTACAGTGACAGTGATTGAGGCAAGTAGCCATGTCTGTACGTTTGTTTGGAGCTAGTAATGAATAATATTATTTACTAGCAAGCGTACCCGTCTTTGACGGAATCAAAAATTCTATTATACTTGGTATTCCAAAATATCAAGTATAGTATTATACTAATACTATAATTAGAAAATATAGAAAGTAGAAAATGCCATTATTAGTATAGTGTTAAACAAATGCCTCTGTATACACTACATTAGCTGTCTGTCCTTCAGGTCATGGAAGAACAAACAGTTGAAACCTCTGACTCTTGAGCAAGTAAACTACAGTTGACCATGTGAGAAAAACTTGGTCTCGCTAACTTGAATTCCTTCGTTAGATAAAGTCTCCCTTTGCGACTTAGATAATTCCCTTTTGACTTAAAGTCATTGCGAAATAGACTCTGACGGGACTTTGAAATCATTTCAACGGAAACAGACAGTGGCTCGGAATCAATGGTATGCGTGGTATACACACAGACTCCCCAATACCACATCCAGTCATTATGTCCGCCTCTATGGCATATCTGTGTAGAGCACGAACTCAGAGTCGTGACCCGTTGCACAGTTTTGGGGCACTCATGTTTCGTAACATGAAATTTGTTACTGCTACTAAATTGCAGCATGATCAGTGCTCCTCCTTTAAGTTTTTACTCATGAGCAGGCAGTCCAGGAGAAATAAATTCAGAGTCAAGAAATTCAGTTAGATAATGAACTGCTTCTTCATCACTAATCCAATCTCTTTACTGACTTGTAAGTTCTTTCCTCGGTATGATATAGCGTAAGAACTTGTTTGTTGATTTTTCCTGCCTGTTCATATTAAGGGTTGAGAATTGCTCGTTTACAAAACTATTTATTCGTAATAGATAGTACATCCTCAACTCTGGAAAACACCTTTTCAAAGATGTCAAATACGCAATGTATTCATACGCTCCAATGAAATTAAAACCAACTAACAATACCTACTTGCCACACCTGTGTATTTTCAAAACAAACTTGTCTGTGAAGTTAGGAAAATACGCTTAAAGCCCTATAACTTCGTTTCTGTACTGAATTATGAATCTATTTAGAGCCCGTATTTTAAGTTAGGCATACACAAATCCAGTGTCAAAGTTTCAGCTCACAATGTCTTATGGTGGCTGAGTTTACTTGTAACAAATGTTTTTGCCTTAAACGTCCATAACTTCACTTCTACGTTGAATTTCCAATCAATTCAGAGCCTATATTTTAAGTTAGACCTACTCAAATCAACTGTAAACGTTTCAGCTTTATATGTCTTATGGTAGCTGAGTTTACTTGTGACAAAGTTTTGCGGACAAACAGACAAACCGACAGAAATTTTTCTAAGGGTGGATTCGGTTTCTCCAATGTATGAAACGTAAAGAAATGTTGAAATGAGTCAGTTCTAAGCAATGTACAGACAAAATCATTATTTTATTTATATAGATTAAATCATTAAGAAATATGACTGTGTGAAGTTAGTGATCTGATACCTTATGAATTGACCGCACCAAAGCACTTTTAATTATTTTTGCTTCTAATTAGAGAGAGTTTATTAAAACAAAAATATATTTCAATTTTAATAATAAATTTTTTTGTTTTGATTATTTTAAATGCATAATGCTGGAATATTTTTATAAGAGTGTAAATTGTACGTTACTATTTATTCTAGACCAATAGCTTTGAAAAACATTTGTGATTGAATCCTATATATTTACTGCAAATATTCCATAAATTAATTCATTTGTCTATATTTATTGCTCATTTTAAGTTTATAAGGTGGTAGGGTTCCTTGTTTCTCCTACAGAAAATAGAATAGATGAGTGGTTTACTTTATTCCCTTGCTTCTTTCGTTCAGGCAGATTAGGCATTTGAAGATAACTGGTATTTTCATAACTCTTTGCTTTCCAAAGCCACCTACCTTTATCTTTCTAGTTTCACACAAGAATAGCATGTTTTTGTTCATTACCACTCTTACTTTTGTAACAAAACATATCTAAGGATATAGAGTCTCTGAATGGATATCTTTCATTTCAAATCCCCGACTAAGTTCTCTGTGCAATAGTGTTTCCAAACCAATAATGCCCTACGTAAAGGTGAATCTAGTGTCCATTATGAATAATTAATCTTCTCCTCGAAAGGGCAAGGTCAAAGGTGCTATTACCGAGTCGCCTGGAGCCAACATTTCAGAGGGCGCATTATTCAAGCGTAAGGGTCTCTTGAATAATCTCAAATTATTAATTAAAAACAAGTATAGTTAAAAGAATAGTATACTTTAGTTATATTTTCAATAATTCTCCTATAAAGAATTAGTTTTGTTGTATTATTTGTTTTGTTTTAACGAATTTGTATCATAATGAATTAAAGAATTTCTTATTAAACTTCTTCCGAAACTAATTCTAGAACATATTGAAATTGATATAGTTTTGTCTAAAATTGTTTGTTGCAAAATAAGGATAATACCATTAGAATACTAATGGTACTAATTAGAATAATAATGATGCATACTAGAAGGTATTATGGTTATATAATTTTATTTCATTATTCGATAGAAATATATATTACAGGACTGCCTTGTTTATGAGTCTACAGATTTGTTTCACTTAGTTTTGACTATCTTCATTAATTGACTAGTTAATCATATTAGGTGTTACACTTGAAGAACTGTTAAACTATTGTAGGTAACACATGTACAGGGCGACCTCTTCAGAGGTTCCCCATGTCTTTTGATGGGTGTTGGACTCATGCTGGTTCTGGTTCCTTGCTCAGGAAGGGTAGACTTCCTATATATGGTCGGAGGTCGTCGCTGAGTGAGAAGGCAGTATCTTCTCGGGAGGATGCCTGCAGAACATCAAGAGGGTGCTAAACCCTTAACCCTTACCATTGGGAAAGTCCATGAACTTGACTAGTAGACTCTGGTACTTGTCATCACTCTGGAAGTGAGCCCGGGTACCAGAGAAATGGGTATTCCTCATTTGGGGGACGACGGTATCCTCGTGGATGGTATGGCAGTAAACTGTTTGACTTGTTAAGAGTCTGCTCTATACACGTACCTAGATTGTGTACGTGTGTTTCATAAATATTTGAAGAGTCTTGTTTGTTGTGTAGTTTCTGTTTAATGTAACTGTTGCCGTAATATTTATGGCTATATATTTCTTATTTTTGCGTATAGTCAGTTTCTATTTTGTGCGAAGTATATGCTGTTTGAATGCGTTAGGTTGCGCATTAATATTTGTTAGTTTACAAAGATGAATCTTATCTTATCTTCTTGTGCATCTTAACAGAAATAGGCTCCCTGTACCTTTGTTTGAATGTACGTCCTTTTTGTCCTATAAACATATATATTTATACAGTGTCATCCGTAATTGTTACATGTAACTTTTTACATGTAATTCTTACATATTACCATTGTTATTGTATTGTATTGGACTACATTATTTTTTGAGTTTACGTGTGCTAAAATTAAAGATCTGTTTAAAGTTTCAACTTTAATTATAAATAATTTACTAGAAACAAACTAAGTTTTAAAATTTAAAAAAGTAATCAGTGACACGTTATCAGTTGGAATAATATATTTTTCAAATTAAAAAAAAATTATGAATAACACAGCATCACTTAGAATAAATATACTTTGAGGTGTTAATTAAATATTTTATAGAAGTACTCAGATCATCTATAAATATAAACTCAGGACATATCTATGTGCTGGTCGAACTATACAAATGTCCAAATACCTGCTATTCCAAAGTGGGGACTCACATTTTTTTGAAAATTTCTTGTTCCTGTTTTGCTGTAAAAATTGTTTAACAATTTTTTTATACATAATTAGAACATTATAACAATTAATTAGAATAATAAGAACATTAGAGTATAACAAGTGGTGTTTTGGCACCCTTTGGATCACTTTAATAAGGCCTGCACAATTCACAATTGACAGGAGGTCACACATATGACAAAAATCAGCCGCGGGTCGCAAATAATTGTTTTGAAAATATTTATAGAATGTATGCTGGACAATAACAGAAATAACATGCTGCATTCAAATCTATTTATTATAAAGTAATTAGTATTTACTCACTTCCCATTAATGAGAAATGTTGCATGTCTTTTTGTCCACAAGTTTGTCGAATCCTGGAGACATCTGGGAAGCAGATACTTTTAAAATGTCTTGCAAATGTTCGTTAGTCAGAGCAGACCGCGGACAGGAAGTGTACGGCTGAGAAAGAGAAGTTTTAAAACGTTTCCCACTGTTCTGTCTTGACGTCAGCAAGCTTTGTACGACCAGCAGCTGATTTGTCAGATGTTGAGTGTTATTATTCAATGAAAAGAAATGCTTTAGCTTTGTGTTGAAACGTCGTTTCAACATGAGTAGTTCGTGTGAACTACCAGTCGTAGTTCAACAAAATAGAAAAAAAGAATACTAAGCGACCGCTGGATTAAAAAGATGCTTTTTTTTGCATTGTCGAAGTAACAATAATATAATTTTCAAATACTTTCGTGGGCCACATCAAAAGGTCATGTGGGCCACATCAGATGATCTCGCGGGTCACATCAGAAGGTCTCGTGTGCCGCATCAGAAGGTCTCGCGGGCCGCATCAGAAGGTCTTGTGGGCCACATCAGAAGGTCTCCTGGGCCACATCCTCGTGGGCCACATCAGAAGGTCTCGCGAGTCGCATCAGAAGGAGTGTTCGTGGGCCACATCAGCAAGTCTCGTGGGCGACATCAGAAAAGGTCTCGTGGGCCACATCAGAAGGTCTCGCGGGTCGCATCAGAAGGTCTTGTGGGCCACATCAGAAGGTCTCGCGAGTCGCATCAGAAGGGGTCTCGTGGGCCACATCAGAAGGTCTCGTGGGCGACATCAGAAGAGGTCTCGTGGGCCACATCAGAAGGTCTCGCGGGTCGCATCAGAAGGTCTCACGGGCAGCATGCTTTCTGACTTCAACTAACCGTGTTCCCTGTTTGTGTGATATTCGTCGTACGCTACAGTATATTGTTAATTACGTTTGAAACAGCTCTCTGACAATATATGTTTCAAAAAAAAAGTAGTGAATAACACAGCATTCACTTAAGTACTTAGAAGAATATAAGGTGTTATATTTACTTACTCTCAGGTGTTAATTAAATATCTTATTCAAGTACTCAGATCATCTATATGTTTCATCGAAAGAACTACTCTTCGTCAGAGTTTGATCGAAACAACTAGTTCTAGTGTGACTCTGACAAAGACCAGTTGTTTGGGTTGCAAGGTCTTAGTCTTATTTCTTCATTTTGTTCTGTTGTTACTATTTACGTCTAGGTCAGTAAATGTTGTTAACGGATCATAGATATGAGAAATCGATACCAGAATATCTATATAAGTAAGCGAAAGGTTTTGTCTGTAGTTTATTTAGATAAGCTGAACTCTGACGCACTTCAAGTTATCTTTACGTTTTATACATTAGAGAAAGCAAGTCCACCCTTAGAAACATTTCTGCTCATAGAGACGCAGAGGGTCTCCGAATGCTGTGCACACTCCTTATATAATTCGTCATTGAACTTCCCTTCCTATAGCCCCTTCAACCGTCCATATCAACGAAATAATCTCTTAACGTGTTGCAAGGGGATTGTTTCTGACCAAGAACTGCTGTTTCATTACACTTTGTTTCCTGTGGTACCCTCGACTGGCTGTATGAGACGCACCGTATCTTGCTAAGTCATGCTGGTTGCTTGTTTCTGACCAAGGGCTACTCCTGATCGCCTGACTCCTAGCGTCATCTCCTAGCCCAGGGTGCAGCTCCTCTCTAATTACCCTCCTCGAGCGCACCCACTTCCTCCCATCATGTCCGCCCTATCTCGTGGCACCCATCTTCCTCCCACACATTCCCCACCCACTCATCCTTCTCTCGTCTAATTAATTTAAAACATCTCTTATTTTCGCATTAATTAAACTAAAAACATTTTAAGACAGAATTCTCAGTTTGCATGTTGCAAAGGAATCATTAGGAAATCTTGACATATTCCGTTAGAGAACTATTTCCGTTTTCCAAATTAATAGTGCTATACCTCTTGATGTTCAATGTTTTCATCTGAATAACGAATTGTAGAACATATTAAGTGCACTGTTCCAGTTGTCTTAATTTATCACGCTATAAAAGTACTCTAACTATTAAAAAAACATTTTACAACATTATCACAATGTTGTTGTGGTCTTCAAGTAACAACATACATATAGTTGAAACATAAATGTTATAACAGCATAATTCATACAACTGTACGATTCAGTTGAATAAAATTCAGGAATGGAGTAAGATTTTGAACCAAACAACTAGTCTTGGTCAGAGTTTGATCGAAACAACTAGTCTGCGTCAGAGTTTGATCGATACAACTAGTCCTCGTCACAGTTTGATCGAAACCACTAATCCTCGTCAGAGTTTGATGGAAACAACTAGTCTTCGGCAGAGTTTGAACAACACAACTAGTCCTCGTCAGAGTTTGATGGAAACAACTAGTCTTCGTCAGAGTTTGATCGAAATAACTAGTCTTCGTCAGAGTTTGATCGAAATAACTAGTCGTAGTGTGACTGTGACAAAGACCAGTTGTTTGGGTTGCATGGTCTTAGTCTTATTCCTTCATTTATCAACTAAATTCGTTTTGACGAACAACAGTTCGAAATATTGAATTCTGTAAGTGTTCTTTTTATTCTTTATTCTGTGTCGTGCTTTGTTTAATTTATAGTTTTATAGTCCTTGTGGACCGTTTCTTATATTTAGTATATATATATATATATATATAATATATATATATATATATATAATAATTATTTCAAAACTCATTTATGTCTTGATAATGGCTGAGGACAGCAGAAACATGGACTCATGTAACATGTCGACTATCGGAAGAATATTGTATACTGTGGATATAGTGACAAGAACTCTATTTAGAAAACTTGAAAAACTTAATGAGAAGCAAGTTTCAGCAAGATATGGTCAGATTTTTAACAATGTATGTTTACAGGAGGGACTGCTACCAAAATTTACTAATATATATATATATAAAGATTTCACATAAACACGTGAAATAACAATCAATGATCAAACCACAATAAGAAAATGGGAAAGCAAGACTAAGATCTTTCAACGTAACAACAGGGTTTTAGACTCTGACGAAGACCGCTTGTTACGGTTGAAAGATCTTGGTCTTGCTTTCCCATTTTCTTATTGTGGTTTGATCATTGATATATATATATATTTTTTTTTGTTGAACGACCTGTGTTCTGTGGCATGAATAAATTTCATTGTCCACGTTTCAAGTTTTCTCAACTGATGGACAATGAAATTTATTCATGCCACAGTACAAAGGTCGATCAACCAAACATGTATAAAAGAAGGATTGCTCCCCAAATTTACAAACATATATTTATATATGATCAAACCACAATAAGAAATGGGAAAACAAGACTAAGATCTTTCAACCGTAAGCAAGCGGTCTTCGTCAGAGTCAAAAACCCAACTCAGTTGGGTTTTTGACTCTGACGAAGACCGCTTGTTACGGTTGAAAGATCTTAGTCTTGTTTTCCCATTTCTTATTGTGGTTTGATCATTGATTGTTGTTTCACGTGTTTATGTGAAATCTTTTTATATTTATATATATATATATATATATATTCAAGTGTTCAAGAAAGAATCTAGTACCAACTCCTATCTAAATGTCCGTTGTGAATACCCTCACCACTACAAAGATGGAGCAATTAAAGCCTTAATACATAGAACATACAAGATCGCATCAAATTGGGAAATATTCAACGGAAACATTAACAGAACCAAGCAAGCGTCTGTTAATAATGGTTATTCGAATCATACTTTTGATCACATATTGAAACAATACCTTCATGTAAGAAGAGAGAAGCAAATTAATGAAGATAGACAAATTATAGTGCATAAAGTTTATTATAAAAACCAGTATTCAGAACAAAACAAGCTTGATGAGAGAATATTGAAAGAAAAAGATATTATAAGAAATAATGTTAGTTGCAAAAACGAGAATGAAAAAGTAACACAAAGCCCACCGTGAGTAGTCTGTTTATTAAAAATAATAACCAAGACAAAAGTTTATCTTTAAAGGAAAGAAATCTAGTCGAGTATACATGTACTAATGGGGACTGTGAAACCCAAAAACACTCGTACATTGGTATGACTACCACTTCCCTATCAAGAAGGCTCACCATGCACCTAATGACCGGAGCACCCAAAAAGCATATGCAAGACAAGCATAATGTTAAATTAACCCGAGAGATGCTGGTTACGAATACTAAAATAATAAAAAAAGAATTTAACCACCATAAACTGAAAATTTTAGAGGCTATATGAATCCAAAAACTGAAGCCACTCCTAAATATTCAGGTTGAAAACAGTAGCCGTATTTTGAGGCTATTTAATTCACATCAAGGGCATCCAGAAACCCTTGCAGGCAGTTACTCAGGCAGAGAGGCCACTCACTCCACAGGATTAATACCCACCTTTTCTTAAACTTTATGGAAAACAACCCCTTTTATCTTCTCCGTGTGTATATAATAAACCAGATAATTCACCTTAGATCTTATTCACATAATGATGATGAATGTTGATCATTCGAAACATGTCGGCTAAAGGAGATGTACTTTATTGTGTAGACGAAATAACGAGAGTGTTATTTAGAAAAATTGAGAAACTCGTTAGGAAAAAATTTACTAATAAATATATATATATATATATATATTAAGATACCTTTTTTTTCATTAATCTCCTTTTTATACATATACACGAATATATTTATTTTATTTTTTCTTTCTTTTAAGTTTTTCTCCATTTTTTTTTATATTTACCTAACTTGTTCTGCTTATCTGAATTTGTGTTTATATCATTTCTTAATTCTATTACTTTATGGCCGACTACAAGGGGGGCAGCACTAGCGGTTGCCGGGACGGTTACTTGCCGTTGAGTCTACAACGTGAAATCTTGTTGTATTGTGTCTTTCAACCAGTGCGCTTGGTTTTCCTCTCTTATTTCTCCTAAAGACGGTTCAAACCGAAAATTAGAAAATGTGTGTGCAATAGAATAGAATAGTGTGCAATTTTTTGTAAGAAAAAAAATCTGGAGTGACCTACACTCTACTTTACTATAAGTAACTCAATGTCAAATTTCTTGAGTATATAAAACATAACGTATCATTTAAGCATAACATAAATATCTAAATGGGATATAATTATTAGCATTGCATTCGTGAGGTAGTACAGATAGTGATTGAAGGACATATCAATTTATAAGCTTATTTTTGTACATCACAAATAATTTATTATTTGCAAATAATTTCATTAGTATAACTACAGCAGTAATATAATTTTGGAAAAACCAATGTGAACATTTCTTGAAACGAAATATTATCCTACAAGAAAACATGACTATTGTTCAAATAGCCAGTAGATTTCTTACATCGTTTACTTAACATCCTTCTACATTGAATATTAATGTAAAATTTTCAAATTTAAAACAGTAAAATACCCTTTTTTTCTCTGAAAAACATCTTAAACAGCGAAGAAAATGTTGTTTTAAAGTGATTTGTTAATTAAAGATGTACGATAATTACAGTTATTAATCTCTAAACGAAAGATTTATATTTTGAATTATCTTTTACATTTTTGGTTTTTAACAGAATTATTATACTGTGAATTTTATGGCTTCTTAGTATTTAATAAGATCTTTTTCCTTCCCCTTTGTCAAATAACATATATACCATTTTTTTTTTAATGAGTGTTATCATTTATCTGCACAATATTATTCTTCTTACATCTCTTATAAGTCAATAATATATTTTCATTTTTCCATTAGAAACATCAATTTTATCTCAGTGGATTCGCTCAAAAAATTTCTAAGTCAATGTAAACAATGTAAAAAAATACAAAAAATTCGACAAGTATAGCAGGTGATCTCTTAGTCTAGGATAAACAAAGAGTTTTTATATCGTTATTGCTCTTTTCCGTAATTGAAACTTCATGATTTTTTTTTTATGAATTGCTAATTTTTTGTTCCATTTTTGGTCAAATTTTCATAATTTTTTAACGAGCCGTTTAGCGTCAAAAAAACATTTTCTGAAAACACAAATCGTACTCTAACGCCCCTTTAGCGAATGTAATTTTAGAAAAAAATATCTCAACTCATTGTCCATATAATGTTCTATTTATAGGCATAGTTTCATTCTTGTCCGTCAAACAGTATGGCTTGTATCGCTCTCACAAGGTTTCAGATTGATTTATAAGTCAAAATTTGTACATTTTATTGAAAAAAAAATATTTCCTGTTGATATAAAATTTTGAATATATTTTTCGTTTGTTCCATTTGTAACCTCAAAGATAATGTCAAAATTTCAAAACTCTAGGGTTAGTAGTTTAGGAGAAATAAATGTTTTAAAAAAAACGGTTTTTGGCAAAAAAAGTGACTTTCCCATCATGCATAATTCTTCCCAAACAATAGGGATCTTCGTCTAAATGGGGCCCATTTTTGTGTAAAATATCAACTTGATCCATCAAAGATTCTGGACCGTAGCGTGGTAACAAGCAATGCTAACACACGCACCCACCCACCCACCCACCCACCCACCCACACACACACACACACAGACATCATCGTAAAAACTTCATAAAACGACTTCTGGGACCTCAAAACATGTAATTCCGTCAAAATCTCGAGATCGAATTTTTTCACGATCACTATACTTTACTTATAGTAAAGTAATATTGCAGAGATATGTGAGGTTGTGAATTAGAAAATACATTAAAATGAATAACTAGTGATCGGATAATTTATTAATGATGCAACACTGTAGCATTTACAATGCTATATCGGGACTTGCTGTAATGATGGATCATACCAGAGTAGCATGATGAAGAAAGGGACATGTGACGCACAGTATCAGAGGAGTATGATATCATATTTTGATACATATGATATTAAAGGAGTTCTATTAAATAATTGAGGTTGAAATTGTAGGGGTACCTTGTTTTTGTTTTCTGAATATGTAACCTATCTTTGTATCGTATCTGATATGATGCTGATAGATAGAGGCATGTACAATAATAGTTTCTTACTCAAAAACAAGGTAATATAATAATTGTGTAGATTTTCCCCTTAATATCGTTTATTTTACCTATTGGTATTGCTTTGTAATTTTCTTGCTTACTGTGTTTGTTGTTGTCTGTTTTGTTTCCTTCAATCTCTGTTGTGCCTATTATGTGATCCTTTTGTAGTTTTATTTTTACTTTATTTGGTGTGTTGTGGTTTGGTTTCTTGTATTTTTTTGGTTTTCTGTTGGTTCATATTCCGTGGATGTATTTGTTTTTACTACTTATTTTGTTAATGAATTGCTTTTAGCCTTGGAATGCAAAAAAACTTTTTTGGCAAAACTTCGGCTTATAAACAGGAGTGTAATTGCTTTAGACCAAAAATCCTCAAAATAACTCATCTTTGAACTATAAGAATCAGTGGTTCAGAAACGCTATATCAATGTTAAAACTGTAATGTTACAGTATTATTAAAGCCGTTAAAAACTGCCTGGGCACACAGATCCCATTGTTATAAGAAATAGAAGAAATCATTCTATAAAGAAATCAATATTCTTCATAATTCCCACAATTAGCCGAGCTACATCACATTCAATAAATTAATTTAATACCCCTGAATGCGTTTTAGTCTAGACTAAATATTATATTATGACCACAATTACTAATAAATATATTCTTTTTCTCGGAATTTGGCCAGGGTTAATTATTTGCAATCACCTTTTTGCCAACGTTTCTACTTTATTTTAAGACATCCTCAGGGCTAGAACCCAAAAAATAATGGGCATTTATCTTATATACATCAGATTTTTGATTTCTTATAATGTAATGTACATAAGATATTTGTCCATTGTTTTTTGGTTCTAGCCCTGAGAATATCTTAAAATAAAGACGAAACATTGGATAAAAAGGTGATTTCAAATAATCAACCCTGACCAAATTCCGAGAAGAAGAAAAGTATTTCTTATATTATATTTATTACTTGTACAAATAACTCATTCCATTTAAGACAGAATAAGTGTTTGAGCTTAGCAGCTTCTCATTGAAATCAAACATTCTGACCAGTTGAAATGGCCACCTCAGACTAGTTCTAACTGTGTCTTAACAACCCTCTTCATAACGGTCCAGTCATCTTATAGCTCTTTAAACAATAACAACGCCTTGTATCTGTCTGCTATAATTTTAGTAGGCAGTCATTTTTCTTTAAATGTCCTACCTTTTCCTAGTTAGAGAAATATTAAAAACTTATTTATCATTCATTTAAATTGGCATAAGAACAGGGGGAATTTTTACTCGTTGATTTGAAAAAACATAAATTATAACACAATGAATTGTTTTTTCCTATTCTTTTTTGCATCATCAATCGAATATATAGCAATACTTGCATAAGTAGACCATCCTGCATTATCCTAGGCAAATTACGGCTGCACTAGGAGACTGCGTATGTATGTATACTACTAATAGTATACAAACTACTCTTCTATCCTGGGTACCGTCTTATATATAAATATAAATAAATACCAACACTAGTACTTCGCAATTCTCCCTGATGACGACGGATGTCGAAATATCGAAGTGAGTTCTATAGTGACTCACTATAGATATAGATATAGATATATCACTATTAATGATATATACATATATATCAGTTGGGTTTTTGACTCTGACGAAGACCGCTTGTTACGGTTGAAAGATCTTAGTCTTGTTTTCCCATTTTCTTATTGTGGTTTGATCATTGATATATATATATTGGTATAAATAGGCAGCAGATCCTCTTTTAAACAAGTATCATTAAAATTAACCGCAGTCTCGGCATTCACGATCTTAAGACTGAGAGATTCGATCCTACGAACTAACCTCCTGCTAACAGGGTTCAACTGGAAAAGGAGTTGGCCAAATGTCATGTTAAATTAAAATCGATGACTCATGCTTAGTCATTGCTATAAATAGATTAAAAGGATAGTACAGGTTAATATAAAGAGAAGGTCAAAGGTCAATAATGAACAAGAAACAAGTGGTTAGAATAAAAGTATATTGGTATATTGACATTTGACCTTCTCTTTATATTAACCTGTACTATCCTTTTAATCTATATATATATATATATATGATGTAACTTTTTTGAGGGTTGAGGTCCAATAATTTTAAACTAGTCCTTTTGCCGACGTTTCGACATATATTTATGTCATCTTCAGGGCTACAACATGATTGTTTTACAATTAGCACTACTATTACTACTATTTGGTAATTTATTACATTTTAATATGTACAGTAACAAAGAGGAATTTATTGATAAATCAGTTATTTCGACTATGGATTTTTATTTTATATATTGAAATAAGGATATTGTTATAATTATTCTATTGCTTTAACTTAAATATTAAATAACTTAAGGTTAACGTTATTTATTTATTGTGATAAAAGTATCAAAACCGTGAAATGGAAAGAAAATTAAAGTTTATCAGGACTCGGTCAGTTCTTCAGGCTCAAATTAAACTCTCATTGCCAACGTTTCATTTTTTATTTAAAACTTTCTTCTGTTTTGTAGGCCTATGGAAAAGGGTTTAAATAAAAACCGAAACGTTGGTAATGTGAGTTTAATTTGAACCTGAAGAACTGCTCTAGTTTTGATAAACTTTAATTTTGTTATTTATTTATTTTTTTACTTACGAATACAAGGTCGGATGGTGTAAACGCTATTTCGTGTTATCATTCTATGCTTTACTTCTCCTTCTGTTGTATTATGGAAATCTTATTAGTTATTGCTAGTTAAGCATTGAATGAATGTATACTGATGACACTGATTAGAATACGATGTTTTCATTCACGTCAGATTTACTTCATTCCTGTGAATGGTATCTGACTACTGCTTGCACTACGACCAGGATTCAATGACCTGCTTCGCTTTGATCGGTATTTCTTAAACGACCCAGTTTGCCCACGCAAAGCCGATACGGGTTTCGCACAGGTTCGAGTCCCATGCTCTTTTATTAGCTCCCTCCATCTACATTTCCATCTATAATTACCACCGATTCAAACATACTATAACAGACATGCCCGATTCGACAGAATCAAGCACCAAAATTATAAAAAAAAAACATTTGTTATCTAACATCTAAGATTCTTTTGAGAAATAACTTGCTTTTCTCAAAGAATTCCAGTCCATTGATTTGCCTTCCTTGAGGGTTTACTAACCAGGTTATTTACGATTCGTGTCAAACCATTCACTCTAGCAATGCTGTATAAATCGAAAAAAATATAAATTATAATTTTCAATTAAATCTGACAAGTGTCCTCATACTAGCAATTGATTTTTTTTTCTGGGGGGGGGGGGGGGGGGGTTAGTTCCCAAAACACTGAGACTGAGAAACAATAGGGTAATGATCTTTTGATGAACTCCAATTCTTTAGTAAATACTTCTTATAATTATAATGAAAACACGCTCTATAAATGTCATTGCTCTACCTCCGGGCAGCTGAGTAATACACTCACCTACTTTCTATATATACTTAACTTATCAATCAATACAGTGACTATTTATTATTTCGCACCAATATTAGCATGGGTGGTAAGCATTACCGGTTAGATCAGGCATGGGTAACCTTTTGTGAATTTGGGGACTGCGATGTATAATTTCCAAGTGACCGAGGGCTGCATGGTAATTTCCGTGGTATTTTTATACCAGATATGCTATATAGCTATAAATACTGTCGCTATATTATTTTCATAAAATTCCGGCAAAGGTACTGAACGTGTGTAAGATCAAATAACACACATGTGGAGCTCACTGGGAAAGTCTGTTATACAGATTTGTTATTCGACCCTTATCAATAGACCTCCCAATCGAGAATATTAATGCTGCTCTTGAACACAAAAACATCCCGGCCTCTCACGTACGTCAACTTAAGTCAAGCAGACACGTAGAAACAGGTGAGAGGAGCAAGCTACCTCTCTATGAAATGGCAGTACCCATTATTATGTTACAATATTTACATTGACTTAGAAATTTTTTGTGCGAATCCACTGAGATAAAATTGATATTTATAAAAGAAAAAATTAAATAGTTTATTGACCTATACGAGATGTAAGAGGAATAATATTTTTACATGTAAAAAAATCACCGCCAATAAACATAAATAAATTACCTTTGTCTTCCATGGCATGATGGATTTGTCTCATAAAATGCTCGTTTATTTTTGCTTTTCAAAAATGTTATTACTGCTGTAGTTATACTAATGATCAATTATCTATATATTGCACACTTAAGCAAAACTTAATATCAGTTATAATTACATTATCATTGTGAATTGTAGTACCTTTCCATGATATTGAAATGTGACGAATGGACTCTTTCTTCAAGAAAGAGGACTTATGTTTGTTGAGAAATATCCAGTTTTTTTTTTACTATTCTAGTCTAATAATTCATATTAATTATTTTCAAAAATTAGAAGCTCCCAACTATAAAAGATTTAAATTATATTGAATAGCTGGCTTTGACTTCGATTTGAGAATGTAAACTGGCTAATTACTAATATATTTTTTCTCAATATACATTCATTACAACCTTATAAAAGAGTACAGCAGGCAGGAATGAGATAACACTCGCTCAGAAAAAAATGTATATATGATGTTTGACAAAGGGAAAGGAAAATGATTTTATTAAATACTAAGGAGCCATAAAATTTCCAGTACAATAATTCTGTAAAAGACCAATAATGTAAAAGATAATTCAAAATTGAAATCCATTATAGGCCACTCCAGATTTTTTTTTTAGATTGTACGCAAGGAAATACGTAGCCGATTTTGAATGAACATTTTAAAAACAATTTACTTGTTTTGACTGATATAACTAAATTGTAACAAGTTTATTTTTTTTTTTAAACAATTAATATGTTAGATTGATCTGATTTTGACACGAAACTTAAAAACAATATATATGTTTTTTCTTTAAGTTCTAGATGGCAGGGTTGAGGCTGGTTATATATTCGTCCAGTTATCTCTTTTATTCTTAGAAGGCATTCTTATCTCACAGGATACAATAAACATGTTGTCTACAATGTCATAATAGTCATATATATATAATAGCTTCATAGATCAATACTAAAACGGGCATTTTTAAACCGTCGATATGTCGAAACCGCCTAATCGAATTTGCATCTAATTTCAGATGTTAATTTCCATCTCACTCCTTCGTTAGGCTTAACAGTACATTAGTGTTAGCCTCTCATCTGACATTAACTGCTAATAGATATCCAAGTAGAATGTTTTTCGTTTTTATAGAATTAACACTTAATTCTAATGATTCATTCTCTATTTTTAATAGACTGTCATGATAAATGAAGCATTCTTTAAAATCTGAAACCTGTATAGGATTATAAGGTAGTGGACAAGACATTCTTTTGTCTTTAATCGGTTATATACATCTATGCATTAGAAATGAGTGTTCATAATGCGGAAGGAATGGATGCTAAAATATATATCTCAACTAGGTTTAAATGTAACCATGTATTGACCGCGCAGTATTTACTTTCTAGCCTACGCCCTCTTGGTTGTTGAGCCATCAGGTGGCACGCTGACCAGTATAAGCGAGAGATTCTCTTCTCCTTAGTCTGTGCGGTTGTAGTAAAGACCTGTCTACTGTATGAAAGCAAATGATCGACGTTCATGATTCCATTCCCACATAGAGTCGTATATGCAAGCTGTATCGTAATACTTGTAGTTGTAGTGAAATGGTTTACACAAAATCCCAACAGTTGGGTTTTTGACTCTGACGAAGACCGCTTCCTTTGGTTGAAAGAATGATCTTAATCTTTTTTTTTCCTATTTCATGTTGTGGTTTGACCATTGATTGTTGTTTCACTTGTTTATGTGAAATCTTGTTATATATCTATGTGATAAACGAAATGAGATCTATAAAGACTGATAACACTTAAAATAAATTGTGACTCACTTTTCAATATTTCGACCGTTGACGACAGAGTTGTTTGTCGCCCGTCAATTCACTTCTTCTCCTGAGGATGGCTGCCATAATGATAAGAGAAGAAAATATGCAGGATTCTTCTTGTACGACCGAGAAAGATATCAAACAACCAGTGACTTGCTGGGTCAAAATATATTCTACAGTATTAAATTAAAGGCTAATAAAAGCTATTAAAAAAAATATTCAATAAGACTAAAAATTAATGAAAAATATTAAAACATAATCACTTATAACAAGAGTAACAGCATTATTATTTGCTGTACAATATATTAAGGGTATAATTCTCTCTGTCTTTATCTCTTATAGTCGGTAAAGACGTAATTTTTTGTTATTAATTATTTCTTATTTTTTTTCTTTTTGTTTTTCATTTTAATTTACAACACAGTACAGTATTCAGTAAGGTCAGGATTCTCTCTCTGTTGGAAAAGTCGTTGTTTGAGCTTTAGAGGCTTTTATAAAGGCGCGTCCATTATTCGCGGATTTTAGCTTTTCGAGGGTTCCGTCGGTCCCCATTATCCGCGAAAAGTGAGTCCTTTTTTACATTTCTTTCTATGTGTCACAGTTTATTTTAAGTATATATATATATATATATAAAATATAAGTTTTCTTTTAAGTCTGTAGTCGGATGGTACACAATGATTTAAAAATATAGCTTATCAAATTGGACTGATTTTGACAGTGGATCTTAGTCGAAATCATTACGTAGAAGTCTTGTACTGTTATAAGAAAGACCTTTTTTTTTAGACTCTACGTAAGGAAATACGTAGGATTGAGCCGATTTTAAAGGACCATTTTAAAAACAAATTTACTTGTTTTGACAAATTATAAAACCTTGATTATTTTTAAAATATATGTGAGATTGATCTGATTTTGTCATGAAACTTAAAAATGGTATAAATATTTGTAACTGGAATATGGAGAATCGCACAACTAACATAGTGGAAAATGTGTTATTTAAGTGACCTGGGGTCTGACAGTCTGGAACAGTTGGAATAACCTAAGTGTAGGGCATATTTGGTTTAATGTACCAAAAAACAAGTGCAATATTTGATTCGAATGTTTCTGTTGAATTGAGCTGTTTAAATGTATAACCCACACTGGGATTTGCTGTAATCCTTTCTTTTCATCGCATAACCAAAGTGGTCCTGAGAAGTCTGATCGCCTGTCCGTCACAGCTCCTTGTTTTGCCTTTTCGCCCAAGTTTGCCTTTCCTAAAAGCCCTAATGGACCTAATTATAGATTGCAGAATACTTGAATGACGTCACTGCCTAACATGTAAAGTGGTTTGTATACAAATAAATAACCTTCACCACCAACTCTTCACATTCCTGCACCCTTTAATCATTCAACTGAGGGGGATTTTAGACATGAGTGCTTAAAAAAAGAAACTATAATAATTTTAAATATTAGCTCAACATTCAATTTACTTTTATTTCAAGTCTCTATTGTGTATAATAAAGAAATTTGTTAGTAGAATCTATGGATATATTTTCTTTACTTAGTATATAGACATTTTTCTTCTGTATGTCTGGAATATGGAGTGTTCTTTTTTTACTGATTCTATGTTTTAAGTTTACGCCTTTGTGCTATCAAGGGGCTAAGTTAGTTTGAATGGTACACACAAAGACCAAAGTTTAGCCCTTTGTGATACTACGCAATGAAATTTTACTTTGGGACCCCTTAATGTTGCCTAACTCGAATGTGTTTAGAGTAGAGTATGTTTAACGAGTTTTAGTGTTTATAGTATCTTAAGATAGACCAAGTAGTAAGTGTCTATGTTTTTACTGTTTATAATATCATAAGGCAGCCAAAGTATGTAAGTGTCTAAGTGTTTACTGTTTATATTATCCAAGGTAGCCCAAGTATGTAAGTGTCTATGTTTTTACTGTTTATAATGTCATAAGGTAGCCCAAGTATTTAAGTGTCTACGTTTTTAGTGTTTATAGGATCCAAGGTAGTCCATGATACGGTTCCATGATAGAAATGAAATATAGATTTTACTAGTCAAGATGACTTTTACACACTAGTGGGTTATTCAAGAGTGGAATGAGTTGAATCACTGTAGGCAATAATTGGCCCTTTGAAATACCACACAATGAACATTTTACTTTGGGACTACTAAATTTTGCCTAACTCAAGTGTATTTAGAGTAGACATCTTTAACGAGTACCTGACGTCAGACAGGATCGGAAGCATTCAAGGGACTAAAGTGAGGTTCATTTTTTATTTGAATCCCATAAATCATTGGTGACAGTCTTACCGGGTGACACATGATGTGACCATCCAAGCAGTAACCATGCCCCATACTACGAGTACCTACCTGTCGTCAACTGGACACTACTGTACTGAGCATGGTGGTGTGACCATGCTCGTTAAAGTTAAGGAAATCAACTCCTATGTTAATTAGCACCATTTTTAGTTGTTTGTGATTCACATTACCGGGTTGATTTGATGTTTTCGATTATAATATTTTCGATATTAAGTTTATTGGATTTAAAACTAATTACATCGCTGAATTTCTAATTGGTGCCTCGGATCGTTTAGGGTCGTGAACTTTAACTTGATGTCCTCTTTCAGGAACAATATTAAAAAACTATGCATGTCACGTATGAAATTTTTGATTGTGGTCATAAATTTGGTACTAATGGCGAGTGTGGAAAATCATTTGACTCCATGTAGTAACAATTAATCAATGTATACATTGTTAGTTATCCACGAATATTGGAACAAAGAAAGGTGAGTGTACAGTAAAACAAATTGTCACCATTTAAAAAGAAAAATTAAAAATTGCTATGACCTTTCGTTTGCTCATTGTAAAAGGTCGAACAAAGCATGAACAAGAAGAAATTAAACAAATAAGACAACAGATAGTGGTTGTGATTTCAGGGTTGTGAGATGAAAGTTATGTTAAAGAACTCAGGTGGAAATAACCAATTGATAATTTATCAATAGTGAAAACTTCAATAAATATTTCATTAATATTTCAAATATCATTGGAAATTTTAAAAATCTAATTTTCATCGTTTATTCTGCAATTGTAATGATTCGGAAGTTTATTTTTACTTCCGAGAGAAAGCTAATGGACAGGTACGTACTTATAATTCAATTACCCAGTAAGAAAATCAGAAAATGCATAAGATATTTCAACCAAAACAAGTGGACTTCGTCAGAGTTTCAATGATACTGTTGAAGTGTTAGATATCAGTGAGAGTCTGACGAAGACCGCTTGTTACGGTTGAAAGATCTTAGTTTTGTTTTCTCATTTCATATTGTGGTCTGATCATTGATGTATATGTATATATATATATATATATATATATATATATATATATATCAATGATCAAATTACAATACGAAATGGGAAGAAAAAGACCAAGATCTTTCAACCCTGACAACAGATGTCGAAATATCAAAGTGAGTTCTGTAGTGACTTTCTCTGTTCTTTTCTATGTGTTTATATATATGTAGATTTCACATAAACACGTGAAATAACAATCAATGATCAAAACACAATATGAAAATGGGAAAACAAGACTAAAATCTTTCAACCGTAACAAGCGGTCTTCATCAGAGTCAAAAACCCAACTGACAACAGACCGCTTGTTACGGTTGAAAGATCTTAGCCTTGTTTTCCAATTTTCATATTGTGGTTTGATCATTGATATATATATATATATATAAAAAGATTTCACATAAACACGAACCACAATATGAAATGAGAAAAAAAGACTAAGATCTTTCAACCGCAACAAGCGGTCTTTGTCAGAGTCAAAAACCCTACTGAGTTCTTTTTCAAAAATTGCATTCTATATATTGTGAGAATATTAGTAAAAAATATATACTACTAAAAATGATTTATTCTTTATTAGCATATAACAAGAGTTTGCATTAAACAGGTGAAATAAAAATCAACATCCAAACCACAGTAAGAAATCAGAATATAATTAAGAAGTCTTTTTTTTTTATTTCTTACTGTGGTTTGGACGTTTATATATATATATATATATATATATATATATATATAAAGTTAAATGAAACGATTCTATCAACTAGTTAAACCAGATTTACAAAAATAAGTCAAATGAAAGAAATCATAGAAACTCACTACTATATTTCGATTGCTTCGTCATCAGCAAGGTATATACGTATTATTATTACTCGTATACTCGTATTATTGCACGTTACTCCAAGAGGTAAAACCATAGGAACGCCATGAATCTGTGAATTTAATATACCATCCATGTGCTTGAAGGGATTATTCGTAGTACATGCTATTAGCAGTTCCTTTAGAAGCTATCTTTCAATTGGTGGTGGGGGGGGGGGGGGGTATAAAATATGCCCAGAATAAATTTCGTTGCAAATAATTTCAATTGCCTCGATTATCGGAACATTCGTGTATAACGATTCCACGTCAAGTGAATGTATGTTTCATTTTAGCCTCAGGCTTTGGATTAAATCTATCAAGCCTTCAGTCGACCTAGGCATATATTAAGCCGACATGTATGGGGTGATTAGCTTATTCAGTGTTTGGCAGCACTGTATGTAGGCGTCATTTCCTAGGAGATGATCTGTCTCAGACAGCCTCTATTCTAGTAGATCGTGACATCCCGTAAATGTATCGCGCTGTGCATTCTCCAATAATTAGTTCTAAGATGCTCTTTGAATGGTTCTTGTTTATTAATCAGGTCATTCACTTCCTGGTTTAATTATTTTACGGAAGAAACTAAGAAATTTTCATAAATTTTGTAAGGTTCGAAAGTATTCCATCAAGCTTTTCTTATAATCTTCCTTACGTAGAACAATAACGGAATGAGACTTATCAGCTCTTCTTAAAACAATATTGTGGTAGTCGTTTAATTCTGCTGTTAGGGTGTTAAAGAAATACCTAATAAATATTAAAGATATCTAAATTAACATAAGGGGTTGTGTTTTTTTTTGCCCATGTTTAGTTTGCAGACTATCCTTGCGACTTTCTATCTGCCCTCCTGGTGAGAAATAAGAAAAGATTTGTTCATTATTTTATCTTGAACGATATTATGAACATCTCATTATATATTCATCTTAGTGGAATTTATCATGTTTAAAACATAAGAGTATTATTAGAGACTTACTTCCAGTGGGACTATTCCATTGTAATGTATTATTTAACCGCAATATATATATATATATATAGTTGGGTTTTTTACTTTGACGAAAACCGCTTGTTGGGGTTGAAAGATCTGAGTTGTTTTTCCCCATCTCATATTGTGGTTTGACCGTTGTTTGTTATTTCACATGTTTATATGAAATCTTGTTATATATATAGATGTAATTAAATGAAATCGTCCAGCCGACTTTTAAATAAATCTTCTTTCTTCGTCTCCTGATGACGACGATCGTCGAAATATAGAAGTCAATTATTCCTTTATTTATCTGTGTGCTACCTTCGTTTTAGCTCGTTTTTATGTATATAGATGTTGTGATTTTCAAAATTTTTGTATTAGAAATCCTCAAAATGAACTAAACCAAATATTTCTAGTTTTTTTTTTCATGATTATTACACTTTGCTAAGAGTAAATGGGTGGTAACAAATATAAGTTTCAAAATGAAATCTTTTGAGCGTAAGATAGGAGTAATGTTGGTCTTTCCTTGTGAATTCTGACCATGATGGAAAGTCAATGTGAATTTTGACCATGATGGAAGGTTATGTGAATTCTGACGATGATGGACAGTCCATGTGATCTTTGACCATGATGGAGAGCCCATATAAAGGTGGCCATGATGGAAAGTGCATGTAAATTTTGACCATGTGAATTGTGACCATGATGGAAAGTTGATGTGAATTGTGACCATGATAGAAAGTCAATGTGAATTGTGACCATGACGGACAGTCCATGTGAAGGTGGCCATGATGGAAAGTGCATGTAAATTTTGACCATGTGAACTTTGACCATGATGGAAAGTCGATGTGAATTGTGACCATGATGGAAAGTCGGTGTGAATTGTGACCATGATAGAAAGTCAATGTGAATTGTGACCATGACGGACAGTCCATGTGAAGGTGGTCATGATGGAAAGCCCATGTGAAGATGGTCTTGATGGAAAGCGCAGTTAATTTTTAATGAATACAGGTCTAAGAAGCTGCATGGCGGGGTTAGGGTTATGCGGCGATGCAGCCCAGTGGGGAGATTGGAGACTGAATGAATCACGAGGTGCAGGGATCGCGCCTGACTGACCCTTCCTTAATCATGCTCTGTCACTCCACTCCCTCTGTCTACCTCAGCTGATCCAGTTTTACTGTGAAAAACAGTTAAACAATTATCGAAACATTAACACCAAACCACTATGCTTTCCTAGAACATTTCTGTCATATATCACTCACTAAGCAGCTTATTCATTGATCACTAATTATATAATATGCTGTGAATTCCATTTATATAATTTAATGATTATATAATTTATATAATCACATTTAAATAACACGGTATAAAGAAATAGAGTAAGCTAAGTTCTTGTTCACAGTTTACAGTGTTTGAGCAGTGAGCCGTACACGTATATTGCTGTCCGTACGGGCTTCATACGGGAGTAAACAATTAATCATATTTAATTTGTTAACCTTTTTTTTTGTTTAAAACACAAGCTGAGGTGTTTTAGCTTTTCTATATTGTAGGTTATTTATAATTGAAATTCTAGTGTTTTCTAGTCGTAACTTTTATTTTATATAGGAAACATGACTCAGCTCACGCACTGTTTTTTCATATAGGTAGTTCATGGGAATAAAAGGTTTGTCAAAAATCCAAAGGTTTACAAGTAGTCATTATATTATTCATTTATATAATTTAAAGTTTTCCTAAGATCGTTTTTTTATTGTTAACAATGTTATGGTTTTAAAACTGTACACTTATCTATTTACGCATTATGATGTATGCGTAATGAATAAATCTTTTGATAGTGCTATCTTTGGGTGTCCACCCCGCTTCCAAGAACCCTTCAATGATTATATTTTGTCACACCTTACGGTGCAATTCATAAAAAAAAAAACACTGAAACCTGGAAGAGTTTGCAAGTACTTTTTGCCCGGCAGATGGTGCATTTTTGTGGCTTTTTTTCGGATTTATTGCATTTTGTGTAATTGTGAGGTTCCCCACAGAGTAGTGGGCAGAAGCATTAGAATGCAGCAGTCCTCTGATTGTTCTCAATCCCATTCCCCTGGAAACATCCAGGAAGCTTTAGTGGCTGCCTCTCCAGTATTATAATCTGATGGTGTCACGTAACTGTTGTTATTTCAAAAATCAGTCGAATTACTCCTGGCTTTAAGTGTTTTGTCTTTCCTGCACTCTAGAATATCTAATACAATTCGCTAAATTTCAACTGAATTGGAATTTTTCTCAAGTGAAACGATCAAATAAAATAGAAACTAATTATTTAACCTATCCATATAAATTTATGTTATTTTTATTATTTTATGATTTTATGATCATTAAGTGTATATGGTTATAAAAAAAAGAGTTAGAAAAAAAAGTACTTTTAACAGCTCTACTATTGAACATATTGTTCTCCAACAGTATTCACCAATGGAATGAAGTACTGACAGATGAGACTTTGTTAAGTTTTAAGTCCCTTTTTAAAGACTTAAGTAACAAAAATAATATGAAGTTCCAGGTAAAATACAGGTGATTCTTAAAATGTAAATAACTAGCAATTTAAATGTTTATATCTTTTAAGATTTAAAAAGATATAATATATAAGGAACATTTATGAGTGTTAAAATATAAAGAAATGGCAAATGGCGATTCGCAGCTGTTCATATTTTTAAGGTATATAGAGCTTAGATGAAGTAGCTTAGAAATAAGGTGGACACAACTCTGCAGCTGTGCAGAACGACTAAGGAAAGCCCAAACTGCTTGTCTTCCTTCACCTCTTCCTCCTGATGAGTGTTAGACCGAAATTTTGAAACTTTAAGTCCGTAAATGTTTTGTGTGTGTTAATATTGTTTCTTTTTTTTAAAAAACTTTCGTTATCCATTTTGAATTCATTAACCATTTATCATTATATTTGAATAGATTTATATAAATAAATTATAATTCACCATTATTTAAATTAGTTATTTTAATTTATATTTATAATATGTATTTTTTGAATAAAGTCGGAAACACGCTGGATAATCACGAGTTCAAAATCGTAGGTGAGTAACGAAACACACTTACTAACTCAAATTTTCAGAAAATCCATCTTCAGGAGAAAAGAGAGGGATTTTCAAAAAATTTGACTTAGTAACTGTGTTTCTTTAATCTGTGTTTTAATCCTCTTCGATTTTGAACTTATATTATTATATATGTAAATTTAAATAATTTTTCAGCTGTTTGATAGAGTAGGTGTAATATTTAATCAGGATTCGCTAAATTTTCTAGGAACAAAAATCAAACTCTCCTTGCCAAACCCAATGAGGTTACGTCGTGCCTAGGCAACTAGAGTTTGATTTTTCAACCTAGAAAATTTACCGAATCCTGATAAATAATATATATATATATATATATATATAATATATCTGATAAAAGTATCGACCGTGGAATAGAAACAAAACTAAAGTTTATCGGGGATCGGCCAGTTCTTCAGGTTCAAGTTAAACTCTCATTGTCAACGTTTCGGTTTTTATTTAAAACCTTTTTCGTGGGCATAAGTATAAATTTTGAATTAGAAAAACTAAGTATTACATTACAAATTATTTTACAAAGTAAAATAGTCTGTGGATTTCAACAACAACTGTAGTTTAAATGAACACGTGGCACTTCAACCGCAACAAGTGGTCTTCGTCAGAGTCAAAAACCCACTCTGGTTTTTTAATTTTTTTTATTTTATTGTTACATATATTTCTGCCATATATATAAGATTTCCTGCCGAGGCTCATACATTGATGTGTTTATTGACACATCTTTCGAACTATTATAAATAATGTTTTATGAGATCACAATTTTTTTTTTAAACGGACTAATTTTTACAAAGTAATTTTTCAGTTTCGCTGTATTTTTTGTCGGATATCTACCAGTTGGAGTTGGACAGTTGGTCAATAACAGTTGGTTGTTTTTATAAAACTTTTTCTTCTACTTCTTGGATGAATTTTTTTTTCAATTGTAGATATCACAATTTGCCATCTTGCTTTAATAATACCTTAGAAGGCGATGTAAGAAAGAAAGAGGGCGTCCTTCGGGAGGTCACAAAAAACTGATCATACGCGTATTCCTGGACATCAGATAGAGTAATATATATTACTGGCAATCGCCTTTATCGGCCTTTACAGCTTGATACAAATATTGATTTCATTTCCTCTTTGACATATGAGATTAATTTATAAATCTAAGGAATGGAAATTGCTACTTTTGAACCATGTGTCAAAACCTGCTTTGGAAAAATAAAAAAAAAATACGTTTAACGGCTATCAACGAGTGTGATTAAATATTGACTGTGAACTTATATTTGCATACTTAACTGGTGTTTCAAAAAAAAAAAGCACATCTTTCTGCTAAGATTTATCAAAGATTCAAATTGTTAGGAACCAGTTGTAAAGTTAAAATATAATCTAACGGAATAAAGACAGCGCGATGTCGTGAAGCGTAATGATTGCTTTGGCTTTATTGTCTGTAGGGTTGGGAAAGGTCAGGAAGAACGAAAGGCACGAAAGACGTTTACGTTCTATATTCTAGAAACACACCTTGGCCATTTCTAATGTCTTCTTAATAACCATTGTGTCAACATAACTCGACACGCTAACTTTACCTTTTATAATTTCTTTCTTGTGTTTTCTTTTCTTTTGAGGCACAATTTCTATTTGTAAGGATTTTATGGTAATTTTTCATAAGGGCCTTTATAAAGGCGTATCAATATGTACGTCTGTTAACCTGAACAATGCAAACACGTCTGGGTTCAGCAATAGAACCCATGTCCCTTAGGCTGTTATAACTAGAGATGGGTATATCAAATACTCTCGCGTATCCAATACGTATTCGATACTCACTTGACACTGTTCTTATTTATACATCACGTACATATATTAACTTGTAATGTAAAATTATTGTAAGAGAGAAATTTAGTTTTAACATCGTTGGTAAAAAAATAATATATTACTATTTAGGTACTGGCTCTCTTATATTACACAACTGAATGTTAGGATAAATTGATAATAGGTAAAATGCTTAATTAATAAATGCTTTTTAAAAATATTGTAATTGACAAGACTTCCCTAGAACTGTATACACAGCTGATAGACAAATGAACCTAACCTGAATCATAGCATGAATGGGTGGACTTATATTACTGTGACAAGAGTGCATAACTACACTTTTGAGTGAGCATAAACTTAACGTTAATAATCAAGTCCATAACGGACATTATATAACCAAGAAGTTTGAAATTGATATTTACTTATAGTAAAGTTGAGTGCAGACCACCATAATTTTTAATTATTAATCTTCTGAAACACTGAACAGGCAAGGTAAGATGTTTTGTATTACTTCTAATGTAGTGCAATCTGTTATTATGTGGTATTTACTCATTGTAGGGTAAAAATCTAATGAAATGGTCTCCACATATAAAACTTTTAATGATATAAACAACGCGTTTCGAACACGTAGTGTTCTTCTTCAGGCATTAACTAATGGTGAGGGCCTCTGAATAAGACTGAATAAGTCTTATTCAGAGGCCCTCACCATTAGTTAATGCCTGAAGAAGAACACTACGTGTTCGAAACGCGTTGTTTATATCATTAAAAGTTTTATATGTGGAGACCATTTCATTAGATTTTTACCCTACAATGAGTTTTGTATTACACTAATCTTTTTATGTTGTATCATCAAATGTCCAATGTCCTTTTCCGAAGGTAAAAATTCCTACTTAGACTAATGAATCATGTCTTAGAATTTTATCTCTTTTTCATGTACATAGTAATTTAAATGGTGAGGCTTCGGAGTTGGCTGATTTCTCCCGACTCCGGCTCCGACTCCTCAAGGTTGAAAATATTGACTCCGACTCTACAACCCTGGTTGTAACATTAGCTACCATAATGTCAAACCAGTTAGCACCATGTGGCTATGAAATCAGGAATATCACCCATGTTCCTAGACAATTGCAAACAAACATACCAAGAAGGCACTTGACACCATGTGCCTCTGAATTAAGGAATACTACCCATGTTCCTAGACCATTCTAAAAAAACATAATACATGAAGGCACCTGGCACCATGTGGCTATGAAATCGGGGATACCACCCATATTCCTAGACCATTGTAAACAAACATATCATGAATCTACCTGACACCATGTGGCTATGAAATCAGGAATACCACCCATGTTTCTAGACCATTGTAAACAAACATACCATGAAGGCACTTGATACCATGTGCCTATGGATTAAGGAATACTACCCCATGTCGCTGGACCATTGTGAGTGACCATACCATGAAGACAGTTGACACCATGTTCTATGGATTAAGGAATACTACCCATGTCTCTGAGGCCGTTGATGACGATAGAATATAGAAGAGGGTTGACTAAATATATAAGAAATTATAGAAGAATACGAGAGTAAAGGGAAGTTATTACTTCCTCTTTAATAACAGTGTCCATCTTATGGGAAACCCGGGGGAAAAGTAGGAATGAAGAATGTTGAATTATACGGTCTGTTCTAAGAAGAGGCCGGTGAGGCATCTCAACAGGTACAAACACGACTGCTGATAGATCTAGGGGGATAGCCCTGTTCCGCGAATTTCTGCTTGGAAAGTTTGATGTGACTGTTCCGATCATTTATACTTTTAGGAGGTATTCCAAATAAAAATCAAATTGACATTATGTTGTGGGTCAATTATCATACTGTAATGACGTTAAAACAACACAAATGGTCCCATGTTGATCTTACTTAATGTTCTGCTATACGCCGTCATCAGGAGAATATTTGGTAACCAAGCAATAACACTCAAGCATAGCACTTCACAGATGTTGGTACATAGAATTGCGATCTCCTGAAGACGTCAAGAAAGCCGAAATGATCGAGAATCGTGTCTGTTACTCTCACTCGACTATATATATATATATATAATTATATATATAAACTATATTCACAAAAAGAACACTCAGAAATGAATCAGAAACTCACTACTATATTTCCATGGCCTCTTCATCAGGAAGTTAGATGTGAATCGTTCCACAGACTGGCATTTAACACAGGACACATTAGAGAAAAAGACATTTATAATTGTTGTCATTCTAATGCTATTTTAACAGATAGTATTTATCCATAAGGAAAAATAAGATTATCACTGTATTTGCATCATAATATTAATGAAGGCCGTACTTTGATTTGTATAAAAGTAATTTTATCCTGTTTAGTGAAAATTGGTTTCTTGGTTAGGTTAGGTTGCAGTGGCAGTCCTTCAAGGGAAAACACTTAGGCCGAGCATTAGCCCTTTGTGATACCATAAAATGAAGATTGATTCTACAGTGGGAGTCCTAAATTTTGCTTAACTCAAGTGTATCTAGAATAGGGATCTTTAACGAGTACCTGACGTCGTACAGGCTCGGGACCGACGGTTTAACGTCCTTCTCCGAGGGACGACATGCTCAGATTTATTCACCTCCCGCATGAATTAATCGATGGCCAAGTGGGGATTGAACCCCAGTCCTATCAGTTCAGAGGCGTGTGCGTTAACCACTGAGCTAACCTGGTCCCCCTGGTTTCTTGGTTAGTGTCATTGTTTAGTGTAACATACTTGTTAATACTAGGCAGTTGTGTTAACAATTTTCTATTCTTGCTGTTATTTATTTTAAACCTTAAATAAAATAGATTCATTGTTTTTGAATATTTATATTTTTATCATTCCAGTTATTGCTTTTGATGTTTCTACCGCTGTTGAGGATACTGCATGATTTATGGTTTTCTTAAAAATGTACTTATTATTGAAGTGCTTCTTCTTGCTCTTTGTTATAATTTCAGATGCGACTCGATTTATAGAAGAGTAAGTAGTCTAAGAAATGTGTCGATCGCTTAACTACCGTTTCGGATTAAAAAAGAAAAATATTTTGCGGGACTGATTGGCGGATATACCGTTTTAATTGGATGGCGTATTGGTTTGGGTGCTGAAGCTATTTAGCGGCCAGTGCGTGTCTGGATATGGTCATCCTAAGTAGTGGACAGGCCATCAACTCTTGTACTTTCGGCCTCCGCTTCCTACTGCACCTCCTTACGGACTCCTCCTTACTCTACGTGACAACATCTCCTTCTGTCTTTCCTCCCAACCGTTACTGCTAACTAACTGTATGAGTGTGCCTTAATGAAATCAATGTCCCATCACCAAGTAATATGCCTGTCATTTATCCTACAACAGTTTTTTTATTTCGAAATCTTCTACTTTATTTTATTGTACTTAGCTTCCGCAGAATTCAATAATTATATTTGATGACCTATTACAACTTCCTTTTATAATGCTTAATGAGGATCTTTATTTCTTAATGGGAATTCATTTTTTTTTTTTATAACTCTTTGTTTTTGGTTGATTTCATTTCCAAAACAATTTATAAAGCTCCTCATCCAAAGATTTCAGGCATTCGAGGATCATTGTACCAGATGGCATAATCTTAAACGACTATATTTAGCACCTGAAAACATCAGAAACAATGTGAGTTATATTTACAAAAGTGTAGTGAAAGTAATTTTTATCCAGTTAAGTAATTTATATATAAAAGAATTTTTAAAAAAGAATTCAGGTTACCTTTTCACCAACGATTGAAAGACACATGGCAAAACGAAGATTTCATAAATCAGAAAAAAAATCTTGAGTGGCTTACATTCAGCTTAACTATAAGTAAACATAATATCATACTTCTTGGGTATATAATATATAATGCTCCATTGAGGTATAATATTAATGTCTAAATGGAGGATGTTTATTAGTCTTTCATTCCTGAGGTAGTACAGATAGTGACTGATCCACTTATCAATATATATATATGCTTATTTTTGTATATCACAACACTGATACATATAATATCATTAGTATAACTACATCAGCAATAACATTTTAGATAAGCGAAAGTGTAGATTTCGTGGTACGAAATAATCTCTTACAGGTGAACATGGCTTTTGTTTCAATAGCTAGTGAACCTCTTACATAGTTTACCTGACCACCTTCTACATTTAAGACAAAGATTTAAGAAAAATTCTCCCCTTTAAAACTTGTAAGTATTCCTATTTTGTCTGTAAAATGTCAGAAACATGCAAGAAATAATATTAGTGTTATGAATCGCTGAAATATTAGTTTAAAACTAGTATCCATTTCTAATATAGTTCGAAGTCCATTGCTCATACTTCAATATTACCCAAAGATAATATAATTTATAAAGACAAAAAAATCTAAATGTGATATTAAGTTTTCTTCAAAGGTGCAACATATAGATTGATTAGAGCATTTCGTTAGACAAAGAAAACATTTTGTGAACATGAACTGAAGAAACGCTCTTCACATGTGAAGTGTCACGTGTTCATTCAAATTAGACAGTTGTTGCAGAAATCCACAGACTGTTTTCTTTTTAATATAATCTCTAATATATTTAATATTAGAGTATAATATTAAATATATTAGAGATTATTATCTAAAATATTTTGATGTAATATCTAATATAATATCTAAAATATAAAAATATTTACTCAGAGTTATTAACTCTGACTAAATCTCGAGAAGATGAAAAGCGATTATATATTTATCTATATGATTAAAATCGAAATGAATTTTAGTCCCTAAAAAAAGTAAACCAAATAACAAACGAAAAAACTTTTAAAAAACGCATAAAATATGTGTTTTATTGTGGTTTTTTGTTCCTTTCTCAGTTGTTTTAATCTGAAATTGATTAGTGTTGTTGTAGGTTAAATATTGAAAATAAAAGAATTACTTCAGACAAAAGAAAATAAGACGCCATCTGTTTGGTCATGAATATTAGGATTGATGGTTTGGACAGGTATAAGCATATGGTAATTAGCATAAGATATGGAGGGTGACTCTATTATGCTGACTAAAAGGTTTTAAGTACAACGACACGTTCCTTTAAGCAGGCTTTGACCTTGCTCGTAGGGTCCATTCCGTTAGATCTCCCTGCTCCAAATTACCACCCCTCCCTTCTTAGATTTCTCTTGATTTTCTTTGTACCACAGAGTTTAAGACCATATTTATTTTTCTTCTGGATTATATGACTTTCATTTGAAATAGTTCAGGAGTAGTTATATGCGTATTAAGCAGAGATTATCAGTAGGGTTGAATAATTCCCCCCCCCCCCCCCCCAAGGGGTGGATAATTGTGGCCACAAGAAGTTTACAAAGAGTGACTGGCTGGAAAAACGTTTGTTGTGCGTTCAGTTACTGATTCAGCTTCTTGCAGATTACTTCTCTTGATGACGACGTGTGTCGAAACATAGAAGTAACTTTTCCACATTTCTTTTCTAGTTCGTTTTCTAGTTTTCTAGTTTACTAGAGCAGTTGTTCCCAAAGTGATCCATTTGGACCCCCAGAGGTCGAGGATTACTGGGGGTCCATGAGGAAACTAGTATTTTAAAATCCAGGATTACTGGGGGTCCATGAGGGAAACTAGTATTTTAAAATCCATGGCACGCGGTTTGCACTTTATGTTAAGTTTATATGCCTACGAGTATATCAGGATAGCATTTCTAAAAATACATCAAAGCATAGCGACCTGACCGTTAGACTATTCAAACATAATAATTAAAACATAAGGCTCACTCTTTTCGTCAGTTTGTTCCATACTTGGCAAATGGACCATTCCATTCCAGGTACAGACTTAGAAAGATGTTACATGGGCTAGTAACACTATAAAGGAACAGGAAAATATAAGTAGAGGCCTTTTGAGGTGTTGTGTGGTCGTGGTTTGGACTTTGAATGATTTTTAAAGCGACTAGCCTAGAGTAAAAATATTAATGATGAGCCTACATAATGCATTATGTAGTTAGACTATAAATGAAGAGGAAAAAATACGATATCGCTGGAGAGAGACAAAAAAATTTAGGGCTATCAGAAAGAATAAAAAATTTCCAGGTATGGAATTTTTCCATGGTCTAATATTTTAAAATGTTTTATTACTTTATTTTTGGTTATATTCATACCTGATTTTTTACAATGTATTTCAGCATACTTTATAAAATGATAATAGAAGAATATTTTGTTGTTGTTTTAAAAAGTTTTTTGTCTTTCGAAAAACGTTGTAAATGTAATGAACTTATTTCATTGTTAAACTTTTCAGTTACTTATAAAAAAATAGTTGTTTGAAAATTTACACGAGCATTATTATGTTTTTTATGCAGTTATGATGGCGGGGGGGGGGGGTGTCAGAAATGGTAATATGAGAATCCCTGCACCAGACGCCCCTTCCCAAGTATGCTAATTCATAACGTTCCTTTAATTATAAAAGACCCTTAATACTAATAAGCTACTGGTTGTTGTTAGATATAATATTAGTATGCAGAAGATAAACTTGTATATTGGAATGTATTTGCTTTTCGTTTGTGGGGCTCCGGGGTTCTCTAGGATCTTCTTCGCTGAATTAAAGGCGTTTGGTTGACGGTGTGCCAAATTGTATTTAAGTTGCCCATCACGATTGTCCGAGTCTTAAGTGAACCCAGTGGTTACCCTACAATTGAAATTGCTTCTGCGGCCTTGCAGCCATCACGTAATGAAAAACAACAATCTTTTGAGTAATAGGACTGCAATTTTTTTTTTTTTGCCTTCCACCTATGGGAAAAATACGATGAGGTGGTGAAATTTCCCGCAAGGTTTACCCAGTGTGCTTGTGTTGTCCTTGATTTTTGACAAATCTAACGGCCTCCTACCATTCTTGAGGAGCCCATGGAGACCACCAAGAACGTGACTAAGCACCTACTGCCACTTATCAGGCCATAATAATACGTACTTGAAATTGCATTCTTATGAATTCCCTATGTACTTCTCACACAGAAAATATCTCTTCCCAACTAATAATCAAACAATTTTGATACCCCTCTACGTAAATGCTCCTATCGTTCTGCCTCATATTTCAGACATCAATTGACTTTCTTTTATTTTCCTATATTCCATTCATTTTATGTTTTTCCATTTCGAATTATAAAAAAAAAACTTTTATATATAGATATTAATTGATCTGATTAACTGCTTATGAGAAAATAAAAAATGTTCCAAAGCAGTAGTGTTTTGAACCCAGCCAGATAGATTGCATCTGCGGGCACAACAAACACCTCTGCCAAATAAAGTAGAGGAAGAGACGCATGATGTGAATTTCTCTTTAAGAATGTTATTATTGTGAATGTAGGATCTTCAAGACTGTTGCAAAGTTATGAATATGTATTTACAAGGATCTCAGGATAGTACTCTTTATTTGAGAGGACTGTCAACTTTTAATGTGTGGAAACTGCTGAGAACCCTTTGGTTTGATATGGTCATTAAATTATTAATAACAATATATATATCTAGGAAAGAAATGGAACTGTTAGATACATGATGGGTAAAACTAGTAATAATTGGCAACACTGCAGGTTGCAGTGGCTGTCCCACAAGTAACACACATAGGCCGAACATTGGGTCCTTTGTGATACCACACAATGACTATTGATTGATTGTACACTGTGAGTTCTAAATTTTCCTAACTCATGTGTATTTAGAGTAGAGATTGTTAACGAGTACCTGACATCGTACAGACTCGGGACCGACGGCTTGACGTTCTCTCCGAGGGAGGACGTGCTCAGATTTATTCACCTCCCGCGTGAATGAATTGAGAGCTTAGGTGGGTATCGAACCCTGGGCCGAGCAGTTCAGAAGCGAGTTCGTTAACCACTGAGCTAACCTTGCCCCTCAGGGGCCATAGGAGATTTAAAATATATAAAAGAATACTAGAAAGATGCTCAAAGAAATATATTCTTCTTATGATAAGCAAATCATTTAACAAAACATAAAACATAAGCAGTATTAACAAAGGATTGCTCCTCAAATATATATACAAATATTCAAGTAACTTACAACCAAAAAAAGTGGTACCATTTTATTGAATTAGAGTATTTATAGAAATCCTTGAGAGCATTTAAAATTTGCAGGAACAAGTTTTAGATGAAGCAATCAAACAGATTTAGAAAATGTTTGTTCTCCTTAAAGTACCAAAAAAAAAAAGATATTTATAGGATCATGAGAAAAAAAACAAGGAATCGTTGACATCATTTTAAAATGAGGAGCGTTTTTCAAGAAGTAGTTTGTTAACAATTCCCACAAATCATGCTGAAAAGACATGGCATGCTTTATGAAAAAGTTAGATATCTCAGTTATATTGTCAGAATATATCTACACATAATAATAAATGATCAAACCGCAATAAGAAATGGGAAAACAAGACTAAGATCTTGGGTTTTTGACTCTGACGAAGACCGCTTGTTACGGTTGAAAGATCTTAGTCTTGTTTTCCCATTTCTTATTGTGGTTTGATCATTGATTGTTATTTCACGTGTTTATGTGAAAGCTTTTTATACATAATAATAAGTACTGAATGTGTATTAGCTTACATTGGACAGACTGGGAAAAGCCTTCTCACCAGGCCAAAGCCAAATGAGCATTCAGATAGAAAAAAGAAAAAGAAGACAGAAGTGCCTTGTTCATACAAGATTGAAACAGAAATCATTTAATCAACTGAGAAGAAACAAAAGAATTGGTATTCGTGTGGTCTGAAAGAAAAAGAAACACTGTTGAAAGCGCCTTTATGAAGAGCTCTTAGAAGAGTTTAGTCAGCAATAGCCGAGGCATTTTTAAATTGAACGAAACTGTAATTGAAGGAATAGTCAAACAGATTAAAACTAACTCTAATTTAATGAGGATAAACTCAGTCAGTGCTGCCAATTTGCATAATAGTTTAAACCGAATTAGCTGCCCTGTTCTTTATTTACCATTTGAATTCACTTGCTCTCCGATGACGTGTAGTATGAAAGCCCACTGAGTGTTATCCCCTATTTTATGTGCTGACATCTTTAAATATTTATACCACGGCTCATTGTGGTAATTTTGCATATATATACGTACATATATCTTTATTATAGAATGTTTGTATACTTAGCACGCAGACCTTTGTTTTTTTAAAATTAATGTCAATTTCTAGTTTAATACATTTTATACATACTGTATTACTATACTTTTCTCACCTAGTTTATAAAATATATAATTAAATGTTTTCTTATCTCTGCCACATATATTGAATATTATTTTTCTTTTTTATCGATGATTAAAGCTGTTATATTGTTTGAAGCTGGACTAAACCTTAAACAAAAAGAAAAATAGTGTGGTATATATATATATATATATATATATATTTCGTTTGCATTCGGCCCACCACTCAGTTAGCTTCAGCTACTCAAAGGGACTACTTCTACCCGATGACGACGACTGTCGAAATATCGTTGTGAGTCTTTTGTGTGTGTCTTTATTTGTTTTTTCTCTTTCATGTGTTAACTATTATATATATATATAGTAGTGAGTTCAGTGATTTCCTATATATATATATATATATATATATATATATATAACTAGAATTTAAAAAGAACACATAGAAAGGAAATCACTGAACTCACTACTATATTTCGATCTCCTCGTCTTCAGGAAAAGAAGTGAATCGCTCCAAAGGCTGATAACGACTGACTTGGCGTTCGAACTGAAGCACTCAAACAGTGTAGCCAACTTTCAGATGAAAGGTAGACAGAGAAGATAAAGAGATAAAAGCCAAATAAAAATTAAAAAATGAAAACATTTGACTAAAATAAAATTAAAAGCTGATAACAACTTTAAAAAAAAATAAATCAATGATTGAGGTTAAGCCCAGGAGTCGATCTACCGCCCAGAAGACTAATAAGTGCTTCTTCTGAAGCTCTCAGAGTAACTTTCGAATTAGTCTGATCAATCTGCCTCAGGACCTGTACCCGGAAACAGTCCGTAATATATATATATATATATATATGATCAAACCACAATATGAAATGGGAGAACAAGACTAAGATCTTTCAACCGTAATAAGCGGTCTTCGTCAGAGTCAAAAACCCAACTGACGAAGACCTCTTGTTACGGTTCAAAGATCTTAGTGTTGTTTTCCCATTTCATATTGTGATTTGACCATTGATTGTTATTTCACATGTTTATGTGAAATCTTTATATATAAATGTAATACTATATGTATATAAATATATATACGTTTATATATATAGTCCGAGTGGACTGTTTCTCCAATATAGTATATATATATATAAATGTGATAAACAAATCGATCCAAAAACTGTAACACAAAGAAAGAAACGTACCAAAGGACTCACTCGTCAATACTTCGACCGTTATGGCGGTCGCCCTCAGGAGAAGAAGTGAATTGATGGATGGATCACAGTCAACTCATATATATAGTAGAAAAATATATATAATTTCTAAATAATAATAATAATTATTTTTTTAAAATAGAATAAGGAATAATAAATAAAAAGACAAGACAAGAATACAAAGTGAAAGAAAATAATA
This sequence comes from Hermatobates lingyangjiaoensis, assembly GCA_026182355.1. NCBI lineage: Eukaryota > Metazoa > Arthropoda > Insecta > Hemiptera > Hermatobatidae > Hermatobates > Hermatobates lingyangjiaoensis. The sequence goes on from JAPFBL010000061.1 coordinate 472,424, forward strand.
TACAAAACATGAAGCTGTAAGATTAGAATAAACAAGGTCAAAGGTAATGTCCAAAAACACGTTTGAAATCTGTTAAACATGATAAAATGCTTAAAATGTGTTTTTGGACACGACCTTTGACCGGATTGTTGATTCTAATCATACAGCTTAATGTTCTGTATATTATTTTCTTTCTACTTGTATTCTTGTTTCGTTTATTTATTATTGTTTAGTTTATATATATATCATAAACTGCATAGGGTTGCAGTTTGCTTTTAAGGCAAGTATTTCTTGATGGCGACGGATTGTCGATATATCGAAATGAGTTCTATGGTGATTGCTGCTTTCTTTTCTTTTCTTTCTTGTGCTAATGAGTATATATATATATATATATATAAATGAAAATACTAAACTACTAAACAGTCCAAACCGGACAGATAAATAAATTAAAAAGACAACACATAGAAGAAATGAGAAAACTTACTGGATCCATATTTGAACTGAAGTTTGTCGTCAAGAAGAGAGTAGAAGGGAAGAGGAATGTACGTACCTCTTCACGAGATGACGACGAACTTCAGTTCGAAATATCGATCCAGTAAGTTTTCTCATTTCTTCTATGTGTTGTCTTTTTCATTCATATATATATATATATATATATATATATATATATATATATATATAGTAATATTGTGGTATCTTGATGTTGGAACTCAAAGAAATTGGAGTTAGCACAGAGATTAACACCCTAGAATTGGAACATAATTTTGGAACTCGAACAGTATTCCAAACTTTTATTAGTTTATATACACGTTTTTCTTTAGAGGAACCTACGATACTTATAAAAATAACACCTGTATACGATCTAATCATTCTTCAAAACAACATCATGTGTTCAAAATCTCTTGTTTTTCTAATAAAATTTTGTTTATATCCATTCTTTTTCCAAAATTGTCAAGTAAGTTTCATTTGATATGACATTTAGTTTGTATTACTGAGGTATTGTAACTATAGCGACGCTAGGACAAGGCTTTTTAAGGTGTTCCATAGGCAATACTTAATAGTGATTAATTTACGTCTGAAGTGGCGGAGTGCTCTCCTTCATGGCTTTTACTGTATTTTTCGTATTTTTAATTACTCTTGGTTTAAAATTCACTCATTATGAAAATAAACTCTTAACTATGTGAGTACTAGTGTTTTTCGACTAAAACTATAATTAAGGCCTGGTGGAACACGAGTTGATGCTTTGTTGTTCACCCTATTATTTTATTTAATGAAAGGCATTTCGCCAGTTTGTAGCCGAGTGTTTTGTTTGCATTTTTTTTTTTATTTTGCTAGACTTGTTCGCAGATAGTTGTGATTACTGCTTGTTCTCGACTTTATGCTTGCCTTGTTCTTCTAATGACTCCTCAAGTCGCGCCCTGTCCCATTAAACCATTCTTTTTATGGCAGCCATTTTGACGGTGATCCATCCGTTTCCTCCTGCTCTTTCCTTTAACACCCTGTTAGTTTGGCTTCGTCTCCGAGTTTAATTATGCTCATCATATTTCACAATCGTATTAATGTAATTATTTCCATAGAAATGTTAATTCGAGATTATTCTTCGACTCTTGCATTCATTTAAACTTTTCGAAATCATTATACTGAAGGGGAAAGGTTTTTGTGTGTTTTAGTGGTAATGAAAGCGTTTGGGATATCGCTCCTGTGTCTAGGCTACTACAGTTATTTTAATAATAATACGAGCCAATGGCCTGCCCTGCAGGATATCGCTGATTCACACTTCTCTTATATTACTTTCGAGATAGAAAGAGTGCAAATCTGCAATCATTATATCTCAATCTGCCAAATCACCCCCCAATTAATTTCTTTTAATGCTTATAGTTTTTACAATTTTCCATGACGTGTCAATTAGTGCCTTTATGTCCCTATTAAACAATTTAAACGTTTTCCTCTCGCCAATTTTACGCTCAAGCTTTAAAAATGGCAAACCACTTTTTTACAAAGTGGGACCCAGAGATTATTATTTTAATTACTTTATCAAGAAGAAAAAAAACCTTTCCTGTTACTTATCGTTTTATTTTGGCTATGATTTTAGTATATATATCAAATTTTATAGTATTTTATAGTAAATTAAATCTTTAAAATTCAACTAAAATATAATATTAAGATATGGACTTAAATCTGATAGAATGATCATAATTTTCTTTCGATTGGAGCATTGCCATAATTATTCTGACTGTATCAGTAATTGTTCAAATCTAACGATAATAAAGTTCAGAGCTTACTGAAGAACTTCCAAGTTTCTTCAGGTTAACTAGGTCAGTGTAGGTCTCAGGCTAGGTCAGTGCAGGTCTCAGAGATAGTCGGTGAGACTGCTTGTCTAGGTCATGTGCCCACCCATTTAATCTAAACCTTTTACTGACTGTCCTTAACGTTTGGTTGTTTGAGCTATCCAGATTTGTATTACTGGTATTATAGGGATAACCTAAGCTTATGTGACCTTACTTATGGGGTTAGACTGTTTCCCGAATTTCTTATTTACTATGATTAATCTAAGAAAACGATGGCCTTGTATTTAGCAGTCTCTCTGGCTAAGAAGGAGAAGGAAGTCCGGAGACCATCCTCCGGAAGCGCAGAGGGTCTAAAAGCGGCTAACTAGTGGTAGCCAACCTCCCCACAACCTTAGATGGGTACACTAAAAACCCGAAGAAGGAAAAAGTTTCTCCTTGATCAATCGTGGTTTGATCATTGATTGTTGTTTCACATGTTTATGTGAAATCTTTTTATCTGTACGTAGTATATTACTAGTTTTGCTATTGGATACCTTGCTTGCCTCTATGTCATCTTCACTTGGTTTTGAACATTGTCCATCATCAAGAGGAAATTCTGTAGCAATCGATTTCCATGTATGTAAACAATTTGTAATATAAGATTATGTATTTTTCTAATATCACTCATGTCATCTATGCTCCTAACGATAATATAATTTTATATATTTCATGTAATAGAGATATTTAAGAAAAGAAACCTATAAAAAATAAGCGTAATAGAAAAAAACAACTAGTTTCGAACAGTTATTCTTCCTCAGACTTCATCTACTTTTTGGAAAGGTGGGAGACAAAGGTATGTTCTACTCCCAACATCTGCAGCTCTTACCTAGTATTCTATCGCCTACCTTCCTGAAATGCATATTTATCTACAATATTAAAAATTCCAAACAATTATTTTTTCGTGATACTTCTTTTATACAATAGTGTCACTTAATTTTTGAATTATAGTGAATACTACACTATAACTGATTCCAAGTTTACTTTTAATTTGATATGATAATAATAATTACCATTTTATTTCACAAAAAATAATTACACTTTTAATAAAAAGAACATATTTTTTCCAATTGTGCAACTACCCACTTCTGGGTGACTTCCAACTCCATCCATTTTTTTCTTTCTCGTGAGACTGAACCACATTGGTCTTCCCATCTTCTTTGTCTCTCCACTCTTGTCTTCTAGCTTCTCTAGGACACTATTCAGTAATTCTTTTTCCCTTCTATAGTTCGTCACCCTTATGACAAGTCCTACCCACTTCCATTTTTTTCTGCACATACAGCAGTTATAATATTTGTTATTCCTCTTTTTCTGTTAATTATTTCCTTCCTTGTTCTGTCATGTTTCTTTATCGCTAGTAAACTTCTGTCCATTTCTCTGGAGTTTCCTCATATTCCTTACTGTTGCTGTTCACGTTTTTAATTTCATGTTTGAGTATTCATTAAAATACCATGTTATCATGTGATGGGAATAGCATTTGCTCTTGATGCAAGCGTCTCTTAAGAATAGATCGTTTAATTTAAAATTACCTTCTAAGTACTTTCTAACCTATGATTTTGTAAAAAGATTTTATTTTTCTGTTCCAGGTAAGCCAGTAAAGACCTACTTCATATCTTCAATTAAGTAAGTTGTACTAAATAACCCATGACTTTTCTAAAACTAAGTATACCTTTTTCTTAACCCTTCATTTTTAAATGAATTTTAAAATGAAATTATTGTGAATTGAATACATTTGAAGCACTTTGGACGTGATAATTCTAGAGAAAGATATTATTACCATTAACTTAAATGAAATATTTCTAATTCATTACTTATGCAATCTGTTATATTCCGCTATTTATGCTTATTGGGGGATTTCAAGAATTACGTCTGCACACAAAAACAAAATTTAATATGAAACTAACAACGCGTTTCGAACACTTAGTGTTCTTTTTCAGGTTAACATCTAAAAAAAAAATACATATTTATGAGGTTTAAGAAAATCGAGTGAATTATTTGAAATAAATTTGAATTATTTGAATACAGTATATGAATGTTGTCTTGTTGTATTAAGGTTCAGGATTAATAAAGTCATATTTCATATTAATTCCTTTGTTAAAAACCTCCATAGGTCAATAATAATATCAAACATTCATATATTGTATTCAGTTTCAAATAATTCACTCTGATGTTCTGAAAGCTCATGTATTTATATATATATTGTAAACAGGAAAACGATTCAAAAGGACAACACGCGTTTCACGGTAAATCACAGACACAGAGCAAAAGAACAAAGATACTTATTGTCACTAATTTTTGGTTGAACCGTCATCAGAAGAGTTGAGATAGGGAGACCAACCGTCGCTTCTCAAGTGCGCTTGGTGTACCTATCTCAACTCTCCTAATGACGGTTCAACCGAAAATTAGAGACAATAAGTGTGTTTGTTCCTTTGTTATGTGTCTGTGATTTACTGTGAAACGTATATATATATACGAGTTCAAAATTCAAGAAGAGTAACACACAGAGTAAGGAAACACATTTACAGACTCAAATTTTCGGGTAATCCGTCTTCAGGAGAAAAGAGAAAGGGAGACCAAGTACTTTGTAGACGCAACGGCAAGTAACCCTTGCCGTATATATATATATATATATATATATATATATATATATATATCATATATATAATGTTAACCTGAAGAAGAAGACTGTTTGATATTATTGAGTGGACACGTAATGCTTGAAATCTCCTAATTATACATTTTATTTGAAGTTTTGCAGAAGCTCTTCTTCAAATGTTGATTCAACGTTTAGAGTTATTCACAACACAATGAACTGTGGAAATAAAGGTGAAAAAATGTTGAAAAAAAACTAGAGGGAATGGCTGTTGGGATTGGCTGTACCGGACACACTAATATGTCTGTTTCAGCGATTAGGAAAGGGAGATTATTGAAAATTGTGTGGAAATGACGTAAGGTGGGCAAAGTTTAATTTGATTTGTTCTGGATAGTGGAGACTGCCATTTCCCACCACTTTTCCACCTGCACGAGCCTGCTCTGCTGATCCTATCGGGAAACAAGACAACTTTTCGACCATAAAAGCTAACATCCTTGTTAACTAGCAGTCATCAAGTCAAAGCTTTCGTGGCTTTACTGTCAGACAATAACTATAATTAATTCTCCTTCATTGCACTGGTTTTTATTCTTGTTGAGAATATGATTTGCCCACTCCAATCAGATTGTCTTCATTCCTGCAAGCTGCTGGTTTTCTACTCTTTCGCTCAGTAAATTTTTTTAAACGATATTTTTATTCTATTTTATTTTAATAAGCTGAATGCTCTATCTATAACAAATATATATACTTCAAAAACTGAATACAATATTTACTGACATAAACGACATAACACACATCATTAAGCAAAAAGAAAATGTCACTTTTGATACATCTTGACAAATTATCAAATTACTCAAAAAGAAGTGATACACAACTCACGTCCATATTTCGACTTTGGTCGTCATCAGGATTAGAAATAGCCAATTTAGCTTGTCTCTTGTATTGTAGTATCGATGCATTGATTATTTGGATAAATGTTTCCTATGTCATGAAGTCTGATCTTGAACTTTTCTCGCCAATAGTGAAATATGGTCTGCTGGATATAATTGTTCTCGATGGTGTAATTATTAAATTCCTGTTATGAATATCTGAAAGCATAAATCGAAAGATGTATCACTGGAATGAAGAAAAAAATTGAAGTTACTTAGCGACTTCATATTTGTTTATATAACTTCATAAAATAATTTATCATTTCATAAGTGAAAGTTACGTATTGATTTCACATTTTTTAATAAGATGGGAAAATAACTTATCTTTTAACTTTCACAAACCCTGTTCGATTTGAACCCTATTTAATTGAACCTAGAATAATTATTTTAAAAGTAGTTTAGATGGATATGTAAATAGACTACAGTATGGAAAACCTTCTTGCTAATTGCCACCATTGATTTCCCTAGAATCATGAAAAAGAAAATGAAAGTCCAATTACTCTGCTTCCCGCATTATTCTTGAACAAACATTAAAAGTTTAATTGAAAGAAACAAACAATTGGATGTTGAATTGGTGAAACTTTAATTTGATGATGATATCGAATGTAGACGGTGGGGTTGTGGTTGTTATAGTAGATTATGGAGTGGAGTCATTGTCTGAGATACGAGCGTCAGTGTTACACAGGCTAGGCAGAACTACCCCCACATCCTGCCTCATCAACCTATTAGCATCCCAGCCAGGGGAAACTCCTTTAAAAGTGAATTAACACCGGTTAAAATCAGATTTGTCTCTTTATTCTGCTAATATTGCTACAGTCTTGTGTAGCCAGGCGTGTGAAATAGTGAGAGCAGAGTGACTTCATTTACAGGCTCTGAAAAGGCTTTATAGGCTACTGTGTTCAACAAATGTGAGAGTGTATTGTAATCCTCGAGTAGCTCACACATATCTGCAACTGCTGTTATGAGTATAGTCACTAGTCAGCCACTAGTCAGTCAGTGGGCGTGATGATTTATTTATATGTACCCAGAGTAGCTTATACTATAATGATCTGCAACTATTCTACCATGGTGATTACATAGAAATCCATAAACTACAATTGTGGAGTAGTAATCTGCTACTATGATTATGAGTATCTCCACTACTCTGCTTTGGTGGCTGTGGAGAAGTCGATGTCTGATAACCCACAGTAGCGTACACAATAATGATTTGCCTCTATTTTTCCATGGTGATCACCAATATCTCGATGAAATATAATCCTTGGGTAGGTTGCACAAAAGTGTATTCCAGCTACTGAGTATGCTGATACTGGAGAATTCACTTAATCCTTGAGTGGTATATGGATTAGTAGTTTAAAGGTTGCAGGGATCAGAGTCACCCAGCATTTTAAAAACATAGATTTAAATCTATGTATGCGATATTAATCTATGTAAAAGATATTAATCTTCAATGTGTACCAATTATACTGGTGTAACATTTCAGTTTATATATTGGTCACTTACAATTGTTTTTAATATGTATCCACTATCAGTGTACTTCATACATTCAACCCGAAACACACTGCCAGTTATTATCAAAGGACGTCTGGACATCAGGTATTATTAGATTTGATAGCTTAATGTATTGATCGTACAAGTATTATTGTCAAATATCATCAAAATACGCGTTGCAAGATCAGTTATGTTATCTAGAGAAGTAAATTAGTCTGTCATGTCAAGAGATGTTTCGAGGTCGTATGATCTTATAGGTCAGCAGTATTAACATGGTGTGTGCTCCTTCTCGGCAGATGTCGTGGAAGATGGTCACGAGGTAAGACTCTATAGGGGCTGAGGAAAGTTGAACTCGGAGATTTACTGGGTGGACAGGTTTTTTCACTTCATTGTTTGAAGATCATTACATTCATATCGTCTTGGATATCAATATTTCTGTTTTTAAAGTCCTGGCTTTAGGACTATTTATTTAAAGAGGAACCATTTATTAGGTTAGGTAACAGTGGCCGCCCCACGAGTGAACATACTTACTCCGATGATTAAACCTTTGTGATATTACACAATGAGCATTCTACACTGGGGGACCTACATTTTTCCTAACTCAAGTGTATTTAAATAAGGGATCTTTAACGAGTACCTGACATCGTCCTGGCTGGGAATCGACGGTTTAACGTCCCCCCCCCTCTCTCTCTCTCTCTCTCTCTCTCTCTCTCTCTCTCTCCTCTCTCTCTCACTCACTCACTCTCTTTCTTTCTCCCGCTCTGAAAGGGAATATAAGTACCTTAGAAGTTAGTCTTAAGTTGATGTGTTTCAGGCTGCCCTCTCTCTCTCTCTCCCTCTATCTCTCTCTCCTCTCTCTCACTCACTCACTCTCTTTCTTTCTCCCGCTCTGAAAGGGAATATAAGTACCTTAGAACTTAGTCTTAAGTTGATGTGTTTCAGGCTGCCCTATTTTGTTATGGCCGATGTGTGATTTTTGTCTTAATGCGTGACATAATTTTCGTGACGTGTTACACATCGCAAAATGTAAAGGCTAAAAGGAAAACCTAAATATTTATAATTTTTGTAAGTTAATTATTTGTTTAATGCCATTTAAAATATAAAAACCAAAATTTAACATTTCAGTGTTTATAATTTAGCATGTTTTCAGAATTTAGAATTTCATATTATATCAATATATTTATTTGTTAAATTATTTTTGATTATATTTAAATACAAAAACTAAAATTATGAAACCAGAATTCAGCACGTATAATTCAGTTTGTTTTCAGAATTTAGAATTTCATATTAATATCAATATTAAAACAATATGTTTACATTTTTTAATACGTATATTTGTTAGGCAATATTATTGTACTTCTACATACACGTCTGGTTTTAGAAATATAGTATTAATTATCATTTACAGAGTTAATAATATTATTATCAATATCCAATATTGGCTGTTATGAGAGACAAATATTTAAATTATGAAATTTGTTGTCTTTGAAGATGAATGTCACTATAAATGAGGTTGTGTGTCAAGACTGACACGCGTGTCATAGATTCTAGACAACTCTTTTCATTAAGTCTCTGCATCACTAAATACAGTTGTGTCGAGCCTTAATCTAGAAAATTTTGAAGTGCCCAGACTACTGTGTGCTAATAATTATTTCATCACCTTATTTTATGATTTGAATTTTTAAATTTTCTAATTTATGTATTCAGATTGTATATTTGAAAAAGCTATGTATACAATGATCTATCACATAAAAGTTTAGTAACTAACTTTTTGCTTATAATTTCAGCACATTTGTTTATTCAAGCTTAAGTTATTTGAGGTAAATGTATTTTCTCCCGCTTTGTTTTCAAGTACTTCGACATTAGAGATAAATTATCGCTATTGTGAAACTTTATAGAAAGAGATACTGATAAATAATCTTAAAATGATGTTATATATAAAATATCAACGTTAATCAAGACGTGGGTAAAATGTACACAGTTCTTACCTGAAAGAAAAAAATGATAAAACAGTAAAATCAAGGTCAATTTAAATTATCCTATTAACTGGATAACTCAGAAAGCATAGGATTAGGTTAAAACGGATTTTTCTATAACCTGTAGAATTTCTATTACGTTTTCTGTTTCTGTCTTCTATATACTACTTGATAATTCCATGAATCCTTAAATTTAATTGGAACAGGTTCCAGTTTGCAAGTTCAAGATAATATATTGGTTTTTTTTGTATGTAATCTTGCCTGGTGGCAAGTAAAATGGGTGTACATATAACAGAACTTAAAGTCCTAAAAAATAAAAAAAAAAGGAATAAAGTAATACTGATGGGATAAAAGTGCATGTATAGTGTAATCTTATCTGAGGGGAGGAATGCTCAAGGTAGACTTGACCTGTACTGCTCCCAATAGCCTCGTCTTTCCTTCTCTGCCCTTTCCTCTCCTCTCTTTTCATTTCATTTCCACACTACATTAGTTAAACCAGCCTCTTTTACTTTTATTTTTCATTACAAAAAAACTATCATCTAAGCTTATAGCAATAAAGTTATTTAAATTCGTTTTCATTTCGCTCAAGTATTTCTAATAAAATTTCATTGGTCTTAGATTCATTGCTTTTTCATTCAATTTATATCTTTAGAATGGGGAACAAAAAAATATATATGTTATTATTTGGAGTTGGTCCAATAGGATATTGAAGGTGGAAATACTAACTTTTAGGAAAGCCTTTTTTATGGTATTTGCCTTCATGATTTTTCGTAGCGATGGAGAGGGGCACACTGTTATTGTTGAAACTGCTTTCAGTGGAAATTTTTGAAATGTTGCTTTACAGGTCAACAGCTTTAGGAGTTTAAATAATCTTAAATAATAATAATAATCTTAAATAATAAGTTTAAATAATCTATAAATAAAAGAAATGTTTTGTCTGTGCATTGCTTAGAAGTGACTCCAAACGACCAGGGAATATATCCGCGCACTACGGTGCACGTCGTAACTAGCAGTTCCAGACCAGAGGCCTCCTACTGCTTGATTACTGTGCTACTATAACTTGTAATGTCAGTAACTATTGTCTAACATTAAGTTAGTCTGTCCAGTAATGACGTCGTATTCGCAGTCATGTGGTCTTGTTAGTCATAGTTTTCAATGTTTTTAGTCATGAGTTGGAAAAGTAGTCGGATGGTCAGTGGATAAGGTAATTGTTCAGTGAGGTTGAGGAAGTTTGGTGGCAGGATTCAGAGCTGACTCATTTGAAGTTATCTCAACGTTGAATACATTAGAGAAACCGAACCCATCCTTAAAAGAATTTTTGTCTGTTTGTTTGTCCAAAAATTTTGTCACCAGCAAACTCAGCCACCAAAAATCATAACGAGCTGAAACTGTGACAGTAGATTTGTGTATGTCTGACTTAAAGGCTAAGATTTCAATTGATTAGAAATTCAATGTAGAAGGGAAGTTGTGGGCTTTTAAGATATATACACAGGTATACAGGTATATAGCTAAAAATATACAGGTATTTTCAGGTTCCTGATATTGTAGCAATTAGGTATTGTTAGTTGATTCTAATTTCGTTTACGTTTATCATACTCGTAATTTTCTCGCTTTATAAAAGTGAGTCCTACCTATAGGCAAAATAAATAAGAAGTATGCCTAGATTAAAATCAAATTTGAGCTCAGTATTTAAAGATTCGAAACGTAAAAGAAACTCCAGTTGTAGTGACAGTTATAGACTGTACTAATAATGATATTTTCTACTATTGTATAATATTTCTAATGATATTTTGGACCAATTATCATGTATAAATTTTTTTAATGCCTGTCAGAGATGGCCACGTCTGCTAGTTGTTTATAATTATTTTTGCTGTTTCACCATTACATGCAGATTTTGTGTTTGGGTGTTTTGGTTTGTGATATAACTACTGTTTAGTTTTGGCTCTATTCATTTCTATTTGGCTCTCTATACTCGTAACAAGTATGGGAAAATGATTATACTTTGGTCTATAGGCATCATTTTGAGCATATTGATAAGAGATTTAGAGAATTTCGTTTATTAATGGTAGAGGGAGGAGAGCATTGAATATTAGCTATATAACTATTAGTTATAGTTATCTTGTGAACAGTATTTGCCTTGATTCATATTTTGAAACTCAAAACCTACTAAATCAATCTTTATAGTTTTATGAATATCAGTTACAGTTCTAACGGCAGGTAGCAAGGCCTATATTTAATTTGACTTTTTATATAAAAAATATTGTATGTACATATGAAGTTCGTAAGTTTGTTTCTTTGTTCACCCATTTTCCGTAAATATAGAGACCTGAAATTATTATAATCTTTACTTTTGTTGTGATTGGATTTGTTGTAGTTGACCTTTGACACCACCCCCTCCCCTTACTATGTCACTGTATTGGGTTGGTGACACGAGGCTCTAGTAGTGATACTACACGTGTGCGAAGCGAATCAAGTTATCAATCAGGACTTGGAGATTAGGGTCCATAATCAGACCACTGAAGGCCTTTTAAACTAGTTGACCATATTTATTACTTTAATCTTCTAAAGGTATCCTAATCGTAGGAATGAACTTTAAGTATCATCCCTAATCAATAAAAGAATCTATTTAATATTGAAATAAAAAGATACGAAATAACCGATATGATAGTAGACAGGAAAAAGCAAGTGTAAACAAGAGAATTAATAGTTGCATAATTTGTTACATATTATTAATATTTGAGTATTTCAGCTTTATTATTACTAGTTGGTTTCATCAAAATGGCACATATTATTTTTTTTCTCCATTTCCACAAAGAGTGGTAACACTGAAAGAGTTCTTCTGAAAATGAGACGTCAGTCTTGACTCGTCAGACCGTTTCGTCAGATCAGTATCTATCTTCCTGATGACGAGGCCACTGAAATATTGAAGTGAGATTTGGGCCATTTTGGACTAAATGTTTCCGGCTCTAACAATATATATATATATATGTGTGTGTGTGAGTGTGTTTGTGGTACATGATAGATAAGTTGTCCAACATTTTTATTGTCATAGCCCGACATGTTTCGGTCCTCACTGACCATTTTCAAGGATTATAGTAGAACAAAATCATAACTAAACATACATAACTAAACATAACTCGAAAATATTCAAAATTAAATAAACACTAAACACATTCCAACGTCCTAATTTCGTGAAAACTGAAAATGGTTTGTTGACAAGGAGAGGTTTATACACAGGCAATGGTTATCGAGTGCAGAGTTCCTTGTGTAAATCACAGAGGGCAGGCGATCTCTTAACACTTTCTTTCCTGTCTTTTGTCTTTCCTTCATATAATTTTAAAATTTTACTGAAAACTTCACCTTGCCTGTTCATGACAGATTGTCTTTCTATACTAAATAATGCCTCAATGATACGTAATCTTGTATGGTCGTTTTCCTGTTGTAGGACCCTTGTATTGTTGATGAGCATTTCTTTGCTTAACTTAATTCCATGGGCAGTTGAAGCATTCTAATTGTCATGCTCGCTGTTGTTGAGCCTCTATAAAAAATCTTCAGTTTTAGTTGGTCCTGAGGATTGAGACAAGTTGTGTTGGCCGTTATTATCCCCTTTAGTACACGTTCATCTATTTTATAAGCCTCCGAGTATTGATTATTAATATATATTTTATATCTTGTACCTTTATTTCCGATTGCATTCTGAAGGTCACTGCTCTGGAGCCTATTTATGGTACTTCTTAAATAGGTCTGCTCCCAATATATATATATATATATAATATATATATATATATATATAAAACCACAATCTTAGTCTTGATTTCCCATGTAGATATACCACAATTAAAAGAAACGGTCCAGCGGACTTTTTTAAATAAAATAAATTCAAAACGAAGGGAACACACATGATATGACACATGACATAACTCACATCGAATTTCGACTCATAGTTTCGCTCTTCATCACCTCCTGATGATCTCGATTGGTCAAATATCAAATGTGAGTTATAGATCATTTCATTTCTATTGATGTTTCCTTGTTTTGATTTAATAATATATAATAATATAATATATTAAATATAATTATTATATATATATATATATTGGAATTAATTTATACATAAGTAAGATAAATGAGCTTCCAAAGTTCACGTGTGATTTCATAGCCTCACATTCTCATTATATGATTTTATATATTCGTAAAAACCGATGATTTTAAACCCAGATACCCAGTTTATCAAGTAAAACTTGATAAGGGCAAATGTTTTTTATGATCTATAGTAATACATAAATGTTTATATATATATATAAATATAATGTTTATATATAAATATATAAAACTATAGTAAATAGTTTTATGATCTAAGGGCAAATCTATTTTATGATATGAAAATAATATGCAATTTTTTAATAATAATGTAGAAATACATTCAATGTAGTAAATAGAAATAGGTCTTATAATAATGTATATATATTAGGTATTATTTGTTAACAAGGGATTTTTAAGAAACAGTCTTCGGATATCAACTAGGCAAAGTTATATTCTTTCCAACCAAATAAAAACAATTTCTTACTTGATAAGTGCCTGATAAGGATCCCCATTAGGGGTCCTAGTCGTAATTCACGGATTCCCAACTGCTTGTAATTCCGAAGGTAAAGATCTTATCACGTTGCTTTCTGAGCAATTCGATTGGTTGTCTAACTTATGACACCCTTTATTTTAAATTTTAAAAAGAAATAGATTATTATCGTCATAGTTCGATAAATCTAGTTTAAGTTTTTTTTTTTCACCGCTTATATTTTTAAATAAATCAAAAATGGATAGTAATATGGATCGAATCTATGGATCGATTCTTATTAATAAGCTTATTGTGAGAGATATGTGGTAATTTGAGTCTGAGTGTGCTATCGACTCGTGACTAGGATCGATAGATAAAGCTAACATTTTCTATTATGTCTCTCTAATTGGATCGCCGACTTGAGGGCTGTTAGGAAGACCGTTACAGTCTTGCCGTCGCACAGTCTATTACAGTAATTTAATGCCTTCACTTTTCTTGCAATTCGCTCTTTGATGGAATAGCTCGTTGTCAATGGTAATCAACACCTGGGGTACAGTAAACCTTACTTACCCACTAGTCTGCATTTTGCCATCACCAAAAATCTACTTGGGTAAAATCTAATACGAAGTTTGACCTATTTGATTCTGTCATTTTAAGTGGTCAATTTTTTTTTATTTTGATATAAGAACTGACCTATCGCATACAATTTGATACAGTTGTGGCCTAATGTTTTGATTCTACCGTAATATTTGATTATTTCTTTGATTCTGTCTCGGGGTCATGTTAGCTTAATTGCAACGTGTTCGTCTCTGAACTGGTAGGTTTGGGGTTCAATATCTATTCACGTGGGATATGAATATATCTGAGTACGTCGTCCCGAGGAGAGTACGTTAAGCCGTTGGTCCCGAGCCTATACGGTGTCAGGTACTCGTGAAAGATCGTTACTCTAAATACACTGGAGTTAGGCGAAATTTAGGACTCCCACTGTAGAATCAATCTTCTTTGTGTAGTATCACAAAGGGTCAACGTTCGGCCTATGTGTGTTCCCTTGTGGTGCAATCCAAAGTAACCTTGATTCTGGTAGCCTACTTTTATCATTCAGCTATAACATGTGGTAATTTAAAACACTACTGGGTGTTCACAACTGTTGAATCAGAGTCAGACTTTGACGACTCCACCTCGTTGATCTTGATTTTTGGTATTACATAGAATATCATTCGATGTTTATTCGTTTATAGAACTGAAAGTCAGTATTTGTTTAAAAACAAACCTCAAATTATCTCATGATAAGAGAGAAAAAGTAACGCTGGCAAAGTATTTGATTACACAATGCGTTTCGAACACTTAATGTTCATCTTCAGGTTACACCTACAAACAAAAATATGTGCAAAGCATAATGGTCTGGTTGTCGATTCATCAGAATGAATAGTAGTATATTACATGAACACCTTAGTTAAGCAACATGGTGCTGTTAGTGTTTGGATGGGTGACATCACGTCTCATTGATGCCTTGCGTTATTAGATTGCCGGAAATTGGTGTCAGAGAGTAAATGAGCCATACTTGCTTAGACAAAATCTGTAAAGACTAGAAGTGTTGGCGTAAGTTAAAAAAGTTTGTTAGTTTCATTATATTGCAATATTCAATACACCGTTATCAAGACTAAGTTCAAAGATGGGTAAGAAAATGCTGACTGGTTATTATTAAAAGACTAAAAACGTTTTACACCTATTCTAACACTAATATCTGAAGCAGGTCCAGTCAAGATCTAACCCTCCTAGTCGATATGGCCTCATCATTTCACTGGCTTTACTGCTAAGTGACTATCATGTTTGATACTTTATTAAAGCAGACAACTCTCGCCTTTCATTAAACTAATGACTGTCGGAAACAGTGTAAAGTATCCCATGTGACAGACAATCGTAAAAGATTCAAGCTGTAATCGAATCGGGATATGCAAAAAACTAAAGGCCTTTACACTCAGTGTCTTGATTCGCTCATTAATTAGCAAATACTTAATAAATGTGTCTGTGAGTTAAGTGGAGAACTTTAGTGTGATGAAATAAAAAGAGAGAGATGTGACCCATCCACATGCATCCTTGAAATTACATCACAATAAAAAGTAATAGACCCTCACTCGGAAACGAAAAAATATATCCTTATTCCTTCATTCTATTTAAACATGCAGCTTCTCATCTGATTAGAGCAGTGCTTTCCAAAGTGGTCCACATGGACTTAGAAATTTTAAAATTTCTAAGTCAATGTAAACATTGTAAAAAAATATCAAACATTCGACAAGTATAGCAGGTGATCCCTTAGTCCAGGATAAACAAACAGTTTTTATAGCTTTATTGCTCTTTGCCGTGATTGAAATTTCAGGAATTTTTTTTATAAATTGCTAATTTTGTGTTTCATTTTTGGACAAATTTTCATGATTTTTTTAATGAGCCGTTTAGCGTCAAAAAAACATTTTCTGAAAACAGAAATCGTACTTTGACGCCCCTTTAGCGAATGTAATTTTCAAAAAGAATATCTTAACTCATTCTCCATATAATGTTTTATTTTTAAGCGTACTTTCATTTTGATCAGTCATACAGTATGGCTTGTATCGCTCTCACAAGATTTGAGATTGAATTATAAGTCAAAATTTTTACATTTTATTGAAGAGAAATTATTTCCCGTTGTTTTAAAATTCTGAATATATTTTTCGTTTATTCTATTTGTAACCGCAAAGATAATGCCAAAATATCAAAACTCTATGGTTATCCGTTGAGGAGAAAAAAATGTTTTCTAAAAACAGGTTTTTGGCAAAAAAAAAGTGACTTTCCCGTCTTGCGAAATTCTTCCCAAACAATAGGGATCATCTACACTACTGGCCCCATTTTTGTGTAAAATATCAACTTGATCTATCAAAGATTCTGGACCGTAGCGCGGTAACAAGTAATACTAACACACTCACCCACCCACATACACACACACACACAGACATCATCGAAAAAACTTCATAAAACGACTTCTGGGACCTCAAAACATGTAATTCCGTCAAAATCTCGAGATCGAATTTTTTCACGATCACTATACTTTACTTATAGTAATGTAAAAAGTGTGGGCATTAGATAAGAAAAAAAAACATTTAAATTAGGGTGTTCAATAATTAGAAACTATAATATAAAAATAAAATAGAATTTGGATTGAAACAAGGAACTAGAATATAATATTCTAATTTATATATACAAAAATTAATGTGTGTCAGTCTGTACTCGATGTTCAAAACCATTCATCCATTCGCCGTGGAAATTTAGGAAATTATTAGGTTTTTGAATTTTTTTTTAAAATCAGAGTCGGGGTTCTAGGTGCTCCCGAACAAATATTACAAAAATATCATAATAGGTAACGTTTGCTTTATAACCTGTTTGTTTACATTTTGACTTTAATTGGTAATGGTAGCCGCAGGAAGGTTCCTTATGACAAACTTCTAATATTTCGACATGCTTTGTTCAATTTAAAATATCCAGGTACGAGAAGTTTTATTATTGTTTTCAGATTGATATTGAAGACAATTATTGTAATTTTATATGGGTTTCGTATTAAGTTTTAGAATGCATGATAGAATTATAAATAATAATGATAGTATTTGAACCATAATTCAAATCTTATGGCTAATGTGTAGTTAAAGTCTTTTGTTAAAGTTTAATGAATATAAGGCTTGCTTATTTATTTCTGAATGATTAATTCGTTTGTTTAAAATATTCAATTATTACTAAATATTAGTAATTAGTATGCGGCCCTACTCCATACAAGCAAAAAGGTAAGTTATTATAGATTGATGATAACTAGAAGACGTTTATGATCAGATCCATGTCTAAATCAGTAAAACTTATAAGGAAATATATACAGCATATCAAATTAATTAAGAAATATTCAAATCAAAATATAGATATATAAAACATAATCACTGTATGTATTTGTGTGTATAAACACAATTCTTAACATAACATAATGAAAAATGTAGGTAGAATTTAACATTTAGCACTTAACTGACACTTTTCAACACAATGCTTCTACATCAAGAAATAATATTTCATCAAAATATTCTTATTCAAACTTTCAAGAGAGAGTTTTTGTTTACTGAAATAGTTTTAATTAAATATTTAAAACTGTGTGAAGTCATCAAATTGAAATTATTAAATTGAAATGTAAGCCTCATCAACTAATAAGCGGCACCTAAATAATACTATACTTTTCATTATTTGTTTAATCTAATCTATCAACGACCCATTCTATTATACAAATTGTGCAATTTACAATCAGTGTTAGATTATATTTTTTTGCATAATCTATAATTTAAATTATATATTAATTTCCTTTCTCTGCAAAAAAAAAGTTCAGTGTAATGGAACTATAGAAAATTTGAATTGTTTTCGTTATGTGTAATTTATTATTAGAGTTAGAATTAAATTGTTTCCCGGGTAACGCTGGGTAGATTCATAAAAAATAAATATAAATAATAGATTCACGATTCGATATTGAAAGAGGTCAAATTAGTTTAATGTTCTAAACAAATGGATTGACCTTTAACCTTAAAAAGTTATCTCGCAAGAAGGGCATAAACAAATTAAACTCTCGTTAATATTACAGTGATAATTAGCAAAGATCGTAATTCATTGCGATTTTAACTAATTAAAGGTATAATATAAACATAAAGGAAATCGGTTTGTTTTTATTTTTAATCAAAACAGTGGGGTGTAAAACTCAATTAACAAAGGCTAAATAAAGCTAATACTTGAGTGATTTCAAAAAAATCCGTCTCCACTTAAAAAGTTTAATATGAAAACTAACTATGCGTTTCGAACACTTAGTGTTCTTCTTCAGGTTTAAATCTCAAGGAGGAGATGTCGATTTAGGAAGGACTTGAGGTCCTCCTAAGCCTCTCACGTAGATCGACATCTCAAGAGTGCAGATGTAAACCTCAAGAAGAACATTAAGTTGTTGTTTTCCAGCGCCCACACTTATAAGGCTGTCACCTTTTAGTGCTGTTCTAGGGGGGGGGGGGGGCTCATTTGTTATTTGGCACCCATTTTAGTAATTGGTGAGTCACATTACCTGAGAAGAACACTAACTGTTGGAAACACATTGTTAGTTTTCATATTAAACTTTTTATGTGGAGATGTAAGTATTGAAATTCTTATCATGAGTAAATTCCACACTATAACAGATTGAATAATTAATGAAATAAAGCTAATACAATCATACGGGCTACCAGGTATTTGAAAAGGTTTAAGTATTTTTTCTGAGTAATGTAATGTCATCATGACATAGGACTTCACTGTTGACTGATCTTAAGAAGAGAGGTTAAGTCTTGAAGACACTGTGAGGTGGGATCAGATTGAAGTGACCTGGACAAAGTGGTTAGACAGATCTCTATAAGCCTTGCAGGCATAGACTTCACGGTCCATCAGTACAAACGTGGAGGCTTTATCAGTCGGCATAAAGAGTCATCGCGCTTCAAACTTCTGATAACCGCCCTCGCATCCTGGGTCAGATTACCTTGGGAGTTAGGGTATTCAGAGGAATGAAGAGTAAGGAACTTTACCAAGGATGGAGGAGATAAATTATCTAGTGTATGTGAGGCTGGAAGAGGCACAGGCTCACCAGAGGGAGAGAGAGAAACTTGTTCAAGAACATGCAGAGTATGAAGTGCAAACCAGTTTCAGAGTTACTAAGGGTGCGGTAGAATAAATTGCAAATGTAAATACTAACAGATTGTATAATGGAGGAATGATGTTCAATAGCAAGGTCAGACTTTTGGTGTTGGGAAATGTGGGGACATGAACGAGTTGGAGGAAAATGGAATTGGAAGAAAAATGCAGAGATTTTCATATAGGAGTGAGTACAACTGAGAACAAGAAGGGGAAGACTGAAGTCTTTTTAGACAGCTTTATATATATATATAGTCAGCCGCGGCTGCTTGCAGGAGTACTTCTACCTGATGGCGACGCTAGTGGAAATATAATAGTGAGTGTTGTATGTCTTTATCTATGTTTTTTCTCTTTTTGTATTGATATATATATGTATATATATATATTGATAAAAGTATCGACCGTGGAATAGAAACAAAACTAAAGTTTATCGGGACTCGGTCAGTTTTAAATAAAAACCGAAACGTTGGCAATGAGAGTTTAATTTGAACCTGAAGAACTGACCGTTCATAGTAAACTATAGACACAGAATAAAGGGATGAACACACTTACCAAAGTACTGATCGAATCATTTTAATTCACAATATTATGTTGAACTTTTGTAATATTATTTTAATTCAACATAAAATTTATCTTGAATTATGTACAAAGATAAATTCGTACTTACGGTTGAAAGATCTTAGTCTTTTTTCTTATTGTGGTTTGATCATTGATATATATATATATATATATATATATATATATATATTGTTTTTTTTAAACTATTATTTTAATGTTAATACATTACAGTATATATATACTGATGTATATAGTTGTTTGCAAATTATTGATGTTGCTAGACACTGAACAGGAGACTTGGTAACAAGTTATTTTAATGTACAAGTTATTACTACGTTGTGTATAACCAAACAGTTTGGATGTCAATGATAATTATTTAATATTGAAACATATAATAAGAGCTGTTAGGTGGCTCAATGACTTCGTGAGCTGAATTTTCATAGAGCAATGAAGGAAGGCTGTTTGACACTGTTATAGCAAGACTAAATAATAGCATGTAATGACTCTCATTCTGTCTATAATACTCATTTGATTGCTGCCTTTCCTTATAGTTTCTATTAGAATAATGAAGAAACTGTCAATCCTGTAATAACTTAAAGGCAGTCACTCATCTTAATCACGATTACTTCGATAGCCTCAGTATAGAATACGAGTGACCCTTCTCTAGTGTAATGCAGTGCTGATCAAGGTAGTTCATTTATTAATACGGTATTAGTCAGTGCTGTAGCTTTTCATCTATCGATCGACGACCCTCTAAGGGTTTTGCCTGTTCACGGCAGAATAGTTGTAATCTCGCTCTGTGAACCCTGTTCAGAAATCTTTATTTCGTTCTAATTATCACAAACTACAATGTTGAGGTTGTAACGGAAGGTTTGTAATTTCAACTTAGGTGGGCTTTAAGTACTCTTCTCAAGGAAAGTTCACATATTTTATAAACATAACATTATAAAATAATTACATTAATGTAATTTCATTTAGATAAATTAAATTCAAGCAAAAAACATGTGTTTATAATTTCAATTAAGCGAATATTATTCAAATTTACTTACTTTTGGCAGTGGTAGTCGAAGCAAATTCAAATTCACGCACACAAACTGTTTAATACTTTTGAAATTTTCAAGTTTTTTTTGCTTTCTTTATATTAAAATTTTGAACGTAAAATCCAAAAAAAAAAACGTAAAACGAATGAATTTAAGTTGAGAATTGTCTGTATTTCATTGCACCCCCGTACTGCACCTCTGCAAGCAGCGGAAAGCATCCTTGGACACACATTGCGGTCTGAGTTCCTTATTTTGAATCACGGTCACGAGAATGGGTGACTATACGGTGATTTCAAACCTATGGTTCATCACTGATCACACAATCCGTAATTAATTAAGAGTGTCTTACATTGTTAGTTGAAGTCAGTTTTGGTTTAATAGAGCCGTACAGTGTGGGTTGATTTACACTTTGGGGTCTTATGTTTATTGGAGTTGATCCTTATAAGTAGCGATATCGTACAGGTCTACGGATTTTCTCCTCTCTCAATTGTAAATGACTGCGGACTTGTTTGCATTCTTTCTGAATTTTCATCCCATTTCCCTTATGAAAAACTAACTGATCTACCTGGTTTTGCTCGGGTTGTAGAATGTACCTCGGTGTTTTGGGTTATGGGTGGCAGATCCCAAAGAAGTGCATTTTTTTTAATTCTTTTTATTAATTTTTCTATAAATAGGGTGTAATATACCCTGCATCACCATTGTGGATACGTCATATGCGGATGTTATGTAATAAATAATAAAATTTTATTATTACAAAAAAATACCGTAGTTAGTTCCCCCAAAAAAAGTTATAAAGATCCATTCGTTTCTTTGTATCTAAGTTTTTCCAGTTTTATTTCTATAGCAGACAGACAGACAAACATTGATATATATATCTTCACTTAATAAAACGAAACACGCTCCTAACTGGACACAATACGAGTTCAAAATTCAAGAAGAATAACACACGGAGTAAGGAAACACACTTACCTTTCCAAATAATTAAATAATAAAAAATAAATAAATTAATTATTTAATTAATAATTTGTAATGTAATACTTAGTTTTTCTGTTTCAAAATTTATACTTCTGCCTATCAAAAAGGTTTTAAATAAAAACCGAACGTTGGCAATGTGAGTTTAATTTGAACTTGAAGAACTGACCGAGTCCTGATAAGCTTTAGTTTTGTTTATATTTCACAGTCGATACCTTTTATATATATATAAAGATTGCATAACCACGTGAAATAATCAAATGATCAAACAACAATATCAAAATGGGAAAACAAGACTAAGATCTTTCAACCGAAACAAGCGGTCTTCGTCAGAGTCAAAAACCCCACTTTGACTCTGACGAAGACCGCTTGTTACGGTTGAAAGATCTTAGTCTTGTTTTCCCCTTTTTCATATTGTGGTTTGATCATATATATATTTAGGCACATGATAATGATTCAACATTTCAGACAATCCTTCTTTAGCGACCTTTAGACTGTACCTAAGCCCTATATCATACCATCATTTCCATTATATGACATTTTTTTTGTTTCCTATAGTATTATCTGTTAATGGGTTTAAAAGAAAAATACCCGAGTTTTCGATGAAAGTTTTTGCTGTCAGTAGCAAGTATTATTTGGCAGAACAGCCCTGCGTGGCAGGAACTGGTTGTGATTCACAAGGATGGACAAAGGAAACCGGTTCTGTGTGACAGCATCGCCCGGCCGCCTTCGAAATCTTCACCTTTATGGTCCTTCAAGACTCCCGCTAAACATGTACTATATTTGTAATTGCACCGGTTATGCTAATCACTCCCCACCCGCCCACCTCCTTTCAAAACATCCATATAATATACACCAAAACATCATTTTTTTTTTTAATTTCCGACATTATTCTAACATCTTTTTAAACTCCTCAAATTTGATTTCTAATGTCTTTATTTATACATGCGATTCTCTCACCGTTAAGTTTAGTTATTCGTAAATTATGTTGACAAACCGAAAGAAATCTATTATTAGAATATTTTGCATCATATTTCAATAAATTATTTTTTTTTTAAAGTTCCCCAATGTAAATATTTTTATAAGGCGTATCATTTGAAGCAGTGCTGGACCGTTGTCCGTAATACTGTTACTGGAAACCATTTCATAACCGTTTCACCTGATGACTTTAATTATAACTTTTTTTTCGTCAAACAAGTTTTAATGATCATTATATATTACATCATGGTAATGTAATTACTGCAAACAAAAATTAATTAACTGCTTATTAATGAGTTGTTCTGAAACAACCTTGTTTTGAGAAAGAACGAACTTTTTTCGTTATAGCCTTAGATACAACTACAGTTAGTAATCCATATTCAGAGGTAGTCAGTTATACTATAACTGGAGTTAAATTAAGGGCCATAAGTTATTTTTACTTCAACAATAGTCGAGTTTCTGCCTTTTAGTATAATAACCTAATTTATTTCAGCACCTCCTAGTAAATGGAAACGTATACTACGTATGATACAATGAAAATAATTTCACAAAAAACCGTTGACATTTTGTATAAAATTCTAGACATTGATCATTATGGCCCACGGCAAGAGAAAGGAAAATAGTTTCTAAAAAAAAATAATATTGATGTTTGTACGGTAGAAATTCTTAATAATTTTATTATTAATAATTCTTAGTAAGAATTATATTAAGAATGTTACAAATAAACATATCACACTTTATATATATATAACAAGATTAAACACGTGAAATGAAAATCAACGTCTAAACCAGTTTAGTCTGTATTGCGCTAGTACATATTATTCTGGAAACATTTTTGTAAAACAGTTTATTTTTTAATAAAAATATATATTTTTTCTGCCAATACACATAATTTATTAGCATAAACTAAACTTTCTTTACTTCTATATAGAAGAAAGTAAATGTTTATAAAGCATTTAAAAAAAATTGATGTTTTTTCTATAATCTTGGACTGGTTACTGCTTATAAGAAGATTTGCTGCCGATTTACACCAATATTAAGACTCACGACAAGGAAGCGCGTGATGCTAATGAAACAATAGAGTATAGGAGGAAGCTTGAATGAATTGATGTCCATTGGACAATTGATGTGGAAGCTCCAACCACAAGATAGAAGAATTGCCCGCAAGATCGAGGCCACCAGCTCAAAATCGTGAGCAGAAGCTGCTGCTACTTTTAACAATATATATATATAATATATATATATATATATATATATATCATTTCAAATTATCTACTGTGAAATGAACAGGAATAAAATTATTTTTATCAGTTAGTGTTCCAGTTTCAAATGTTCGAATACGTCAATAATATTGACAGTTCTGAGACTTGAAAAAATGAAAATTTTCACAAAACGTGTACTGACTTTTCAATCGTTACTAAATCTTGAGTAACTTTAAAACGATGAAAACTGGTTCTTTGCATCTAAATAACGTAGTGTATTTAGATTTGATTGGCTTCATGAGAGTTATATTGGTTATGAGTGGTATGCCACTGGGAGCGCAGTCATTAGCCGAGCGACACCTAACAGGCAGCGGGATGTCTGGGAATATCATTGTTCACTGAAGACCCGTTAGGAAAGCTCGATTAAAAGAGTGTTTTCGTATAGATTGACTGGCATTAGGACGCCGAGGCTCAGTGTTCATAAGGCAGTTCTAATTGTAGCTAAGACTGATGGCGGGCTAAAGGAATGGCACGTGTGCTGCTCCTGCTGCTGCAGTCGTGCCAATTGATTATGCAAATCCCCTGATAGCCCGTTGATAGCCAGTGATTCCTATCAATCCAAAGCCTTCCTAATCACCGCCTCTTCCATTCTCTAACACCGCATCCTCATTACTGCTCTCTCTCTTTTTTTCAATTTCCAGTTTTATATTTAATTGACAATTGGTTTTACAGATTAAATTAACTCTAACAATTATGTTTCAGGACTATTAATTTTGATTGATTCCACATATAATATTTATTTCATTAATTTATTAGTTTAGTCTCGTTCCGCTTCAGTGAAACCACACTGATGAATCCCGACATTGTGGTTGAAGTACAAGTGCTGCCATCATACACAGGGATAGGAAAAAATAAAATATAAGGTAATGAAAAATGAAAATTTAATAAAGTAACTTAAATGACGATTTAGTGAAATATTGAAGTGAGCTTTTGTCGTGTTTTCGAAGTGATTATTTATTTTACTTAATCATCTGGTATACTTTCTCAGAAAACTCTGTTTCCTACTTGCCAGATGAGCAGAATTCTTCTTTTTCTTCTCCTGATAACGACAAGGTCGAAATGTTAATGTAAACTGCGTGTTGTTTCTACGTGTTCTTTTATGTAAACCTTTTGTGTGTTGTCTTAACAGACTATTTCATGTTTTGAATATATATATATTATCATCAATAAAAAGATCACTAAGGACAACAAACATTTCAGATTAAATAAACTATAGGTACACAGTAAATGGAAAAACACACTTACGCATGAGATCTCTATCTGTTCTCTCCTGATGACAGTCAAATCGAAAATTAGAGACTGAAAGTGTGTTTTTCTATTTACTGTGTACTTATCGTTTACTCTGGAACAATATATATATATATACATAAAGATTTCACATAAACACGTGAAATAACAATCAATGATCAAACCACATTATGAAAATGGGAAAACAAGACTAAGATCTTTCAACCGTAACAAGCAGTCTTCGTCAGAGTCAAAAACTCAACTGAAGAATTCTAAACTTGACTTTGAACTCAGTTGGGTTTTTGACTCTGACGAAGACCGCTTGTTACGGTTGAAAGTCTTAGTCTTGTTTTCCCATTTTCATTTGTTGGTTTGATCCTATATATACATATATATGCTTTTTTTTTACATTATTTCAGAAGTATTGAGATCAATATTTGCTTACATCGGAAATCTGTTCCTTTTTCAACATTCCTTGAATATATGTATTCTCTCTTGTAGTTAGGGAAGCTGTGTTTTGCGAAGTGTTGTTTAGAAAGGGAATGCTTTTTGAAGACAAATGGTTGACTAGAGGTCTGAACATTATATCGAGATGGGTGAGCAGTGAATGTTCAGGACAGCTCCATCAAGCTAGAAATAAGAAATCGCCTCCTGATAACGAATCATTTGCAAGCAACACTAAAACCAGATTGCTTCCCTGGGGCTCTACCATGTATCTCTGTCGCCTACCCTGCCTCCAATTAATCAACACCAATTAAATCAGCAGCCTTTAAAATATTTCACGATTCAAACATATTTATATTATTAGTTACAGGCGACTTATTCTCTTCTACTCATCTGTTACAGTAGCGTCCATTCAAATCTCTTAATCTTAAAACCTAACTAATTCCATTCTTTTCCCTTTTCTTGATCTAGATTTTTCTTAGAAGCATTCAGTCTCACGTTATGACTAGAGGACTTGTGTTACTCATTAGTGTGTAGCTAGTTCTTGAAGATTCGATATTATTAAGTTTCCCGATGTAAAGTTCTTACAGATGAGTCTTTGAATCAGTTGAATATAGAAAGCGATTAATTTACTCTACTCATGCTTGTCTGGGTGACCACTATGGTTGCAGAAGGAAAATGTAATCCTGTAAAATCAGCTTATTAGTTGTGTAATCCGTAATTGTGCGGTATTTATTTACTCATACTGGGGTAAATAGATAAATCAAAGTCTCCACAAAACAAGTTTTCTTTTGTAGGGTAAAAATCTAATGAAATGGTCTCCACATATAAAACTTTTAATGATATAAACAACGCGTTTCGAACACGTAGTGTTCTTCTTCAGGCACTCACCCTTAGTTAATGCCTACGTTTATCCCTACGTGTTCGAAACGCGTTGTTTATATCATTAAAAGTTTTATATGTGGAGACCATTTCATTAGATTTTTACCCTACAATGAGTAAATACCACATAATAACAGATTGCACTACATTAGAAGTTTTCTTTTGCAAAACACCTAGTCACATACAACCATAACTTTGACCCTAACAAGAAACTCACAAACTTACATTTTAACAACAAATTAAAAAAAATTTCCATATTGAAAGCTTTTGAAATAAACAAAGCCTTAAATCAATATTCATCATCATGTTTTAATTAGCGAATTCCGGTTTGGCCAAATATTCTAAAATTGTTTCTATAATAAGACAAGTTCAATCCAACAAAGAATGACTCTTTTCTCTACAATAGTGTTTTCTGGCTTGTTTTATAGCACTTCGCTGTTTGTCAGCATACTCAACCCCTTTGTCACCCTATCTCTTAACCACCCCTCCCCACTCTATCTCACATGACCTGACCTTTCACTGCACCTTGGACAGTTGTAGTTCCCCCACTCCTTCCATTAGATATTTCATTCATTTTCATTTTTTCATTACATTTCATTATGAATTCCATTTTATTTTTGCAACTTTTAATTTGTATTGTAGATGTTTATCTGACGATGAACTGCGTAGTTTGAATTAAAGAAACTCCTTTTGTGTGAAAACTTTTATATTATTCATTTATCCAAGTATTGTAAAATCAGATTTATAATGACATTATAAAAAAAATAAAATTTGTATTTTAATCATGTTTTCAATTCTTTGATAATAATAATTTGAAATAACATCTCACTTAATGGCATACTGATGTTTTCCTTAGAAAGTTTAACGTGTGCACCCTGATTATGGTTCCATAGACGACTGAACTATATCATTAATTCTATTTTTGTTTGTGAACTAAAATGTTATTCTTTTACACTAACATACTATAAGGAGTCCTTCAAACTAAATAGTACTACAATAACAAGTTGCAAAAAAATACTACTTCCTGATGTATAGATTTTATAATTTCATAAATCAAGATCAAAAATACAGAAAAATTAGAATAAATCAAAATTGTCAATTAATGGATATTTTTCGATGTTTGAAAAACAAAAGTTATCCTTTGAAAACAACGGTGACTGAATGTGGATTTAGTCGAAATAATTTTGAAAGAATTTTTAGTAGAAGTATCTGTTGGCCAAAAGCTACTGATGAATTGTGTTTGAGTCACTTTACCAGAGGACTACCTTCGTCACTGTTGGAGATTATCAGGTTTGTGACTAGTATTCGAAAATATATTTCTGATTAAAATCATGCTTTTAAGTTTGCTAATAAGTATTTGAAATATTTTATTTTTCATTTAACTCCCACATTTTTATAATCTTTATTATTTCTGTAGTTTGAAAAGAGTGAATATATGACTCATTTCTGATACAGTACTCATCGGCAAATGGTGTCACCAATCCAGGTGTTAACCATGTCCAATGTTGCTTAACTTCAGTGTTTTTTCGGTTTCTTAGTCACAGTAATGTGACCTTACCACATGGTTAAAATACGTAAGTATCAAAGTGAAAATGAGACACACTTCGGTTTTAAAGTTTATATTATGAACAATGACTCTTTCCTCTAAAATAGTGTTTTCTGGCTTGTTTTATAGCACTTCGCTGTTTGTCAGCATACTCAACCCCTTTGTCACCTTATCTCTTAACCAGCCCTCCCCACTCTATCTCACATGACCAGGAGTTGTTTGACCTGGTGCTAGTTCTCTTCTAGTAGAGCTGAGTCATGACTTTATATCAACACCTATAAACATCAAGACGCAATTTATTTCATTTGATTAATGTATGTTAGGTTAGATTACAGTGGCCTTCCCGAGAGAGAACATACATAGGCCGCAAGCCGGCCCCTTGTGATACTACAAAGAAGAATTGGGGCTATTCTCCCCCGTCCCTGGTCCACTCGAACCATCTTGAGAGAACAATAAATCTAGACAGATCCCTGATACCAGTGGATGCTAAGTTCTCAAGATTGTCAAAGAAGTACTCTCCTTCTTTGAGCCAAACCAGGGCATTGATAGAGAAAGTATGATTTGTAACATACACCAATATCCGACTTTCTTTATAATATACATAATTTGACTCTTTTGTTTCTTAATTCGTGACCGTTAAGTCTGTTCAGTTGTCTTTTCATTTTTATTTCCGGCTTAAGTATTTTCCTTATTTTGTCTGGATTATGTCTATATTTATTTAAATGATTAGAGTAGTTTGATGTTATTCAATTATTTAAACAGTTAACAGTTAATTCAACTCGTACTGTTATTCTTCACGATACAGTTTAAACTACATCCACTTCAGTTTAAATATTAAATTTTATTTTCTATAACAGTCTTATGTTCCGTTCTTTTAATAGCATTTAATAAAGAACCTAACAAATGTTATTAAGCCTGCGTTTACCCTTTGTTAATGGCTATTATTGTTATTGTATTTAATTGTTTATTAAAGTTGTTTGAACTCGTGGTTATTGTTAATCGGTCAATCACATAAGGGAAAACTATTAGTTACTGCGTTTAATGAATTGGTGCTTTATTGATGGCTGTCGGCTATTGTTGGATTCCTGTATTATTTTTTAATTGAGTCTGTTTTTCTCTTTCCATTATTATATCCAAGAAATTTCATTTATTATCTATTTCTCCTTCATGCATAGATTTGATTTCGTTATTTAATAAATTACTGCAGTAATTTACAGTTATTATTTGTTCGTCACTAGCATTATCTACCATTAGGAAGGAATCATGGAAGTATGGCTGTAATGCATTACTTCGGATTTTTTTTTAAATGTTTAATAAAAAGCCCTCACACTGTTATTCGAACATTTATTTATAATATCGCTGAAGTTGGCTTTATTCCATCCTTATTCCATCTTTTTCTATTAAGAATTTGTTCTTAAATTTTAAGTAATACTGTTAAAGGTTTTATATATGTAATGTAACAAGATTTTACAATAAACACGTGAAATAACAATCATTTCCAAACCACAATAAGAAATGATAAAAAAAGACTAAGATCTTTCAACCATAACAAGCAGTCTTTGTAAGAGTCAAATTCCAACTCATACTTATGAGGATTACGAATATGCGTTTTTGTATTCTTTTAGCCAATCTCCACTTTTAGCTTTTCTACTATTAGGCAACGCTCTGATAAATATAGATGTGTGATTGTGACCCCCTCCTCCTTTTCAGTGGTAGGTTCATTGGGTAGCCTAGGTTTCCTTGAGTCGTATATTCGGGACATTCAGTATTGAAGACGATCGAGGACTTTACTTTCAGAGGAGTCTTTTTAAATTTTAAGTTCGTAAACTTCATCACTTTTAGTAAGGTGGTCAGATATTGTGAAAAAAGTTTTGAGGGGTTTGAAAAAAATAATAATATACAGAATTCAAGCTTTTAATAGGAAACTATCGTTTAGGTTTTGTTTGGATTTCTGTATCATCGAAATGATACAGTAGAAGACATGGCTGACTCTGGCTCCTATTTCATTTTTAATGGAAACACATCCGAGTCATTTGTAAATGTGGATCCCTAACTATAGGGAAGTAGTAGTGCATTAATCGTGGCTGATTTCTCTGAGGCACCTACAAGAATTTGTTGATTTATGAAATCCAAAGGCACTTGTTTGTTGTTTATAAAGTAATAAATAATAGAGAAAGATGAAGAGAGTGGGAGTGTTTATGTGGGAAGGTTGGTTGTGTAACAGGGGGAAGCCTGGAGTACTTAGTGGTGGCGAAGTAGAGGAATGAGAGGTTGGAGAAAGGCTAAAAATAGTCGGTGGCCTGGTGGCTAGAGCGAGAGTGAGAGGGAAGAGGCGGCCTCGCAAGGACGCGGGGTCGACGGCCTGATGCGCTGACGAGCGTCGCCCCGACCCCGCGCTTCCTCCCATCGTCAGCGTACCGCTTCCCATCGCCAGCGCGCTCCCATCGCCAGCGTACCTCCCATCGCCAGCTTCACACTAAAGCCTTTTATCTTACCTTATTATTTTTCATCATCAGTGGTAATCCACTTACAAATTTCTTTCGTCTAGAAACCGACTTCAAGGCTGATTTTCCCATAAGAATACATTAAAATTCGATTAATCTGTTTTACAGCCCAAAAACCTACGTTATATCCTTAATAAATAACAATTACGCATACATTACTTGTGCAATCTGATATAGTGTAGTATTTACTCATATTGGGGATTTCAAGAAATAGGCTCCATACAAAAATCGTGGAGACGTAACTTTTTGTGTGGATGCGTAATTCTTTAAATCATCTAATATGAGTAAATTGAAGAAGAACACTAAGTGTTCGAAACGCATTGTTAGTTTCATATTAAACTTTTTTTTGTGTGGAGATGTAATTCTTGAAATCGCCCACATTACACATATATGTAAATTTACACTACTTAACTTAACTTATTTATTTCTCTTGTTTTTAAAGTTTATGCTTCACTTAACCTAAAACACAACATATCTTACTGTGTTTTGAAAGTGATTTTTTTACGTTTTATTTTTTTACTTTTCTTTCTAATTTTCACGTTGACTCTCTTCACTTCCACTTACTTCAGGCTCTTTTTTCCTTTCCATCACTGCCATTGTTTTCATTATACTCACTATGTCACGTTTCATAGTACGTTGTATTTAGAGCAAATCTTCGTATATCGAGACGAATGTCGGTTTGAAATTTACGAAGTATATCGAAATATTCGAAAATCCGTTCATTAAGATATTGATACCATTGTAATAGATTTCTCGTCGAACGACTAAAAATAATCCTCTCAAAGCTATAGTGTTGGGGGTTCTCCAGGGACCCCGCATCATCGACCTACCCTCTGTTTTTGTACTTCTATATTTCGCATGAAGTAATAGATCCCTCAGATAGTTTTTCATTTAACTATAGAACCCTTGAAACAATATTCTATAAACTTTTCTCTTGGCATCCTTTTTTCTCGAAATACCCAGAGTTTTCATATACTTGGGGTTTCTTTTGAAAATATCAATTTTCCAAAAAGTTTAATTCAATGTTAGTACTTTTCATTAATCATAAATTTTTTACGTAAATTATTTATGAACATAAATATACGATAAAACTAACAACAAAGTAATGAAGATCCAGAATAACAGTTTTATGAGGTAAAAGAAGCAAAATTGAAGTTAATGAAACTATTCAATGAAGAAAAATACCAAATATATAAAATAGAAAAAAAGTTGATATGAACAAAAATTAGTACTAAGTTCAAAAATGATCAATGCAGTATTAATATTTATTTTTTAAATATGAATTTATAAAGTTATTTTTTTGTCCATAGAATTTATGTTTTTACTTTTATTAAAGTCAGAAAATTTAAAGGTATTTCTCTTAAATTATAAAATGTTCGTAGTTTTATGCCATGCTGTTCGGAGGGTATGGTATACCGGTAAAGATGGAGACATTGTGTTCTGAGGAGGGGAAAGACACTATGGGTAGCACAAAAACATCAAAGAAAGAAAAAAAACACAAAGACATCCCGAGCAACACAAAAACAGAAAAAATACTGTTCTATTTTTTATGAATTATAAACAAAAAAAACTCAAGTTTAAAAATTAACTGTTTTATATTTTTTAAATACACTTCAATAGACTTTTTTAATACAGTCTGTTGTTTGATAACGGTTAAAAAGTGTTCCTTATGAAGTTCTATCTATTTACCTGATAGTACGATCTTCGGCAATACCAGAAATCTACTACTGTTTTTCGTACGATCTCTAGTCATACCAGAAGTCTACTATTGTTTTCGTACGATCTCCAGCCAAACAAGAAGTCTACTACTGTTTTTCGTACCATCTCCAACTATACCAGAAGTCTACTGTTGTTTTTCGTACGATCTCCAGCCATACCTGAAATCTACTACTGTTTTCCGTTTGATCTCCACTCATAACAGAAGTCTACTATTGTTTTTCCTATGATCTCCAGCCATACAAGAAGTCTACTACTGTTTTTCGTACCATCTCCAACCATACCAGAAATCTACTAACTACTGATTTTCGTACGACCTCCAAACATACAATATGTCTAGGACTGTTTTATGAGATAATGTTGAAATATTTGTGACAATCAGTTAGAAGTTTCTACATAGTTATTTTCGTGTTGGTTTTATCTTAAGCCAGATCAAAAGTTTTAAGCTTCCGGTAGGCTCATTTTAAAAACTTTCAGTAAAATAGGTTGTAGTTTATTTTTAGTTTTATGAAAATGGCAAGTTAATTTAAAATTTCTGTTGGTTTTCAAATTTTGATCTGTAGTTAAACTTGTTGCATGGAGTGCTTTTGCATCTGGCTGTATCGTCTTACCTCGTTCCTTCAGTATAATGCTCAACCGGTTTCGATGAGAACTGAGCTAATTGCTTGTTCTTATTATTTAATTCTTATCTTGCTTACTTTGGTTATAATAACTTACCAGCATTTTTATATGATACAAGACTCGTAGGTGAGTCACTATTGGACATTGACGGAATTCGGCACAGTTGGGCACCATTGTATGCATCAGAATACAAGATAAGGTGACTTTAAGTAATATCACTTATTATATACCGGTATTGTGGTGGGACTAACAGTACTCTTGAAGTAGTTTAAGGAGATCTGAAATCTTTTTTTGTGACAACCTTGATGGTTAGCCGTTTTTCGAAATCATTTTTCAATTCAAACCTATATTAAATGCATAGTTTTTTGTTTTTTATAGAGGGAGACAGGTACCTGTCTTAGTTCTAGTCTTAGTAAACTCTAAGCCATCATTATTTGTATGTACAAAAATATTTTTTTGTAAAATATTTTAATGTTACTTTACGTAAGACGACTTAGTTACGTAACTTTGCATAGTTTAGTTTTCGTCAGATTTCTACGTTTCGTGGGCAGATCAATGAGTTGATAGTTACATCGATTTAGTGATGTCGTTTCACCCCCCACCCTCAGTCTCAGCATATTCGCTCTTCTTTATTGAATTCACAAAACTGGATCCTTTCAGTTCTTTTCCGAGGCACTCATACATAGGTTAAGCCATATATATATAAACAAACTAGAATTTTCAAAAGAACACATAGAAAAGAAATCACTGAACTCACTACTATATTTCGATGTCCTCGTCGTCAGGAATAGATGTGAATCGCTCCAAAGGCTGATAACGACTATATATATATATATATATATATACATATATATCAATGATCAAACCACAATATGAAATGGGAAAAAAAGACTAAGATCTTTCAAACGTAACAATTGGTCTTCGTCAGAGTCAAAAACCCAACGGAGTTAATCAATAACTGTTATTTCACGTGTTTATGTGGTGAAATTTTGTGTATATATATATATATATATATATATATATATGTGTGTATATTCTGAAGACGAGGACATCGAAATATAGTAGTGAGTTCAGTGATTTCTTTTCTATGTGTTCTTTTAAAAATTATAGTATATATATATATTAGTATTGTCGGGTCGATTTTTTACACTTTTTTCTTCATCGCAACGAGCAACGATCAACGATTCTTTCCTCGTACTGTAGTGCGCATTCAAATTAGCAGTTCCATGTCACAGACCTACTACTGCTGAATTGTAGTTCCACTATAATGTGGGGTCACTATGTAAATGTCTTTACTCTTTTATTTGGTTTGTCGGTGTACATTATTTCGTAGTTCTTTTGTCTCCTTGAGTCGTGAAGGGTTTGGCGTTCTATTTTAACAACATCTCTGCTATGGAAGTGATCGGTGAATTCATAAGGATAACCACCTCTAAGCTAACTTTATTCCGAACTATCTGTATGAGAGTTTTCTCACCTCTCACTGCTAATGCCTACCGTATGGTCCAGGTGATTCCATGACTTTCCCATCTCGTCTTTAATGAGCTGCATGACGTCAACAGCCTCATGAGGGCAGGAATCAAATTTAAAAAGGGTTGTCCCAGCACATGATGACTGTCCAGTTAAACAAGCCATTGTTAGAAAAGCCCTAAACATGGACAATCCACACTAGGACAATTTCATTTATCCAAATTTGCATTATTATTTCTATCAAACATTCCAAAGTGAATACACATTGGTATTTTTCAAACCATAAATGGCACACTCCGACAACATATATTGGTTTCCATACTTAATAATAACAGGGAATATCACCTAGTTGGCTGTGATGCATATTCATGGCGGGCAGAAGGTCTTGACTAGACCTAATAGAAAACAGATTTATTGCGAGGCCTACGTCAACACAATGCCGGTATCGGCCGGCCAGTGCCTTAATGCTTTTGTCTATTCCACGATTCGCTTTAGCGATGCAGATATGCCAATGATTCTCCAACAGCGAGAATAATTTAGTTTAGTTTCCCCCATAGTTTGCATTATTTCTCACCCGGGGGGGGGGGGGGGGGGGGGGTTAGGTGGGATGGGGGTCTATTACAAGATTTATATAACCCTCCTTTTTTTTTTTCATTCTATTTACAATTAAAATCAGATAGCCGTATTGTTTAAACTAAATCGATTATTTTTTTTGTTTTTCATATTCATAAATGTATCCCGTTAGTTTATAGTAATTCAAAACAGTAAGGTTGATAGTGTAACTGTCGAAATAGAAGAATGGTTGCTAGATCAGACTCCGGATTAATGAATATTCAGCCGATGGTATCTAGGCGGTGAACACTTCTAGGCACCGTGTCAGCGATGCAATGGCGTTAATGTGGGTAGTGGATAGGCACAGTTAGCCAGTGCTATTATTTTAGCCTGCAGTGATAACGAATTCTCGAATTGCGGGACTTTAGTTTTCACTTGGTTCTGATTTATCCCCTGCTTCTCAAGTAGCCTTCATTACCTTTTATTTCTCGCCCCAACTCCTTTCTGTATAATCATTAAAACACGCATATAAGCCAGCATCACAGTGTAACTTCGTCCTTTTTTTTTTTTAAACAAAATAAGAACATAAATTATTTTTTTTTTCAACGCCCACACATATAAATAATGCTCTTACGCCTTCTGTGCTGCCCCGGAGCTAGAAAGCTTGGCTAATTTATTATTTGACACCCATTTTAGGTCTATGGGAATCACATTTCCGGGTTCATTCTTCATGGAGAGTTCTAAATGTTACATTCGGTAAAATAATAATATGAATTTTTAGATGCATTCGTTATTGAGTTCTCAGTTTTTAACCACCGCAAGAAAATGAGTTTTCAATGAACATAGCTTTGGAAGTTTTTATAATACATACCTCAAATATATATAAATATATATATATATCATTAAATAACTTGCCAACTTTTAAGTCTAGTATGTTTCTTATTCATACCTTCTCGAGTTTTTTGATATCATCTTCCATCTTTCCGGTACCATATAAATCAAATCACCGAATGATTTGCTTTTATTTTTACTTTCCATATTTACACAGGGCCGACGTTTCGGTCTACACTGACCATTATCAAGGAATTCTTTTTACAATATTTTTTCAATTCTTAAAAAAATACTTATTTACATTAACAATCACTTCGCTTCATTCAAAGATAACTAATAATAAAATACACTTTTAAAATTTACTTGTAATTTTGCCTTCATTAAGGCAACACAATTAAATGTCTTACCTATTTCCTTTCTTGAGCATTTCTTGGACAGCTTTTCCAACGTTCTTATTCCTTTCTTCCATTTATCGTGTGTAAAATGAATATGTTCACCAAAAGAACTACTAATAAAATCCATGTATTGTAAAAATTACAAACCTACGTTTCGGTCATCGTAGACCATCTTTGGGGTGTAAAGAAGAAAAGAAAAATGTAAAATTTCTAAACTATACTTATTGAATAAAATTAAATTGACTGAAACTTCAAGATACACGAAACACAAGTAGTAACTAACATCATTCACTGGCAAGTTGAATGAATGTAAACTGTTGCAAAATTTAAAAAAACTAACCCCACTAATTAAAATTACTTAAACCAAAGTCCAAGTTCTGCAAAACACGAGTATTAATATCATTCACTGAAAGGTTGCATATATATATATTTTTCAACCGTAACAAGCGGTCTTCGTCAGAGTCAAAAACCCAACTCTGACGAAGACCGCTTGTTACGGTGGAAAGATCTTAGTCTTACTTTCCCATTTTCTTATTGTGGTTTGATAATTGATTGTTATTTCACGTGTTTATGTGAAATCTTTATATATATATATATTATCAAGCCACAAAATGAAATGGGACAACGAAACTAAGATCTTTCAACCGTAACGAGCGTTCTTCGTCAAAAACCCAATGTTATCTTATTAGTCTAGTCGAAAGTTTTGTCCGGTTAACATTGTTGTTCCTTTAAATAATGTAAATTTCATTTTCTTAGTTATAAAATTTTTACTTCTGTAAGTAATATTGTTTTATGTATCTCTGAAATATTTCTGCTTGTAATATTCATTAGTTGTAACAATCCATTTTCATATTGTGTATATGTTTGATGTTGATATGTGATTTCTTATTATCCTTTGTTTGTAGGCCTATGAAAAAGGTTTTAAATAAACCGAAACGTTGGCAACGAGAGTTTGATTTTGTATCCTGAAATATTGACCGAACCCCGATTAGAGACACACCTATATATATATATATGTATTTATTATATAACCTTTTTCATAGGCCTACTAAAATATAGGATAATAAGAAATCACATAATCGGGGATCGGTCAAACATTATACACAGGATATGAAAATGGATTGTCACAACTCATCGAATATACAAGCAGAAATATTTCAGAGTTATATTTAAAACCAATTATCATAGGCCTACAGAAGATAAGAATTTTTAACTAAGAAAATCACATATTACACTTATTCAAAGGATATCAACAATGTTAGCCTGACAAATGGACCTTCGTTACTAGACTAATAAGATAACATTACAAATAAGCCAACACTATTCACTCAAGAGAACTAAATAAAACAAATATTCACTTACAGAACTAAGCACATTTTTTACACTCAAGAAAATGAAATTTACATTACTTTAAAGGAACAACAATGTTAGCCGTACAAAACACTTCGACTAGACTTAATAAGATAACATTACAAATAACTCAACACTGTTCACTCAAGGGAACTAAATAAATCAAATTTCACTAAACCTCAGCACAACATCCAGAATAAATATTACTTAAATTAGTAATATCACTTCTATGATTAATCGAACTTAGATCCTTTTTAATATATAACATCTCAAGTGTCTTCCTTCTTTGCTCATCTTTTTCTTTTTCTATTATAGTTGTATCTTCAAAATCGAACGTGTGACCCTCGTTTATTGCATGCCCAGCTAAGGCTGTTGCGTTACTTTTATTTGTTCTTATGGAATAATTATGTTGGTACAACCTTTCTTTGAGAAAACGACTAGTTTCACCATAGTAACACTTGTCACAGTCTTTACAAATTGTAAATATAATTACAAACCACGGAAACCGATTAAATAATTTTTCAAATCGATTAAAAAGGCAAAATGCATGTATAGAAAGTTGCTATAAGAAAACTTATAAGTTTTTAAGAGAACATAGAGAAATTGTGGTTTGTAAAAGTGACAAATCTGGTAATACTGTGATAATCAAAAAAGAAGAGTATAAAGAAAAAATGAAAACTCTCTTAGAAGATAGTGAAACATATTCAATTACAAGAAGAGATCCTTCATCAACATTACGAAATAAAGTAAACAAGATAGTTGATGAACTGAAGAAGACACTATGTATAGATCTACGTCAAGCTTCGAAATTAAAATCTTACAATGGAATAGCACCAAGAATATATGGTTTAGTGAAGCTACACAAGCCAGGTTTTCCTCTCCGTCCTATCGTGTCGTTCATTAGAAGTCCAACTTATGAACTGTCTAAAAATAGAGAAATATCTTAGTTACATTACTAACAAGAATGAATTGAATGTAAAAAATTCATTAGAATTCAAACAAGCCCTTTCAAATCAAATACTAAGTGATGACGTAATTATGATTTCACTAGATGTTCAGTCGTTGTTTACTAATATACCTTTAGATCTAGCATTTGATTTAGTAAATAAACAGTGGAATAAGATTAGTTCACAGGTTGGAATGTCGAAAAAGGTTTTCCTTTCTATACTGGACCTTATATGTGAAGCAAGGTATTTCACCTTTGATGGTACTATTTATAAACAAAAATATGGATTACCAATGGGATCACCAATTTCACCAGTTCTCGCAAATATAGTTATGATTGAACTATTGGAAAACAGTATCAATAAATTAGGTACGAAGGTGAAATTTATTAAATTATATGTGGACGATTTGTTTTTAATTATTGAAAAGGGAGAAGAAGAGAATGTATTAAATATATTTAATTCTTTTCATAATCGTCTACAATTCACTTGTGAAGTAGAGAAAGATGGAAATCTGCCATTCTTAGATGTGAAAGTTATAAGAGGTGAAAATGGCAATATCTTAACGGATTGGTTTAAAAAACCTACCAGTGCTGCAAGAATCCTGAACTACCATTCTTCTCATGCTATAAACCAAAAATTAAATTGCGTCCAAAATTTGGTTAAAAAAGTTATTGAAATAAGTAGTCCATGTTTTCTAAATGAAAATAAGAAAAGGGTGAAATTATTGTTACAGAAAAATTGTTATCCGAAGAACTTAGTTGAACGATATTGGTTAAGATATTTAAGACAGCAACCAGCACATTCAAATGAAGATCATGCTGAACTGGAAGTTATAAATAGGAAGTATTTCAAATTTCCTTATGTTGAGGGCTTATCACAATCAATTAGAAAAGTGTTCAAACGAAACGTACCTGAAGTTACACTGGCATTTTATAATAAAAGAAAAAATAAATCTTTATTTTCAAATTTGAAAGAAAAAATACCGAAGGAGTTACAAAGTAACCTCATTTATGCCATCAAATGTAAAGACTGTGACAAGTGTTACTATGGTGAAACTAGTCGTTTTCTCAAAGAAAGGTTGTACCAACATAATTATTCCATAAGAACAAATAAAAGTAACGCAACAGCCTTAGCTGGGCATGCAATAAACGAGGTCACACGTTCGATTTTGAAGATACAACTATAATAGAAAAAGAAAAAGATGAGCAAAGAAGGAAGACACTTGAGATGTTATATATTAAAAAGGATCTAAGTTCGATTAATCATAGAAGTGATATTACTAATTTAAGTAATATTTATTCTGGAGTGTTGTGCTGAGGTTTAGTGAAATTTGATTTATTTAGTTCCCTTGAGTGAACAGTGTTGAGGTTATTTGTAATGTTATCTTATTAGTCTAGTCGAAGGTTTTGTCCGGCTAACATTGTTGTTCCTTTAAATAATGTAAATTTCATTTTCTTAGTTAAAAAATTCTTACTTCTGTAAGTAATATTGTTTTATGTATCTCTGAAATATTTCTGCTTGTAATATTCATGAGTTGTAACAATCCATTTTCATATTGTGTATATGTTTGATGTTGATATGTGATTTCTTATTATCCTTTGTTTGTAGGCCTATGAAAAAGGTTTTAAATAAAACCGAAACGTTGGCAACGAGAGTTTGATTTTTTATCCTGGAAAATTGACCGAACCCCGATTAGAGAACACACCTATTCTATCAAACGGTCGATATATTATTGAATCTGTTATATATATATATATGCAGACGCTTGTTCTCCCTTTCTCTTTTTTCTTAAGACGGATGACCCGAAAATTTGAGTTTGTAAGTGTGTTTCTTTACTCTGTGCGTTACTCTTCCTCGATTTGGAACTCGTATTATGTCCAGTTTGGATAGTCTTTCTGATTTTTAAGTATATACATATACTCTCACTTTGAAACAGGATCATAATAGTCAGACAGGATCTTCCACATAGTCTATCAATGTGGATTTTGAAAAAAAAAGTTGAACTGCTGGAAACTTTGTTAATTAATCGTTTAAATTTAAGAAAAAAAATGAAATTATTTATAACAAAAGAATTATATAAATTCTTTAACTAGGTCTGAACCTTGTGATATTCATCATTAGACTTGCCATTACATCAGTTTTAATAAAGTCGAGAGGTGTATTCGAAGCATGTGACTTGTTTTCAAATGAATATTCAATTAGTTTCTGTACGACTAGATTTATAGATCGACTCCACCGCTTGTCTCTAAGCTAACCAGTCACTTGTAGATCCAGTGTATTCGAAGCATATTGCTTTCAT
Source organism: Hermatobates lingyangjiaoensis (assembly GCA_026182355.1). Lineage (NCBI taxonomy): Eukaryota > Metazoa > Arthropoda > Insecta > Hemiptera > Hermatobatidae > Hermatobates > Hermatobates lingyangjiaoensis. The sequence goes on from JAPFBL010000061.1 coordinate 513,550, forward strand.
GACGCAGTTTTCGTTATTATATATGATATATATCATATATATTATCTGTACGACTAGATATTATAGATCGACATCCATACGATGCTGATGTCTCCTAATGATAATTGTACCAGTCCACTTGTACATCCCAGTTTGTTTCACTTAAACGTAACTCTACTCCTTGTCAACATCGCATCGATCAGTTTTCGGTATAAAATATATATATATATATATATATATATATATATAACAAAATAAAATAAAACATAAAATGAAAAATCAAATTGAAGAAAAATAAGCTCTGAGGCCTTCTAAACTATCTCGTCAGAGAGCTACTACAAATAAATAAATAAATATATATATATCTTTAAATTACACAAAACACGACTCATGATTCGTGCTCCGTTCTTCGACTTGGGGAGATCTCTCTCACTTCGTCCTCTCTTCTAGTCTACTCCTGATGATGGACAACAGTTCGTAATATTGAATTCTGTAAGTGTTCTTTATATTCCTTTTTCTGTATCGTGCTTTGTGTAATTTAAAGTTTTATAGTCCTTGTGGACCGTTTCTTATATTAAGTATATATATATATATGAATTCTGCATGAGTGGTCCGGATCTGGAATATGATTGGTTATTTCGACCAAATTGTTTTTGCTTTTCCTCTTCGGATTCTTAATGTTTCACTCAGTGAAGCTCTTCCATCGCTTGGTTGAATGGTTGGCTGATTGTAAAAGCAAATAACTCATGACGATGGTTGATCTCCGAAACAGATCTCTTAGAGAGACGAACGTTGAGGTAATGTGTCCAGTAACCACTGTACAATTAGCAGCCAAACCCATATAGTGTCGGGCATAACAATGGCCGTCACTGTCTTTGTATGCTTCACCTGTTACCCGAAATGACTTAACCAATGCCACTCCTACATTGACTAGCTTGATTCGCATAATGTCATTCCTTTGCATGACAAAGTCTACCCTCTGCACTCTTTAGGCACCCAACGGGCCTTCTCTCCCGTAGATCATTCTCCCCTCGATTCATCTTCCAGTGATTAGAACCCATTTTGTTGACAGTCAAAAGATATGCGAACCAACGGTACTCTTTACCCATTCACGTCATCGAGAAAAAAGAAACAATGCCTTATACGCATAAATCATTTGTTTTTTAAATTATTTATTTCTGCTTCGCAATCTACAAACGAATAGTTGAGATGAGTAATGGGGAGTTTATTTATTGCGCGCAAGAGAAATGAGGCTGAGAGACCTACTGCTCAAGTTCTTTTCGCCTCTCTCTACGCGTCGGCGGTTCAGCAACCTAAATACATTAACAGATATTTGGAAAAGATTCCTGGCACTTTTTACTGGAAAGCTGGTCTTTTGTAAGCAAAACTGCGAATATTCCTTATTATAGATGTTATTATAAATAACAATCGAAGACATATCTATCTACTATTCTACCGTGAAGATATTTGTTTAGTCATATACAGTCAAAAAAGTAGTCTCACATAAAAAATAACGGGATATTTGCTTTCAATATTTCGAACTGCAGTTCTTCATCAGGAAGAGACTAGAAAGGTACGTCTGGAACGAATGTACCTCTTCTTCTTGAAGACGAACTGTGGTTCTAAATATTAAAAGTAAGTGTCTCGTCTTTTTTATGCGTTGCTACTTTTTTAACTGTACTATTTTGTAAGGTTTTGACCGTTCCTTTATTATATGTTTACAGTGTGAGCCAAAAGTGAATAAAATGTATTTAAAGATTAATTACTAATGCATTTGCACTGGCATAATTCTTACATTGACAATTAAATATTATTGTGAACAATAATACAAAGGGTTTTATATTTTACCGATGCAGGTATTCATACTGATTTCATATACACACCTTTCAAGTCTGTCTCTAACGCTTTGACTAATGTTTTTGCACAGCTACCCAGACGAACCTCTACCTTTTGTGTAAAAGTCTGTCTAGACACAGCTTTGTCCTTGAGTACTCCCCAAAAGAAAAAGTAGTATCGGAGTCAAGTCCTGTAAACGTACCGGTCAATCAATCGAATCTATCTATCGAATCTATCGGGCCTCTTAGTCGAATCTATTTCCCTTGAAATATTTCATCAAGATAATCAAGATAAAGTGTACAAGTTGAATGTTGAAGTATCGGTGATTTAAATAAATCCCTCAAGAGCATTTCATTAAATTAATACCCAGAGATTTGTGCGAGAAATATTTGTCGAAGCGTAAGAGACAGACTTCAAAGCTGTGTAAATCGTGATGAAAAACAGTTTTGAACAACTGCATAAGTTATTTACTGCCCACCTTCTTTTGGCTCGCCCTGTGTACAGTTCAATGTGGATAAAAAAACAAAGAGAAATTAAAAACACACACTTCAAGTTAGTAGGATACGCCTTGTTTATTTAGTACACAGTTAGTTAGTAATATACAAATATGTACATAGATAAAATTACGAGCTGATTCCATAAATCTGTATTTTCAAAATCAATATTGAAATTTATCCAGTTGTCGCAGTATTTAGTGTAAAATGAAAAGGTATTGTTTAAATTAAAAAGTAATAGGCAAAAATAGAAAACACTAAAAGACAGCAAAAGATTTGCCCAAAAAAGCATAGTTGGAATGATTTCGAAACTAAACATTACAGCCGAGTGTGACAAATTAATAGCGATTAACATCAAAAGACTTAGGTTTTATGGCTACAAAAACATATTGAGAAATTAAAAACTTTTGTTTTAAAATAAGTGAAACAAACTCATACTTATCAAAGCTAATGTTATTTGTACAATGTGAGCAGTATAAGCGTTTTCATATGAATTTCACTGTTATAATTTGTTTCAGTAGCATTTTGAGCTGTTTCAGTAACACTGCTAGCGAATCATATGTGGTTGTTACTTTATTTACGTTTCAGCTGATAAAATAGTAATAGTGAATTTACATAGAGATGTAATATCATCTATGGATTAAAGATCAGGATTCATTATCCCTTGAAACAATATTATTCCTCAAGTTGTTTTTTCTAAAAGAAAGATCTTTTAGTGATTTTTATGATTTTTAAAAGCATGAATCAAAGAAATTAGATACTAAGACAGATATAAAATTCTTCACAACATATTTAAATATTGAAATAGAATAGAGCTTCAGTTTCTTTCTTAATTTGAATAATAATTCCAACCAAACTGATTTAAGTGAATTTATTAGAGTGATTTCAACGATTTTTATGATACGTTCACTTATAGTTAAGTTGCGTGTTTCTTTCTATTGTGTGGGTAGAGGCTAGTAGAATATTGTTGGTATTAAATGATTCAACTCTCGAATATAATACTAGTTTTTGTGTTAAGCAGATGGAAAATGTTTTGTATGTTTGTTGTAAAATAGGAGGTGAAACCATGTTTAACATATACCAGATGTCTGGTATATGTTTAACATTTTAATAAGCTGCAGTAAGTTAATATCTAAGAATCCTAATGGAGCTTAAACCCGGAAATGTGGCATGCCATAATATTTTATTTATTTTTTTTTTACTTGAGGGTGACTATAGCACTGCGTTTTAAAAAAAACTATTGTACTACCCCCCTTCTGTACCAAAGTACCTCAGCAGTTAGCTTCAACGCCTCCAAGAAGCTCAGCACTTTTGCTGGTTCCAGCGGTAAAAGTTTTTCTATGTTTTATTGAGTGTCCCGAGCACCTACCTCTGTGCAGCAAAGTTCCCTTACAGCCAGTCAGCAGGTGCACCGGTGTTTCTTCCTCTTTGCAGAATCTACACAAACTATGTTTGATAATGTCCATTCAGGCTCCCTACGTTTCGGGAGAAAGTCACTTCCTTTCTCCTTCTTCGGGACGGTCATCTTGGGGTCCTCAGGTGCACTTGTGGGAGGTTGGCTCCCACTAGTTAGCGCTTTTTTTGAACCCTCTGCGCTTCCGGAGGATGGTCTCCGGATTTTCTTCTCCTTACAGGGGAAATCCCTGAAGCATGCCATAATGTTAATGAGGGCCAATAATCACTTGAGCCAGACTTCTGCTCGGGAACAGCCCTGAATGAGGAAGTGTCATGTGGGAGTTTGGAACTACTTTTAAATTCTTTTTATTTAGTAAAATTTACAATTTAAACAATGTTTAATCTGAAAAACTCCAAATCGTTACATTGATTTGGTGGAATGCACTCCTGACATGATAGCAGACCTCTGAGCCCTGAGCCACATAGAAGACTGCATACTCTTCCTGGTCAACATTAATCCCTCTGATTGGTTCTGAAATTGATTATTTTATAACGCTGATAATTTATCTTGCAGTCTGCTGAACCAGTATTTACCTAGCTACAATCGGCTGTAATCGTTCTCCAAATTATTTTCCCCTTACGAAATTGGGTGATAATTTTCAATAAACAATTTTTGATTTTTCAGTCGATGTTATTTATGAGGGCTGCACAGAGCAGAGGATGACCTTGACATGTGGCAATAGCTGTTGGTTCGCTTTTAATTCTAGACTAATAGCTAGACTTTTAAAAGGATGGTGGAGTAGCTGTGCCTATTAATGAGGACCAATCCGAAACAACCTTATTGATTTCCTCTTCGTAAATACTGGATCGTGAGTAATAACCGCTTCACTATTGGATCCCCTTCCGCACACACATGTCTTTTAAATACATAACAAATCCTTACACTAGTCTACACAACCTAACTAATTAGCATAGCATACCTTCCTATAATTGAACCATTTAAAATGAAACGAAAACTCTGCTAGCAACCATCTGTTGTTAAAGACGTTAGATTCGTTTTTCTTTTGAGATAATATCTATGTCTATGTAGATTAGATATCAATTATATATGAACGAATAAACCACAGCAAGAAATTCAACACTGAGACTATCATCTTTTACTAAAACAACACTTCTTCATAGAGCGACATTCAGAATGATATATATATATATATACAAAACTAAAGTTTATCGGACTCGGTCAGTTCTTCAGGTTCAAATTAAAGACTACAGTAGTTCAAATTACAGAAATGCAGACTACAATTGTTGTTAAAATCCACATACTATTTTTCTTTGTAAAATAATTTGTAATGTAATTCTTAGTTTTTCTGTTTTAAAATATATACCTCTACCTATTAAAAAGGTTTTAAATAAAGACCGAAACGTTGGCAATGAGAGTTTAATTTTGAACCTGAAGAACTGACCGAGTAAACTTTAGTTTTGTATATATATATATATATACTTAAAGGTTGAAAAAATGATTAAAGGAAATTTAAAATAAACTTACAAAAATATCATTTCATTGGCACATACAAACATTAGCTTTATATATATATATATATATATATATATATATATATATACATAATCAAACATATCATATATATAAATATATATATATGAAATGAAAAAAAAAAAAGACTAAAATCGTTCAACGTTATAAGTCAGAGTCAAAACGATGACCGAGGTCATCGTCAGGGTCAAAAACCCAACTGACAGTTAAGTTTCTAATTCTGACGAAGACCTCTTGTTACGGTTGAACGGTCTTATTCCTTCCCCCCCCCCCTCCCATTTCTTATTGTTGTTTATACATATATATATAATTGGCTATTCTGACCAAATTGCCCCCCCCCCCTTTTCTTTCTCATTTTTCTTAAAGCGTTTGCTTCCGACTCTAATAGAAGCCGCTCACTCAGTGTATCTCTTCTATGAAGTCACTTCCACAGGCATGACAGATATTGGAGGGCTCACACTCCCTCCAATAAAACCAGACTGTTGTCATGCGATGTCCTCTTCCCCACTTGGATGTCCCCCGGTGCGGTACTTATCAGTGCCGAAGTTCTGTAAATGTATTCTTTTGGAGACTGGAAACTAAAAATAAAGCCGCTGCCTTCATGCCAGGGACTGTGAGCCCTTTTCCTTCCTAGAAGCAAGTCAGAAATAAAACTTAAATCATTTAATCAAATCCACTCGATGAATGGTCTAATATCATAAATGCATGTTACTTTTCAGCTCGAATGGCCAGAGCTATGCCCCGGTGACACACCCCTGCTCGCCTCATTTCTTCAGGGCAAACCTTTTCAGTTTTTTAAGCAATACTTGCGTTAGTGCTGATTGTAATAAGTAATAGTGACAGTTCTACTCTTGGGATCATAGCACATCGTGAATAGTACGTTTTGACTGAGCTGTCCGTGAAGACACGTTGAAGGCGTGCTTTCTTTTACCTGCTCTTGCAGGTCATTGACCTTTTATCTTTCAATAAGAGTTAACTTTGCTTAAAGGTTCCCGTCCTCAAGCGTGACTTGCGAGAGACAGAGAAGTAAAAGTATTACCGTTGTAGCATCTTTCAAAGTAACAGAGTTACTTTGATAAAAACAAAACAATAACATTTCACTCTCATAAACCCTCTGATGAAGGAATTTTAATTGTCTTTCTCATTTGATTGTGTTCTGGTGAAAAACAAAACAACATTTCAAAATGCCTTTGCACTCATTAACGGAATCCATTAAAAAAAAAAAACTTTGTAATGTTATGTAATGGAATAAAGTGTCCTAAGGCTGATTGTGAGCCTTTAAGATGATTGATTTTCTATTGAAATCGTGGAAAGTATTTGAGGTAAGTAATCTTATTATGTGAAGAAAATTTTCTTGATTATCTTTCAGAAATGTCTTTCAGAAAACTTGTACAAGCAACAAGAAAGGGAGTAGGTGTCTATGGCAACTTTCGTTTTTCTGCAGAACTATAGATCATAGCATCTTTATAAAGAGTCAGCATTTGTTACTTTAGAGGTGGTTCAATATATATTGACCAGTGATGGTCAATAAGTAAAAGTATTTTACTTTTGAAAGAGATCTACATTAAACTAAATATGGAAAATATATGTATAATGACAAAAAATAGGAACTTGGCAGGATATACCATATATATATATATATCCTGCATTTCACATAAAAACGTGAAATAACAACGAATGATCAAACTTTTTGACTCTGACGAAGAACGCTTGTTACGGTTGAAAGATCTTAGTCTTTTCTTTCTTCACATCATATTGTGGTTTGATCATATATATATATATATATATATTTAAAATATACAGCTTGAATAAATAACGGTACAGTTTCCTTGCGAAAGGTAGTCTGTACTATTTACCTGTTCTTTTATTCTCTTTTCTGGAAATCGCTGCATCGTTGTGATTCTATATGCATTTAAAATGACTTTAGAGATACAATGTATCAGTAATCGATCAGGTTTTTATATTCAAATCAAAGTTTCAAAGCCTTTGTTATGATTTTCTTTAAAACTCTCTTCAGAGAAATACAAATTTGGTTATTTATGGTTTTGTCCAAAATTAATAACCTCAGATTACAAGCTGAAATTTTTGTTCAGTATCCTCAAGGTTAAACACAATTTATACAAGGAAAGTCTGAAAAGAAATATCTCTACAGTCTATCAACCGAAAACAAAAACAAAATACTCAATATAAACAACGTAAAACAAAAATGGATAGTGTTATTGATTTCATAAAGCAAATGTGTTTCTAAAATACTTACTTTTATTAATTTTTAGAGAGAAAAAGAGTTTAAATGATTAGTAATGCTGGAAAATAACTCTGCGAGGATAACTCCATAGAATATTCAAGGAACAGAAAACGGAAATAGAGTAAGCAATAATTTATACAATACAAATAAGCAAAAATAAACAAACACAGGGGAAAACAGAAATCTACAAAGTTATTGTCGAACGAACAGTGGTGAAGGAACTATATAGTATATCAATTTCTTCATAGACTATGGACCTGTAATTAATAAGAATCATAACAAATCAGATATCATTAACAATAAAAATATACCAACAAACACATTTTTGTATTTTGTATGATTTTTTGTAATTCATTTCAATTTTAGAAGTATCAAGAATTTTTTTTTTAAATAAAACCAAAACCATTAATTTTAAAGTTTGATTTGAACTTACAAAACTCACTGCTTATTGATACATTTTATCTCAATCAATTCTTTTACATGAGCAATATATCATGATATTTTATATATAAGAATCAAATATTTTTTCACAGGTTTTCTATTTATAATTCCAGTTTTGTTTTCACCCTGCCAACTCTTTTCTCCTTTCTTTAGGAATTCCTTTTAGATTAATCAGCAAACAATCGCCTTAGTCAGAGTGATTAAAACCAATAATTTATTACTAGTTCCATTAAAATCAGATCTTTATGTAGATATTTTATGCGTTCTCCATCAAACTTTTATTAGTTTAGTGAAATAAAATCAACCTTATATTTTTTCTTTTTTTTTTTTTTTTAAATAAAAATGCAATTAACAGACTGATAACCTAATAAACGAACAAATCAAGCACCAGGCAGACATAATATTTAAACCAATAAAAAACATGAAAAGACGACAGGTGGTACAGGACAGAGACGACTTAAATTGTAAAAGACAAAAAACAGATTAAACAAAATAAAACTATTTGGTAGGAAATTTAGGCATGTATTGGCACTGTTGAGTTAAAATAGGTATTTATATCCGTGATTTTGGAAGGTAACGTTAGTCCCATTGATGATGCAGCCACTGCGAAACCGGTCGGACAACTTCACCAGCAATAGACGAATATGACGATTAATAATCATATCTTAATTAACAGATTGATCAAACGTTGGTCTTCAGCTCTTTGAGTTATTTCCACATGATTCAGCAGTTTGAATATTAACAACTGATGTAATACTTTTCATAATGATATAATAGAAACTGCAGTATGTTTCTATAATATTTTTTTTTTAATTTTTATTTTTAAATATCTGAAAGTCTTTAAATATTTTGTAAGTTTTTGAATATTTGAAATTTAGAGTAATGTGATGGTATTTTTTTGAAAATATTTACATTTTTTATTCTCAGGTTAGAGAAGCCAGTGAAAAATAAAATAATGTGTTATTTTTAAATGCTCCCTGTTTAAATCGTGTAAATAAGTTCTCTTGTTAAAAAGTATGTATGAGCCTTCAGTATGAGCTTTGGTGTATTGGGCATTTATACACAATAGGATGCCAACTATAAAAATTTGCTCTTCTTGGGCAAGTTGGTTGGTCAATTAGCTGCAATTTTCAAAATCTGAGTGTTTTAATTTAGCGAATACTTTGTTTAAATGAATAGGTAAACAGCGGATTATTTGTTTTACGATGTGCTGTAAATAGGAAGACGTTGGGTTGAACAAAGGTCAAGTCGAGACTAGTTGGAGGAGTAGTTGTTTAACATGAGAAAAGGAAAGTCCTACAGTTGTGTGAGCTCTGTTGTCTGGGGGCATTCGTGACGTTGCATTTCAAATAGGCCCGAACTGCAAACACGTAGCCCCCTCATTCCAGACTAACTCCTCGGAGGCGCTAGTACGTTGTATGCGCATTGCAGTACTGGCTGCTGTATGCTCTGTAACCCAACACGATTCACCTTGGCTCCAATCTCCATTTTATTTTATTAATTTCACCGTTCATTATAAATTTTCTCAAAGTTCATGAATAAATATAAATAATGAATTAGTTCATAAAAATTCTTGTTATAAACTTAAAACAACATTCTAAATAGGTATATTACGTTTAAACCTGCATTTCTGAAACTTTTCGCCTATCCGGGGTGGCGTAAAATCCCCCGCTGCTGTTTTATTACAGCACTCCTATACAAATACAGTCATCATCAAAGAAAACCAAAGATTTTTCAAAACAAAAACATATAATTCAAATCATAAACAAAAATGTTAAATTTAATTAACTGGCTACGCAAACAAACATAATAAACTTTCAACCATTTTAAAAAAAAAATCTGGAGTGGCCTTCACTCAACTTTACTATAAGTAAACATAATATCTTACTTCTTGGGTATGTAATAAATAATGTTCCATTTAGGTATAATATAAATGTCTAAATGAGATATGTTTATTAGTCTATCATTCCTGTAGGTAGCACAGATAGTGATTGATACACTTATCAATATACTATATGCTTATTTTTGAATATCACACCATTCATGCATATAATATCTTTAGTGTAATCTGAACTACTTCTAGATTGAATATTTAAGTCAAATTTTCAAACTTGAATATATTCCTATTTTGTCTGACAAATGTCAGAAACATCTAAGGAAAAATGTCGTTTTAAGATAATTCTCAATTTAAGATTTCGGATAATTTCATTTATTTCTCTTCAAATATGTTTTCAATTTTGAATGATGTTTTAGATTTTTGGCCTTTTATAGAATTACTATACTGGGAGTTTCATGAGTTCCTAATATTAATAAAAACCACTTTTCTTTCCATTTTTCAAAAATCATATATACCAATTCACTCTGAGTGAGTGTTACTTTTTTCCTGCTTATTATACTCTGTTATATAGTTGCTGTGAATGTATATAGAGAAAAAATACATTAGCAATTAGTCAATTTTATATACTCAAATCAAAGTTGATGCCAGCTATGCAGTATAATTTAAAACTTTTAAATCTGGAAGCTTGACATTTTTAAGAATGATAGATATGAACTAGTAGACTAGGAAAGTCTAGTGGTCTTTTCCCTTCTGTAGGGAAGAGGCCATTCCTCACACTTCACCTTTACCCAATGATACTATAATTCACAAACAAAAATAATTTGCAACTGATATTTTTTTTTCTCTTAAGTAGTACCCCTACTTAGAGAGATTTTATTGTAAACAATTGATATTAAGTTTTGTTCAAGAGTACAATATATAGATAGATTATAGCATTTTGAGACAAATCCATCATACCAAAGAAAGCAACAAACATTTATGTTTATTGGAAGTGAATTTTTGCATGCAAAAATATTATTCGTCTTATATCTCACATAAGTCAATGAGTTATTTAAATTTTTCCATTATAAATATATATTTTATTTCAGTGGATTCATTCAAAAAATGTCTAAGTCAATGTAAACAATGTAAAAAATATCAAAAATTCGACGAGTATAGTAGGTGATTCCTTAGTCTAGGATAAACAAACAGTTTTTATAGCTTTATTACTATTTGCCCTGATTAAACTTTCATGAATTCTTTTTTATGAATTGCTAATTTTTTGTTCCATTTTTTGTCAAATTTTCATGATTTTTTAATGAGCCGTTTAGCGTCAAACAAATTTTATTCTAAAAAGAAAAACAGAAATCGTACTGTAACGCCCCTTTGGTGAATGCAATTTTGAAAAAATAAATACCTCAACTCATCCTCCACAGAATGTTATATTTTTAGGCATAGTGTCATTTTTATCCGTCATACGCTGTGGTTTGTATCGCTCTCATAAGCTTTGAGATTGAATTATAAGTCGAAATTTTTATATTTTATTGAAAAAAATATATCCCGTTGTTTTAAAATTCAGAATATATTTTACGTTTTTTTCCATTTGTAACCTCAAAGCCAAGGCCAAAATTTTAAAACTCTAGAATTAGCAGTTTAGGAGAAAAAATGTTTTATAAAAACTTGTTTTTGGCAAAAAAGTGACTTTCCCGTCATGCATAATTCTTCCCGAACAATAGGGATCATCTATACTATGGGGCCCATTTTGATGTAAACTATCAACTTGATCCATCAAAGATTCTAGACCGTAGCGTGGTAACAAGCAATCGAGAAAACTTCATAAAACGTCTTTTGGGATCTCAAAACATATAATTCCCTCAATATCTGGAGATGGAATTTTTTCACGATCACTATATTTTACTTATAGTAAAGAAAAAATAATACTTTGGAAAAATTAGTTACAGGAATAAAAATAAATCATTTCTAAGTAAATGATTAAGTAAATTATAGAAATGAAACAGTTTGCATCCTTTTTTATATAAATATGTACTAAGTGTTTTGTAGCCAAATGTGGGTCTTTTAGGAAGCTTGTATGTTAACGTTCATATTTTCAATGTGAATGATTGTGTGACAATTATTACAAGAGGATCACTTGGCTGGTGTGTTTAGTTTTCACTCTCTTTACTTCCCTGGTGATAGTTATATTGAAAATTCAATTTTCTTAATAAGAATAAAGTGAAATATACTGTATTGGGGTACATTTACTCAAATATGGTATATTTTATATACTTTATAAAATTTTATAACTATACCATTTTGTTATTTACTGTTTGAAATTTACTTTTTTTAAGTTAAAAAAAGCAAATATTTTTTTGTTTTTAAGAGATATGCTTGTTTTCAAAACACTTACTTATAAGTCACAAATATCAGAAAGATATAGTTTTGTGGAGTGCAAGAAAGAAGCTGAAAAAGTGTTCTGAGAGAGAGAGAGAGAGAGAGAGAGAGGGAGAGTGGTAAATGAGCCGACAGAGACGTTATAGAGGCGCACGGTTCAGTAACGATGTAAAAGCTAAGAAAACATAAATCTCGCAGCATCAGCAAGTCTTATAAGCAGTAATGATGCTTTTCTTCGTGTAGAACAACTGAAAGAGACTATGAGGTAAGGGGAGGAGGGGGGTTTATATGAAGCAGCCACTGGCACTCGGCAGCTGAACTAGTCTCAATACACACAGGCCGCACCACGCCAAATTGGCATAATTGTTGGGATTTGGCGTGACTTGAGTCCGATGGTCGGTCACCTTTTGCGGCGTATGAACAAACACTACCAACCAACCTTGGAGCAATAACATTCCATCAATCTCTTATAAGTGCTTCGTGAACCTACTCTAAATCTTTTAGATTTCGGCCTTTCCCTAATAACAATCTAACTCTTATCTTCGCAGATTTCATCTGATATATCTATTGAAAGAGTTCTAAACTTAAAAATTAGATGAGTATCTCAGTTGTTTAAATATCACTTAAAAGAAATTACACCTTAAACATTATTATTCATTAATTATTAGAATATTTACTTGAGTAAGTCAATAGATATTTATTATATCATAATATCTATATTCCTTTTAATCTAATAAAATTCTACGTATTTTTGGCTGTAAGGTGCACAAAAATCCTTTATTCTTCAAAAACATATGGTTATTCTTTTAATCCCTTGCACTTTGTGCACAACTTGCATTTGATTTTCTATGCTGTTTAGCACTCAATGATGTGTGAAAATGTATTATTACTTTACTATAAGTAAACTATAGTGATCGTGAAAAAATTCGATCTCGAGATTTTGACGGAATTACATGTTTTGAGGTCCCAGAAGTCGTTTTATGACGTTTTTACGATGATGTCTGTGTGTGTGTGGGTGGGTGGGTGCGTGTGTTAGCATTGCTTGTTACCACGCTACAGTCCAGAATCTTTGATGGATTAACTTGATATTTTACACAAAAATGGACCTCATAAAGACGAAGATCGCTATTGTTTGGGAAGAATTATGCATAATGGGAAAGTCACTTTTTTGACCAAAACCCGTTTTTTTTTAAAACATTTATTTCTCCTAAACTGATAACCCTAGAGTTTTGAAATTTTGACATTATCTTTGAGGTTACAAATGGAACAAACGAAAAATATATTCAGAATTTTAAAACAACAGGAAATTTTTTTTTTTCAATAAAATGTAAAAATTTTGACTTATAATTCAATCTCAAACCTTGTGAGAGCGATACAAGCCATACTGTTTGACGGACAAGAATGAAACTATGCCTATAAATAGAACATTATGTGTAGAATGAATTGAGATATTTTTTTTCAAAATTACTTTCGCTAATGGGGCGTTACAGTACGATTTCTGTTTTCAGAAAATTTTTTTTGACGCTAAACGGCTCATTAAAAAATAATGAAAATTTGACCAAAAATGGAACAATAAATTGGCAAATCATAAAAAAAAATCATGAAGTTTCAATTACGGGAAAGAGCAATAACGATATAAAAACTCTTTGTTTATCCTAGACTAAGAGATCACCTGCTATACTTGTCGAATTTTTTGTATTTTTTTACATTGTTTACATTGACTTAGAATTTTTTTGAGCGAATCCACTAAGATAAAATTGATATTTATAAAGGAACAATTTAAATTGTTTATTGACTTATATGAGATGTAAGGGGAATAATATTGTGCAGAAAAATGATAACACTCACTTAGAAAAAATTCGCGTATATGTTATTTGACAAAGGGGAAGGAAAATGATCTTATTAAATACTAAGAAGCCATAAAATTCCCAGTATAATAATTCTGTTAAAAACCAAAAATGTAAAAGATAATTCAAAATTAAAATCTTTCGTTTAGAGATTAATAACTGTAATTATCGTACATCTTTAATTAACAAATCACCTTAAAACAACATTTTCTTCGCTGTTTAAGATGTTTTTCAGAGAAAAAAAGGGTATTTTACTGTTTCAAATTTGAAAATTTTACATTAATATTCAATGTAGAAGGATGTCAAGTAAACGATGTAAGAAATCTACTGGCTATTTGAACAATAGCCATGTTCTCTTGTAGGATAATATTTCGTTTCAAGAAATGTTCACATTGGTTTTTCAAAAATGTTATTACTGCTGTAGTTATACTAATGAAATTATTTGCAAATAATAAATTATTTGTGATGTACAAAAATAAGCTTATAAATTGATATGTCCTTCAATCACTATCTGTACTACCTCACGAATGAAATGCTAATAATTATATCCCATTTAGATGTTTATGTTATGCTTAAATGATACGTTATGTTTTATATACTCAAGAAATTTGACATTGAGTTACTTATAGTAATGTAGAGTGTAGGCAACTCCAGATTTTTTTATTTCGTAAGCTGCGAAGCCGCAGCATTTTATGGATGGTCATATCAATGGTCAACCCGTGTTTTTGATGAATGAATCGAGTTCACGTGTTTATGTGAAATCTTTATATATATATATTCCGACTCTCTCTCCCTCTTAATGAAGCCATTTATATATATATATAAAATAAATTCAAAACGAAGGATACACACACAGAAAGACACAGACATAACTCACATCGATATTTCGACCATCGTCATCATCAGGAGGTGCGAAGAGTCCCGCAGGAAGACAGGGCGGTACTGAACTCGGAGACCGCAGCCAGTACCCCACCACTTACCACCAAGCGGGAAGGGAGGGAAGGAAATGAAGAGCCAAATTAAGACGTAAAAGGAACGAGTAAAAATTATAACTATAAAAAATTATAAAAAAAAGTAGATAAATCAAATTAAAATTAATAAAGAAAAAAATAAAAAATAAATAAATTATCGGTTGAGGTTGAGTCCAGGGGAAGAGTGAGCATCAAGTAAGCATATGTATGCCTCCTCTGAAGCTTTTAGGGTAACTTTATTGTTGGATTCGGGGATCTGTTTCAGGATCTGAACCCTGAAACAGTCATTGAAACTGAGCCCATGCGAGTTCGCATGGATGGCTATATTGTATATATATATATATATATATATATATATAAAGATTTCACATAAACACGTGAACTCGATTCATTCATCAAAAACACGGGTTTTTGACTCTGACGAAGGCCGCTTGTTACGGTTGAAAGATCTTAGTCTTGCTTTCCCATTTTCTTATTGTGGTTTGATCATTGATATATGTATATATATATATATATATATATATATATATATATATATATATATATATATATATATATATTAGTGTATGAGGGCAGCAAATCTTCCCGTAGGAATATTTGATTAAAACAAACAGCAGCTTCTGCGTTCACGACTTTTAAGCTGGAAAGTTGTTAGAAAACTAGAGCAGACCAGCTTAAAAGTCGTGAATGCAGAAGCTGCTGTTTATTTTAATCATATATATATATATGTTTTGAGTTCAAAATTCAAGAAGAGTAACACAGAGTAAGGAAACACACTTGCATACTCTGTGTGTTACTCCTCTTGAATTTTGAACTCGTATTGTGTCCAGATTGGATCGTGTTTCGTTTTAGTAAGTGAAGTGTATATATATATATATAATATATATATATATATATATATATATATTTCGATTTATGAGTGCTATGACCCCCTGTGGGTATTTATCGTAAATACTACTAATAGAAATACAGTCGAAGACTAATTCTGCATCGGGAGGTGTACATTTTTGCTCACGCATCTCACAAGTGTATGAATATTTAACGGTCCTTGACATTTCACACGCTCTAAAGAACCGACAGTTTTATGTTCTCCTTTAGGTACTGCTTGCGCAAGATTATCAGTCTGTCACATAAAAAAAACCTACGCATGAACAAAATACAAAGTTGAAATATTTTGTTGTTAAGAAATAAAGAATCTTTGAAATGCTCAAGGCTTCTTCAAGAGTGTTATAGTTATTCAAGTAATAAAGAAATTATTTTTTCTTCTTATAGTAACAAGAATTCTTGCTTTTTAGTCATTAATGCTTAAATAACGATGTTCGCACATTTTTTTTTTGTGTTTCTGATTTAGATTAAGCACTAAAACTGCCTTTCAATGGAGTGCATTAAAGCCGTATATTGATTGAAAGTCTTTTCTAAGAGCCGGGAAGTTTGAACAATGAGCCCTGGATATTGCGACTCTCCCTCCCTGTTAATGAAGCTATTGATTGCGTACTCGTAACTCTTATTGCTCGTATTCCAGCCGAGTCTCAATTCATCCTTTATTTATCCCCCGAGAGCTACTTCATAAACACTTTTTACCTCCACTAAATTCTTCATAAAACCCCACATCCTCCCTTTAAGTTACAGAAAAACCATCGCTACCTTCAAACCTTTTTCAACGATAAATGCAATTGAAAGTCGTAACTTTTTACTTAGCAAAGAAGTTAAATCGAACTTCCAGTTAATTTCAACTCTTCCAATTTAATTAAATGCGGAAACTTGTTTTTTTTTAAATTCATTTTATCACAGATAGGTTTTTTTTTCTTTAAATATGAAGTTGTTAAATCCACATGTAGGTATTAAAGAAGGAATTTAGTGGTAGTAACTAACCTCTATTGTAATAAATGACATATATTGAAGTAGGAATTACATGTTTTTTTCAATTATTAATATGTATTCTTTAAAGAGATTTGACAATTTTATGTCTGCTCTATCTATAACTATTGTTGTTTATCGACAAGTTTCAGAAACTTTACGAGCGCGCCTTGTTATTGTCTAAACAGCATATGTGAAGAAAATAATTTTAACAAATATTTTTATCTTTTAATATAATAGGAAAGAAATAGAGAAGTTATGCTTAGTTAATATTCGTAATCTAGTAAATTCTGTAATGCAAGATTATTTTAATACAGTTGAGTTTTTTTGAGTACTGTCCTTACCCGTGTACTGGGATCGTAAAGTAGATATTACCACGAGAGAGTTACAGACTCTATGTAGAATCCACATAGCAATAGGTCTCCCGTAGATAATTCAAGAAACCAGCAGAGTATGTGTATATTATCCTTCTATTGAAATGTACAACGGTTATTCAATTAAAAATCTCCATCGCAGTTAGTAATTAAAGACTTGATGGAATGAAGTTCTTTGATTAAGCTATGTATATATTCAAGTTTATTTTAGTAAAATAAAAGTGGAGAGACTGCAAAGATTGTGACAGACACAAAGAAAATATAATATATCACAAGAAAAATATGTTAACAAGTTAATAATTATTTGTCAGAGTTTCCTAATTTGAGAAGTTTAATAGCTATTTGCACATTTACGTCTCCATTAAAGTGATTCTGGTCCCTAATAATCCTATCTCTATGTATTAACTTCCTGAGTTTGTTCACCCATTTTCTATGATGATAGAAACCTGAAATTATAATATATATAATTTATTATCTGAATACTGTTAAATAAAAGAAAATTATTATTTAATTCCCAAAATTAGAGCCAGGGTAACCAGTGGCTTGCGTGCTAAATAATAAATAATACATAAATTATACATAACAACATTTTTTTTTAAATTTAATATTTGCGTAACATAAACACTGGTAATGAAGCAAAGGCATACTAAATAAATTTTAGCTAATGTTAACATAGCATTGACTGACTGTTAGGCAGTACGTTTGCCGAAACAGCTAGAATAATAAGCCAGTCAGTAAGTGTCACGCCCGAATGTGACCGATGTTACCCGAGTAAGACCGATGGTAACACGAGTGTTCAAAGTTTAACGGAATGGGGCCGAAGTACCACTTCCACTTCCCAATAGTGAAATAAAAATTTTTATTTTGAAATTTACTTTAAAAAATTTTGAATTGCCCTTATGAGTTAATATGATATTAGAAGAATGAAATTGTTAAATATAAAAATTTAACCCCAAACATATTTTTTTTGGATGCATTTTTTGTTTGATGGATGGTTATGAGACCAAGTGTTTGACTAATGAAGCAAAATATCAGTTGGTTGTTAACAAGTTTGATATTGTGTTTACTTATAATAAAGTTGAGTGTAGACCACTCCAGATTTTTTAATTGAATATATTATACGTAAAGTAGTACAGCATCTGTCGGCATAGCATCATTAACTCATAAGTTGTACAATCCGTAATTGTGTGGTATTTACTCATTCTGAGGTAAAGTGGTTATACAAACGACCTGCTTGTTCTCACAGTGACTCACGTGATACATGAATTATATGATGAATTTATTTATTTAAATTATATATAATTGTAAGAAAATGTCTTGCCCCTTAGAATGTAAAAAGATTCAAATACAGTAGAAGACAAGTAAGTAATGTGCTGTGTACTGTATAGTCGCTTAACTTTCCTAGTTCATACTATCCACTTTTTCTATAATTGACATTTTGAAGATTGAGTTAATAACGATAAATGGAGATACGCATATAATATAAAACAGTCAGTGCTTTATGGTTTCTTCTTTCCAAACTTTTTATTACATTTTTTTCATATATTTGTGTTCAGTTTTAAAATATTTGAAGTTTAGACGAATTGAAATCGAAAGTTGAGTACGAAAAGGTGTAATTTTCCTGTTGAAATGAAAACACCTCTGTAAAGCATTCAAGACGGTGCTTCCATTCCAATATGAAAAATGAACTTCTCAGGCTTACAAAGTTAGTTACAGGTAAAGATCAGAGGCTAGCAAGGGGAGGCCGTCCACCCAGGGTGGCATGAAAAATGAACTTCTCAGGCTTACAAAGTTAGTTACAGGTAAAGATCAGAGGCTAGCAAGGGGAGGCCGTTCACCCAGGGCTGCATTTTGAGGGGGTCAAAATAGAAAATAGGAAAAAATTAAAATAAAAAGCTAAACAAAATTTGAAATTTTATGCCAAAATGAGTTTTTAAGGTTGTAATTGTTTTTATATTTTATGTGTGTAATACTGCTTTTAAACGGATTTTTTAACTATAATATTTGCAAATTAAAAATAATTTTTTTTTCAAATTTTTTAAAACTACTTTTTTAAAGGGATTTCAAATTTTATTATATTTGTTTTTGCGTGACTAATTATTTTAATTGAACAATTTTTTTATTATTTGAATTATAAAACAAAGATTTTTTTTGTTTCGAAAATGTACGATATAAGACTGTATATGTGTAAGAGTACTGTAGTAAGATGTAAGTCTGGGATTAATAACAGCAGTTTTAAATTAGATCCTTGATTGTGATTCCATTGAAGTAAATATTTTGAGGACTTTATCGGGGGAGAGGGTGAGGCAAAAATAGTTGCTACGCCATTGGTAAAGATCTTAGCGAGGAGAAAAGTAAATCAGTTTTAAGAGAAGTTTTTCGAAACACCCTGATAAGCGTGGTTTAATAAAACGTTTGATAAACTCCTGGAGATGATGAGTTGTTTATAAGGGAATGTCAGCCTTGATGGCCTTCAGTTAATGGCATTGTAACGCTTGCCTTGAATCTTAGCACTTGAGCCAATATAACAAAGAAGAGGATGCTGCTATACCGGCATCAATCGGGTAAATCGAGATTGATAGAGATGAGGTCGAAAGCGTGCCTCTCTGTTGTGGAAAACGATGCGATAAAAACAAGGCACCGTTGCAGTCCAGTCACGGATTTGTATCGACTTTCAATTAGAATACGATAACGTTAAACGTCAACTGATAGTGAAAACACAATGCCCAACCTTTAACAATTATTTCACCCCAAACATTTTTATACTGAATGGCCAAAACTTAACACATTTTCGATTTCTTCTGTTAAATGAAAAGCAAAATCAACGTTGTAAAACTTCCCCTCAATGTTTAACAAAAATTTTGATTTATGATAAATCTTCAATTGCTGATTTTATTACAAACAGTATATGAACTCTTTATTCCTTGCTATCTGAAAGTTTATTTGTCTCGGAAACAAAATTTCCAAAAAAAAAATAAAAACAAAGACAACATCATTTCCTCACTTTACTGCATGCAAAGTATATTAGAAATATTGAAAAAAAAAAATCTATTCTAAAATTTTACTGGACTCGACTAGCTATCTGAAAGTTTATTTGTTTTTGAAACGAAATTTCCAAGAAAACAAAAAAAAAAGGCAAAATCATTTCCTCACTTTACTCCATGGAAAGTATATTAGCAATCTTGAAAGTAACCTAAGATAAGATTTTGATGTACCCTTGGCTTTCTGTTGAATTTTTTTCTTCTATTTATAATGAATATAATAAAGTTCAGTAAACCCTTGATGCTTAATATGCGTGGTAATTAACCTCGCAGTAGTATTTTTCACTGTGATATTCATAGTAAACTAAACCTCTGAGGTAAGAAACAAGATAAACTGAAATAAGATAAACTAAACCTCTGACGTAAGAACCACGACGTATTCTCATGATATATGAGTGTTGTCCTAATGAGGTTTAGAAATGTAACTCTGTACTGAACTGATATATTTTTAAAATTAATTTACCTTCGGAGATATAAAGCGGTCAATATGACCTACTTATTGAAATTTTAAAATCTGTTTATTTAATTTAGTTTCATCAGTATGAAACAATATGCTGACAAAATGAATTTCAGAAATTTGCTTGGCTTATTTTTTCTTGAATTTACATATATATTCGTTTTTAATTATCTCATACTCTCTAAAAACTTTTTTTCCTTTTTGTACATATTTCTGTTTAAAGTTTGCTCTGGTAATACCTGCTACTGTCCAAAGAAACTACCAAACCCAAAAGGGAATATACATAGCCTTAAGATTGATTCTAGATTGGGACTTCTAAATTTTACTTAACTCAAGTGTATTTAGAGTAAGGAGTTTTAACAAGTACCTCGTAATATTACAGGCCGATGGCTTAACGGGCTCAGATCTAATCACCTCCTGCGTGAATAAATCCAGACCCAAAGTAAGTATTGAACCCCGAACCCTCCAGAGGTGAGAATGTTTCCACTGGGCTAACGTAGTCCTCGAGAGAAACTATACCCTTCATTCGTGAGAAGATGCTATTTTGTACCTCTTAGGTCAGGGGTCCTCAGCCTCCCTTGGCCCATTCACCCTCATTCGTGAGAAGATGATATTTTGTACCTCTTAGATCAGGGGTCCTCAGCCTCCCTTGGCCCATTCACCCTCATTCGTGAGAAGATGATATAGTGTACCTCTTAGATCAGGGGTCCTCAGCCTCCCTTGGCCCATTCACCCTCATTCGTGAGAAGATGATATTTTGTACCTCTTAGATCAGGGGTCCTCAGCCTCCCTTGGCCCATTCACCCTCATTCGTGAGAAGATGATATTTTGTACCTCTTAGATCAGGGGTCCTCAGCCTCCCTTGGCCCATTCACCCTCATTCGTGAGAAGATGATATAGTGTACCTCTTAGATCAGGGGTCCTCAGCCTCCCTTGGCCCATTCACCCTCATTCGTGAGAAGATGATATTTTGTACCTCTTAGATCAGGGGTCCTCAGCCTCCCTTGGTCCATTCACCCTCATTCGTGAGAAGATGATATTTTGTACCTCTTAGATCAGGGGTCCTCAGCCTCCCTTGGCCCATTCACCCTCATTCGTGAGAAGATGATATTTTGTACCTCTTAGATCAGGGTCCTCAGCCTCCCTTGGTCCATTCACCCTCATTCGTGAGAAGATGATATTTTGTACCTCTTAGATCAGGGGTCCTCAGCCTCCCTTGGCCCATTCACCCTCATTCGTGAGAAGATGATATTTTGTACCTCTTAGATCAGGGGTCCTCAGCCTCCCTTGGTCCATTCACCCTCATTCGTGAGAAGATGATATTTTGTACCTCTTAGATCAGGGGTCCTCAGCCTCCCTTGGCCCATTCACCCTCTCGCTATTTCCCCACAATGTCATTCCTCTTCTTTCGAAAGTCGTATATACACTTTTACAACTTTACATTGATTTATGTTTGTAATACCATTTTACTAATTAAATACTAATTATAATTATTGATGGATATATAAAATATTAATTTAATCAAATTATTTAATTTATAATAAAGAGATCAAAACCTATAATGGCTATCCTCACTCTTTAAACTTACTGTGGTAATAATTCCCCCTTTGGAAGCCCAATATGTCCTCACCCTCCTTGAGGACCACTGTCTTAAAGCATTAGTAGCGTTTCCCTATGCATGAGTCTGCGCGGTTTTGGCACCCATTCATTTAAATTCGCCCTGCGAATACCTCATACTTTACTCAGACACTCCTCTCCCAAGAGTTGGCATTCTTCGCCTTATATCAACTCCTATTCGCCTCCCTTGCTACCACCTCATCATACCAGTTCCAAACCGCCCACTAAAACAGCTTCCTCTAATTTTATTGACGCTAATTTGCCAATATTTTCACTCTATCACCTCTCCCCTCAATCTTTTAATTCACTTAACTTTTGCAAATAATCACCAGTAAAATCATCGGGTACTTTTCAATTGGCCCGTTAAGAAATAGTTCCAATCACAATCCGGTTCTTTAATTTAAAACTGACCAGTAAGTAAATTGCCTTTGCCTCGAATCTATCTCCCATTTGCATGTAGCTGTTAGGAAAGATTTTATCATGAATATTCCAACACAAAGGACCATTTGCAATCATTCTGCTGAAATAATTATTGTAATTCGCTTACTAATATCCCAAGGTAGCCTAACTTGATTATTTTCTGTTGTCTTTGAGAAGGAATGTCTTGTCTTATCGACATTGATGGGTGTAGACTTCTCTCAAAAGAGAAGCTACTTAGAAAATAAGTTTTTTGTAGAACTGCTATTCAATGAACGGTTATAAAAAAGAGCTTGTTAAACAAATAACAATAATAATTGTTGACTGGGCATACTCAACTTTACTATAAGTATATATATTATCAAACATATTAACAATCAATTTAATTGTGATTTATTTTAATATGCTTTTCATGTAGATGCATGACGAAACTCTACGTTATAATGAAATTTTTTTTATGATAGAAGTATTATCAGACTCATAGAAAACATCTTGAAACTCTGTGGTAAAAGCATTATGCAACTCATTGGAGAATCATAATGAACCTCTATGGTAAAATTATTGTCAAACTCGTAGAAAATCATGATGAAACTCTGTGGTAAAACATATAGTTTAAAGATTAATTAAATTAATACATATAGGTCAAAGATTGTCCTCTTGTGATAAAACATAATGACAATTTTACGTTGGAGGCCCTATATTTTTCTTATCTCAAGTATATTTAGAGTAGTGGTCTTTAACAAATACCTGACATCGTACAGACTTAACGTGTTCTGTAAAAACTATGCTCTTATTTTTCCACTTCTCGCGTGAATAAATCGAGGTCAGAATGTATACCGAAGTGCGGATACGTAAGTCTAGAAGCGAGCACGCAAGCCACTGGGCTACCCTAGCCCTCCAAGTTTTATAGTTACAAATTATTTAAGGAATCATTACCATAAGATATATTCGTTATTAATGTAGAAGGTAGGCTCCACGGCAAACTATAATTCAAATAAATTCATATAGGGGAGAAGAAACTATTGATAAGTTTTTATAAATAATGAGTAATTCTGTTGAACTTAAATATGCCTGCTTAGTTGACCTTAATACCTGTTGCACTTTGGCAAGGTGCCGTATGACTTTTGGAATTAAATCAAGGGTATCCAAAAATCTAGACTTTTCCTATCGGATTAATATTACTTATTATTTCCCTAATCTTTGTTGAGGGTGTATAATACAATATTGTTTCCATGCTTTGTCATTAACTTGTTTTTTTTTAGGTTACGGTAATTATAAAGCGAACACTAATGTCGAGACAACGTTTTTAGAATCCTTCGTGGATCCTTATGGAATCGTCTACTAATGTCTATAATTTTTTGTGAAAAGCATTAAGGACATGTTAATAATGTTCCACTTGATTGTTTCTTAGGCGAGATTAGTATGTTGTTGAGCAAGTGGGGGGGGGGGGGATAAAGCGAAGGTCAGATAGAGCAGCTTCTGATGGGAAAAAAAGAAAAGAAAAAAGGAGTTAGGGATTAGGAAGGGACGTGCAAGAATGCCTTACGTCACCTTCATCATGTAATTAATCACGTAATGTCGGAATTATCACGTCTGTCTTAAGAAGAATTAAAAATGCATTAAAGTGGAAAGGGAAGAATAAAGGACTGTTGCGTTGATGAGGCTAACCCTTTGGTAAGGAAGTGGTTAGGACCATTCTTTTGCTGCTATGAATAAATGGCCTGAAGGGAGGCAGGCAGCTGCCACGTGGCTAACGGGTGGAATCACAGGTGGAATGCATTCTAATTTGAAACAACACCGTCATTCCTGTCCGTCCACCGCTGCTACCTGATCCTAATAACTAATCCTTCTGCGAGATGGACGGGTACTCTTACCTTATTGAGGTCTCTATCCAGTAAACCACTGGCATTCCTTGGTATCTCGACGAATGAGACACCATTCTTATACTCGCTGTATGTTTCCATATTATCAGTTCTCAGTAACGCCAGTCTTAGATCAAGCGATATCCTAATTGACTTGCACTCTTAGAGTCAAGTCATCACCATGACAAGACTCTTCTTAATCAGCTGGCTTCCAGCCTTTTCCTATTCCCTACTCATCTCACATTCTTCTGTAATTGATCAACTTTACAACTAACCTCAACACAGATAAAAGTTCTCTAACTAAGATTAAGTAAATCGTACGAAACTTAAATATAACAAAAACATTCATGATTAGGCTAACGTATGTAATTACTCAGGTTAACCTAACCCTCAAGAAACCTATTTTGAATTTTAAGAATCAGTTGTGAACAAGCTATATCAATCTTAAATATAACCTTCTTCATGGTAAAATTTCAGAACATGAGCTATGCAAATTTGCATAAAGTTAGATCTCACCTGAGCCGAGATATAACAATAGTATTGTTAAAACTCACCTTTAAATACGTGATGTTCTTATTTAAATAATAACAATTATTATTATTATGATTTACCAAAACTTTTGTTTTTTTAATCAACAAAAGATTTTTTTAATCAATCAAAAAATTTAGTCAAATTTTTGGTTTTGACTAAAACCAAAAAAATGATAACTTCTTGAAGCCGAAGAAAGTTACTCCAATGTTCATACTTAACAGATATATGACAAAGTACTATTGTAACAAAATTGACTGAGAGATATGTGTATCTACTTAAATAATTCTTAACTATATTTAATGATATATTTTAGTACTTTTTACACATGTTACACATTATTACAAATACCTCCTAAGTAAGCTCTCATTCTTACTGATGTTCACAACTAAATACCCTTATTGCGTATTTAATCGCTGTACGATTCTTGTACATTTGGTATGACTATATGGAGTAATAGGACTTGCAGTAGATGAGGAGGCGGAGGGCCTGGTAACAGTATGTATATCAAATCACTTTTATTTGGTAACACAAAGGAAAAAGCGTTTCATCGAACCCTTACCTCTGTGGTGGGTAAGTAACTTTACTTATAAAAGAATAAGGTGCCCAGTTTTGTTGTTACGTAAGGTTGTAGTGTTTAAGAAAATATCATGCTTTCCTCGCAGTCATAAGAGGGCATTCAACTGTGTTTGATTAAAAAATGCTACGGCATATGTTAAACTGAGAAGTGAGGTCTTTTTTTCCATTTATTGTTAGAATTTAAATTTGAAACATTGTAATACAAAAGTTTTTTTCGTAAAGATTTTCTGCATCCTGTATTGGCTCTTGATTGCCTTCTTAACGAACTTTTTACAATCAAATGACTTTCTTAGCTCAAGTGTTAGACTAACACCGAAACAGGGAACAGCAAATAATTTATTTAAAGCATACTCTCAAAGATTACCACCTTGCACTTTGGGCCATTTTACAGAACTAGTTGGTCCCCTAAGTACGATTATAACGAATTTATGGACTGATTTTGAATGCCTAAGCATATTTACTCATTTTTGTGTAAAATAAAAAAAATCATAAACTAAGTTTAAAATCTTTTCCATTTTGTGAGAAATGGAGTAAATATGTTTTTTTTTTTCTTAAACAAAACAAAAAATGAAATTCTTCAAAATCATGCTTTGCAAAGAGTTACTTTTGGAAAACAGTTTAAGGATTAACTTGGGTTTGCTCTAAACACATTGTTTATTTCGTGTGGGTTCCGGTTCGCGTCTTCATTTAAAAGATGTTGCTCACTACTACTCTATCATGTGGTGTAAATAGTAGCAAATCATAATGAAAGTCCCTTTCAATTGATTTGATATCAAGCTGAGAGGAATGATTTCTTATAAACTTGATAGTATTATCTGTAAACAGCCTTCATTCATCTCAAATGTAAAAGGTTATTTGTCCTGAAGTCATTGTAAAACTTCTCAAGAAGATGAAATAATTCCTATCAATGTATAAGTAAATGTATTTATTTAATATTTTTGCATAAAAAAAAATTTTCTCGCATTATTTAAACTTGTTTGTCTTTAATATTTAGATTTCCTTAGAAAATTCACCTGTAATCAAAAATTGTGTATGAAGAAAAAATGTTATGTTAGAAATTTAACTTAAAAATATTTCATGCTTACTAAACATGCCAGTATGATATATATAGCAGTTATCATACTTGTTACTGGTAGCGGATATCCGAGTTCCTAACTCGTTAAGACCCAAGAATTTTTTGTTCTGTAAGATAGGAAAATGTTTGAGTTTATATTTAAGGACGTAATGTAGTCTATAGAACTGGGGAACTCGGGAGCCGCATACGGCTCTTTCAAGGATTATTTGTGGCTCTCAATAAATCTACCCGAGTTCCCTTTTCATTTGTGTGTTATTATATTTTCAAAAATTGTTATCTTTCCGTATGTATTTTTTGCTGACCTTTTAAATACGTATTTAATTTTGGCTTGAGAAACATTTCAAATTTTGAAAAATTGCTTGGACTATCAAGGTTGGCAACTCTGCTATAGAATGTCAGTATATTCGTTCAATATGACTATAGTAAATAATCATGAGTTGGTAAAATATAGTACTGGCTGTGTAAAGAGTTTAGCAGCGTTATGCCTGAGCACACAAAAAACAGGTGTTAGCATGGGTTACAGTTAAACAGATTACAAAGGACTTCTAGAAATGCAATCATAGGAAACAGTTAATGCTTTAAGTATTATCCCAGCATTTTGTAAGCCTGTTTAATGAGAAGTAGAAAAAGCCTGGATTACCTTGTATGGACGTGAAGGCATTTTCAAACTGCTTTTAAATGTAAGACACTCGCTAATGCCAATGTCTTATCTACGATTGGATTTAATCTGCAGGAAAGCTTAGTGTCCTCAGAAGGCAATACTTTAATTACAAATATTCACATTAATAAAAAAGTAACTTATTTGTCTTCCTAATTGAAGTTATAGCAAGAGAAATTAGTTCTATGATTGCAATCATTGAGCTTGGAATGGCTATGATTATAAATTGTTTACATCGTAATATATGTGATATGCATGGAAGGAAAAACACCTCAGATCGGGTGACAAAAGTTCAGACATAAACAGACAACACGAACACATCCTCACAATCTGTAATTTATGTTGCATAATGAAAAGAGGAGAAAAATACAGCTGATTCCAAGCATGTCTTAAATACACAACCTGGAGTGGCCTACACTCAACTTTACTATAATACCATACTTCTTGGGTATATAATAAATAATGCCCCATTTAGGCATAATATAAATGTCTAAATGGTAAATGCTCATTACTCTTTAAGGTAGTAGAAATAGCGATTGATCCACTTTTTAATACACACGATTATGTTTGTATATCACACAACTGATGCATATAGTATAATTAAGAGTATAACTACAGCAGTAATAACACTTTTGTAAAGAAAAAGTGAAGATTCATGTTAATAAGTGAAGATCTCATACAGGAGAACATGGCTTTTGTTCCTACAGCCAGTAGATCTCTTACACAGTTTTTTAAAACCTCCTTTTATAATGAAGTTTTAAGACAAAGTTTTCCCTTTAAAATTTCAAAATATTCTTATTTTGTTAGACAAATGTAATAAATAAATATATTAAATTTAAAAAATAATAAATAATCATATATAATATTTGTATAATAAATAAGTATATCATTGAAATACTTAATGATAACTTAAGTTATCATTAAAATTGAAATAATAAGTATATCATTAATGATATGTATATCATTAATAGTATCCTCTGCGTTAACCACCTGATAACTTTACGGTGGGCAGGTGTTAACTTCCAAATATTTACCCAAGAGACATACTACTTAAGTATGGGCAGATGTACAGAAGAAAATCAGTTTTATAGACGAAAAAACAAAACTTTATAACATTATACAAAAATAGAAATAAATAACATCAAATACAATGAATAACAGGAATACTTACTTCAATGTTAATAAGAATGATACTGTTAGTTTATCTACTGAGCGCTAGGAGCGCTTGTGTATTGTATGTTGGTTTTGTTTTATCGTTATCATTCAGTTATCTGTATTATTGTTTCTTAACTGAAATTCTTTTTATGTGTTTATTATTATCAGTATTTTTAGTTTGTGATATTCTAGTTTGTTATCCCTGAAGACTTAAGCTGAAACATTATTAAAGAAAGTATGTTTCAATCGATATGTCATTTTAATAATACTTCACACCTAACTAATTACGTTAGCAGGAAAGTAACTTAGTTGCGCTAAGTTATTCCAACATGACAGCCGGCGAAACATTTGGATAATTATATGCAAATACGTGGGAAAACTATCTTCGATTGAAGTTATGTATTCTTACTAATAACATGCAAATTTATGAATTACTGTTTGAGTATTAATAGATGTATCAGTAAATCATAATATAATATGTATGTTGCCTTAAGAAATGATGAAAGTTGAAGGTGTTAATTTATATATATAAAGTTCAAAAGAATTGGTTTAAGAGGCGAAATGGTTTGCATTATAGGAGGACTTACGATTATGAGGTGCCAAAGACTTCGAAATGGTAATTGGCAGAAGCGGGTCGCTTAATCAAGTGGGTGGGGCCTGCTTCCGTCAGAATATCTGCAACTGCACACTGCAGCGTTGCCTGTTTGTGGATCTGAAAAAAAAACCCGGGGGTTGTCAAAGAAAAACAACTGTCTTCACGGCGTATCTTAAAGTATTTGTCCAGAAATACGGCTATCACTGTACACGGACATATTTATATATATCGATGAAAATACGATCCGAAACGGACAAAAAGAGTTCAATGTACATAATGAAACATAGAAAAATTAAAAACTATAACAAAAGCAACAAAAAGGTAGGCATAACCGATCTTTCTCCCTATCCGAGAATCTGCCTCCCGATTGTGAAATACAGAAGTGAGTAAAAGAAGTTATAGAAGTGAATATGTTAGTGTCCAGCAGTCTCTGGCCCAGTGGGTTTGTTTTGCCTCTTATCTCTCGTGAAGGTGGTTCAAACTGAAAATTACAATGATTCAAATAGCTTAACGATAACAGTGATAATAGAAAGTACTATGTAAGCGCTCCTTGCGCCCAATAGATGAACTATCAATATCATGTTTTTGAATTTAAATTAATGTCGATATTCCAGTGATAACTGATTTAGCAGTTTTCAACTGCAACAAAGTTTTAAGAACACGTCTTAAAAATATCGTCAACACTGAAGCCGACTTGTTTTTCAAATATATATATGTTTCAAAGTAAACTTACAGTCAGACACATTTACATTCTTTAATTTTAGGTTAAACCGTCATCAGGAGAGTAGAGATAGGGACACCAAGCGCACTTGCGATGCTAGGTTGGAGACCTAGGTTGTCTAACCTAATTCTAACCGGTCAGAACTGACCGAGTCCCGATAAATTTTAGTTTTATATATATATATATCAATGATCAAACCACAATAAGAAAATGGGAAAACACGACTAAGATCTTAGTGTTGTTTTCCCATTTTCTTATTGTGGTTTGATCATTGATTGTTATTTCACGTCTTTATGTGAAATCTTTATATATATATATACACCATGATAAACGAAAAACGGTCCGGCAGGACAAATAACAATTAAAATAAGCAGTGACGCATAAACTGAATTTATTTTATTATATATATATATATATATATATATATAATATATATATATATATATATATATATATATAGTAGGTGTGTTCTTTAATCGGGGTTCGGTCAATTTTCCAGGATAAAAAATCAAACTCTCGTTGCCAACGTTTCGGTTTTATTTAAAACCTTTTTCATAGGCAGAAGTAAGAATTTTTTAACTAAGAAAATGAAATTTACATTGTTGTTCCTTTAAATAATGTAAATTTCATTTTCTTAGTTAAAAAATTCTTACTTCTGCCTATGAAAAAGGTTTTAAATAAAACCGAAACGTTGGCAACGAGAGTTTGATTTTTTATCCTGGAAAATTGACCGAACCCCGATTAAAGAACACACCTATTCTATCAAACGGTCGATATATTATTGAATCTGTTATATATATATATATATATATATATATATATATTAGTGTATCAATGATCAAACCACAATAAGAAATGGGAAAACAAGACTAAGATCTTTCAACCGTAACAAGCGGTCTTCGTCAGAGTCAAAAACCCAACTGAACACTAGATGCAGAAAACATCTGGTGAGGAGTTGAGAAGAGTGGGAGGGAAGAGTGGTATTTTAAAAGGGTGAAAGCACAGGAAAGGACTAATGTCCAGAAAGGGATGTTTGGGGAAGCAAAGGAGTACAGTAAGAAAAAGTAAAAAACTATCCGCTAGCTGTCAACCCTCTTTGAAGAGGCTATTGCCCTCGTGACGAAAGTATCAAGTTTGAAGAGACCGTTACTAATGTTTATAATATTAGATCTATTAAATTTAATTAGAGACGATTCAATAATATTTCTTAACAACATTGATTTTTCATAGGTAATAAATTTAGCTCCTGTCCAAACAATATGATGATTTTCATTTTTTATATGCAAGAATAAGGCACTACTGTTTTCCTGTCTACTTACGTTATATTGGTGTTGTTTTACACGTGTTTTTAATGATTTACCAGTTTGACCAATATAAATTTTATGGCAATTTTTGCACGGAATTTTATAAATACCAGCGGACTCCAATTCGCTTGGAGAGTTTTTTATTAACATATTACCCACGTTATTGCGATTAGAAAACACTATATTAAAATCAAGTTGTTTGGCTAATCTTGGAAGGGGGTCCAATGATTCGTGGTATGGCAAAACTATAGAATTTGATAATAATAGGGGCTCTTTTGAAGTATTAGAGAAAGTTTTTTTAGCACCCTTCAAAGCTAAATCGATATAAGAAGAGGGGTATTTTAATGAAAGGGCAATTGACCTAATGTTATTAATCTCTTCATTAAGAAATTCTGGAGAGGAAACTCTTAAGGCTCTCAAAAACATATTTCTAAAAACAGAAATTTTAACATTTTTTGGATGCCATATGATGCCGAACCAACCGAACTCACTCACGAACCCAATACGTTTAATTGTGAGTTCGGTTGGTTCGGCATCATATGGCTTGTCCAAATGGTTAGTAAGTATTTTAAGCCCCTTAATTGGAAAAATTTCAGGCAGCCATATAAAAAACAATGTAGATTTAATTAAAAAATTAAAAAGCGTCAACATGAACAAAAATTATAGATTAATCAGTTTCGATGTGAAGTCTCTTTTTACGAATGTACCAGTAACTGATCTGTTGAGCTTACTCCAGGAGGAATTAATTAATTATTCCCTTCCCTTCCATCTACCACTATAATAGAGTTAATTAAGTTATGTGTGGTAGATTGTCATTTTCAATTTGAAAATAATTATTATATACAAAAATTTGGTCTTGCTATGGGTAACTGTTTATCCCCCTCCTAAGTAATTTATATATGGAGTTTTTTGAGAGTAAAATGTTAAGCTCAATTTTGCCCAAAAATGTTAAATGGTATAGATATGTTGACGATATTCTTTGCATTTGTCCCAATTCTTTAAATAAAGTTGATTTCCTAACAAAATTGAATTCATTAGTGCCGACAATCAAATTCACAATGGAAGAAGAAATAAGTGGTAATTTGCCCTTCTTAGATGTCCTGATCCATAGGTTACCTAATGAGTTACGCTTTAGTGTATATAGAAAACCTACGAATGTACTTGCATACGTTCATTTTTATTCATCGCATCCAAAAAATGATAAAATTTCTGTTTTTAGAAATATGTTTTTGAGAGCCTTAAGAGTTTCCTCTCCAGAATTTCTTAATGAAGAGATTAATAACATTAGGTCAATTGCCCTTTCATTAAAATACCCCTCTTCTTATATCGATTTAGCTTTGAAGGGTGCTAAAAAAACTTTCTCTAATACTTCAAAAGAGCCCCTATTATTATCAAATTCTATAGTTTTGCCATACCACGAATCATTGGACCCCCTTCCAAGATTAGCCAAACAACTTGATTTTAATATAGTGTTTTCTAATCGCAATAACGTGGGTAATATGTTAATAAAAAACTCTCCAAGCGAATTGGAGTCCGCTGGTATTTATAAAATTCCGTGCAAAAATTGCCATAAAATTTATATTGGTCAAACTGGTAAATCATTAAAAACACGTGTAAAACAACACCAATATAACGTAAGTAGACAGGAAAACAGTAGTGCCTTATTCTTGCATATAAAAAATGAAAATCATCATATTGTTTGGACAGGAGCTAAATTTATTACCTATGAAAAATCAATGTTGTTAAGAAATATTATTGAATCGTCTCTAATTAAATTTAATAGATCTAATATTATAAACATTAGTAACGGTCTCTTCAAACTTGATACTTTCGTCACGAGGGCAATAGCCTCTTCAAAGAGGGTTGACAGCTAGCGGATAGTTTTTTACTTTTTCTTACTGTACTCCTTTGTTTCCCCAAACATCCCTTTCTGGACATTAGTCCTTTCCTGTGCTTTCACCCTTTTAAAATACCACTCTTCCCTCCCACTCTTCTCAACTCCTCACCAGATGTTTTCTGCATCTAGTGTTCAGTTGGGTTTTTGACTCTGACGAAGACCGCTTGTTACGGTTGAAAGATCTTAGTCTTGTTTTCCCATTTCTTATTGTGGTTTGATCATTGATTGTTGTTTCACGTGTTTATGTGAAATCTTTTTATATATTAGTGTATATTGGCAGCAGATTTTCTTGTAAACATATTTTATTAAAGTAGACGGCAGCTTCCGCATTTACGACTTTTTTGCTCGTTTTCTCTAGTTTTCTTACTAGTTTTTTCTGGTAGGGAGTGATTTCATGGAGGAGTTGTCCCAGAGACATCAAAGAAATAATCTTTTAGCTTAATCAATAATATTATATTTTTATTTTATTTTTTTTTCTGATTTCTGAGAAAATCGAAAGCTTGTAAGTGTAAAATATAATATTATTGATTAAGCTAAAAGATTATTTCTTTGATGTCTCTGGGACAACTCCTCCATGAAATCACTCCCTACCAGAAAAAACTAGTAAGAAAACTAGAGAAAACGAGCAAAAAAGTCGTAAATGCGGAAGCTGCCGTTTACTTTAATAAAATATATATATATATATATAATATTTGCATAACCTTTTAAATAAGACTCGAAAACAATTATTGTGGGAAAAAGAAGATAATAGACAGAGTGCGTTTGGCAAAACGGACAGTGGACAACGAATGGTTACAAAGGCAAACCGTTTGCCTGAAACCGAAAACTTGAGACTGTAAGCCTATTGTGTGTGTTTATGGATTTTTTACTTTTGACAACTTTTGCAGGACGTTTTATAATTTTGTTTCACATATTTTTACTCAGAGTAATTTTATGTACATCAGTATGTATTATATAATTATTTCAATGCTGTATATGTTAACACTTTAAACGGGTTTTGGCTTCAAAGCTTTTGAACAGTGAAATAATAAACAAGAAGCTATATTAACTCTATGATGAATATACTGTTAAATATACGTTTTTATGTTGCAGGTAAGTGAGTTCGTTTTTTCTGTTCTTCAAAAAGTAAGTTTACTTTTTGTTTATTTATTCATAGATTGATGATCTTGGAAGTTAAGTGAAATACTTCTTATAATTTATATATATATATATATAAAGTAGGAAATGTGGCCTATTTCCCACAAGATCTGTTGTATCTCTTGTAACGGCGTTTATCGATTGGAATGCCTCCAACGTCATGGTTTTTATATGATTTTGACTTCCTTCAAGCTAGGCTTGTGCATCAATAATCAAAGGTCGTCCGTTTGCAAACACAGTGACCTTTCCGTTGCCATTCATGTTAGCTCCCATGGACTTATAGTTTCAATGACTGTTTCCGTATACATGTTCTTAGACATATTTATGATACTATCGTTTATGACATTTTGAGAATTATAAAAGAATCTCTTATCTGTTTCCTTTGTTTAACCTCAATCGCTAATGCTTATTGAATACTTTTAATAAAAAATGTGTATTTCATGATAGAAATGTTTAGTGTATAACTCGGTCAGGGTGACATCCAGACATGTTTTTTTTGCCTGATTATCTAGTTGTTCCACATTAGTCTTCACTCAGCTATTACAAGAGCAATAATCAGGTGAAGCAGTCGTTCTTCAGTCGGCCTAGAAGACTGAAGTTTTCTCATCCTCCCACACATACTTCTATCGGTGTGGATAGAAAAGGTATTAGTGTTTCTAAATCTTCATCTGACGATAGGAATCAGTCCGTGGGGGGCCCACTTTGCTGCACGCTCAACTTCAAAATTAGTAATGTTAGCAACATGGTGTGGATATGCTGGCTACATGGTAAGTTATTGTTTAAAATCCCTTCATTATTGTCAGAGAAATCCGACGTTCTATTCTCGGTAGTCTAACGTTGCTATCCCTTTTAACCAGAGTGTTTAGCTGACGATTGGGATGAATGTTACATTATGGATTATTCATAATCCTTCACTGTCTCTTTCTCGACAACTGGGCAGAGTAGTTCAGTATGTGGAGGGTCAAGTTAGCTCAGTGGTTAACGTACTCGCCTCTGAACTGATAGGTCCAGGGTTCTATACCCAACTGGCCCTCGATTTATTCACGCGGGAGGTAAATAAATCTAAGTTCTTCATCTCTTGTAGAGGACTTTAAGCCATCGGTCTCGAGCCTGTACAATGTCAGGTACTCGTTAAAGATCCCTACTCTAAATACACTTAAGTTATTCAAAATGTAGAACTCCTGATGTATAATCAATCTTGATTGTGTGGTATCATAAAGGGCCCAATGTTCGGCCTATGTGTGCCTTGAGGGACCGCCACTATAACCTATAGTGTTGTCTCCTACTACTAGTTCAGTATGTTTATTAATTAATGTCCTTTGGAGTAAACATGCCCCATATGATTTTTTACTAATGTGTGTGCGTGTAGTGTGTATGTAACAATTTACATCAATGTTAAATATAGACTTTAAACATATTCAATAGGCGTGGTATTATTGGTTAACCTGCTGAGCACTAGGAGCACGTGTGTATTGTTTGTTTTCTGTTTATTTTCTCGGTTATCGTTTATATATAGACAGTAAGTGTGTTCACTTCTTTGTTGTGTGTCAGTGGTTTATTGTAAAACGTTCGTTGTCCTTTTGGATCGTTGTCCTGTTTACAATATATATATATATCATGCTGTTTGTTTCTTGACCAATCTTTATTCACAGCTTTTGAGATTTTTTGAGGGTTTTGGTCTGGATTTTAAAAACAAATTCTTCGCCAACGTGTCGACATATATATGTCCTCTTCAGGGCTAAAACATTAATACATTGATCACAAATATTACGACTACATTAGGTATATTGTTTGCTAATATGTAACAAAAAAGATAAACTATGGATTTACGTATTCTAGTCTGGTTTTGCGTTATATTGATAAGAATTTCCAAAGATTTAAATTTGTTTACCTGGGATTTAAATCCCATAGTTGGCGAAGAAGCGTTTTTTAATATCCAGACCAAAACCCTCAAAAAATCTCAAAACTTTATATATATATATATATATATATATTTGTGTAAGAGGGCAGCAATTCCGCCCGCATTGCCCACCGCAAAATTGTGAGGAAATGGAGTAGACTAACTTTAAAGTCGTTAACGCAGAGGTCGCTGTGCATTTCAAATATATATATATATATAAGATTATGTTTTCTGGGTTGTTGAAGAATGAGAGTATGTGGAATGGCAGACACGGTGGTCCGCCAGTCCCAATACCACACAGTGTGGAGGGTGACTAGGAGTGTTGAAGAAGGCGACGCGTCCTTGTGACAGGTTTGTGTTATAGTCTTACAACGCGGGCTGAAATCAATAGAATCTGTTTGATTGGGCTCTGGACGTGCCAATGGAAGACTAGCCTATGTAATTACTAGGACAGTGCCACTTGACTTGGGCCACTCCCAAATCAAGAGGTTATGAAAGATTGAAAAGAAATCATCCTCTTCCAATCCAGGTGGCGGGATGAAGACGTCCTCTGTCTAACCGTCACTTCAGTATCATTACCTCAATGGCTCCACCACCACCAATTACCTCTTCCACCACCGCGCCTACACCTTCTGTTTACCTCTTTTTTAATATCTCAATAGCACAAAATAAATTCCTAAATCAATTTTATTTTATTTTTTTTTTAATTTTGAAAGAGTTGAAATTACTTATGCCAAGTGTTCTGTATTGTTCGTCATAAGCACTGCTATGGATGTAATGTTGTAGATTTAATGTCATATTATTCTTTTATTATATAACTTGAGAAACCCATCTTCGTGAACCCAGTGGAACCCCTGTGGACGCAGTAACTATTCGATGCTTAACCCATTTAGAAACCGCAGTGAAATACCAGCTGTGATTTTAAAATAAATAAAATGGGTAATACAACCACCGAACACAGTTGCATACCGAATAGTGTATTTAGTAAATGTTGACGAATGGCCTGCTCCTGGTTAATCTGTCATGCTGGTGGTAGGTTATTATATATATATATACTTTCTGGGAGGCCCTCCGCAGGGTTGTGTTGTCCCTAGCCTCGTACCTTCCTAGGGTCGACCCTGACGAAGAGTGTTGCTTTACTGAAGCAGGTACGATAGTAGATGACTTTTTGGCTACTGTTTTTACTGTTAGTGCTGACGTTTCGTCTTTCGAATCCAGCAAACACTATACTTTTAACTCGATAGGTGATAATATCGAAATTTGATTTAATGACTTCAAAACGTTCTTCAAAGAAAACAAAACTGATGATCTGGAGTATTTAAATCTTTAGGAACTCATCAAGGTCCTTATTCTAATATAATTGGGATTACGGAAGTCAAGACTGCCAATGTGAAATTGTACTAATAATGTGGTGATGTATTAATAAATTTAGGAAATAGTTGAAATTTCAAGAGCAAACTAATACCTTATAGTGATATATTTACAATACTGATATGTTTAGTGATGTCGTGTATTTGTATGTTTCTTCCTAGTCGCTTTATTACAGTCGATATTTCCTTAGTTTAAAACGAACGTTGTTATCGACCTAACGATATGGTACCTTTAGGTATACCAAACAAAACTAGATTCTTCCTAAATAAAAAAAAATATTTTAATTTTTTGAATTTTTTTTATAATAAAAGGGTTATTTTACAATTTTCCACCTATATTCTTTGCTAGTAAATTATCTAACAAAAAAAAAACAAAAAACAAAACTGAAGCGATCTGATTGGAAAGATGTCATTTCTAAAAACTTCGCCTGACTGCTGAAGCGGCTGGCCATTCTTACTGTGAAGCCGACAGATGTGAGAGTAGAAAATGATACGCATTAAAATCTTGCAAGTGGTCAAATTATTCAGTACCTACTGAAATGTCAAAGAAATGTCATAACTGAATGCGACTTTTAAAGTGAATTCATATCATCTGTGATTTTGCTCAGAGTTAGAGAGATTTTTTTTTTGCATAAGAAGAAATAATGTTAGGACCCTTGGATTGTCAAAAGAATGGGACGACATCCAATGAGGGCGCGTTCCCAAGGATTTGCAAGTGACATTCCTCCATGTCGTATGTGTTCTGTCTTGATGAACGGTCGTGAAGTCGTGTCTTTGTATACGTTAAACAATTGATCTATCTATTTCAACATGTAGGCCAGAAATAGTATGTAGAGATATGTTTAATGCATGATTAAACATCCTGTGTTTACCATTTAATAATGTTTCAATAAACAAGAAGTTATAATTATATTAAAGTATGTTAAATGCTTCTGTAGAAATACCATGAGGTTCTTAATCAGCACTTCGCAGCTCTTTGAATCAGAAAGATTAGCAACTCTCTTAAAGACAGCCATTTTGTCATGTGTTTGTTATAATCCCTTATTTTAACATATATTTTTAATTTAAAATATAAACATTATAAATATATAATAATAAATAAATAAAGATATATATAAAGATAAATTACGACCTACTAATCAAGGTTTTGGAATAAAAATGAATGTTATAACAAACATTAATATATTCAGATATTTCAAAAAAATACGTCTCCGCAAAAAAAAAAAATAATATGAAAACTAACAACGCGTTTCGAACAATTTGAGTTCTTCTTCAGGTTTACATTTGCTCTCTTAAGATGTTGATCTCCCGGACTGACGTACGAGGGCTCACATTAATTATTTATATATTTTATTTCTAATTATATTTCATTAAATGATAATTATATAATTGACCAGTAGTTTGTGAGAGATGTACTTGTTTGTTTGTGCGGATATGTCATGACACGTCATCAGATATGAAGAGTTTGGCAATTGAATTCACTTCAGAATTGTTTCGTTCTTGACAAGTCTTTTTTGCAACGATATGAGAATGACGAAGCAAAAGGTACTTTTTAAGCTTTAGAAAAAAATTTGTTCTTTTTTTGAAGCATTCCCAAAATTATATCAATTTTTTCTTGTTAAAGTTTGTTTTTAACGAAACGTTCTTAGACTGATCAAGTGGTTTGGATTTGCTTTTGACGATGTCCTACTGCTGGAGTGGGTAACCCTTCTTGGATTAAAGGCCATTTTAGCACCGTCCACTTCCTCCAAAAGGCCACCATCAATGGATAAGCAAATTCTTATATTATAGTTATGTTGTAAAACCCTGGAATATATCATTATACTACCCGATCAGTGCATCTAAAACTGTTTCACACTTTCAAAAGATTCTGCAGTGTCCTCATTGTCTTCGTTTATTACCTTTGTTATCTCAGGAAAGTGATTTTCTAGAAGCTTAGAATTTTCAAGTAATGATTCATATATAGTCTTCTTCTTAAATGCCAGAATTGTTTGTCTTTATTACCATAATTGTAATTCTTTATATTTTGAAACATTTTTCTCAACCAACCGCAGAAGGCCGCATTTCATGGTTCAAAAGGCCAAATATGGCCTTAAGGCCTCAGGTCCACCACGCCTGTCCTAGTGGAATATCAGTCTACAAGCAGCTTGTAATTTTCTTTCTGAAACATTTTCTATACAACATTTTCTATAAGCCTGGAATGAAAACAAACCCTTGTCTTGATTGTTATTAGTAGAAGGCGTTTAGTCGCAGCTACTGTGTATTCTGTACGTTTTCACGGCCCAATTACATTCCGAGCTTGCACGTGCTGTTAAGATACCAGCAACTAGCCAAGTGTAGTTTTGAGAAACCACGCCACAATAAATATACAAAATGTAGTATTTATTGCCAAACTGGCCTTATTGGAAATTGAGAAAATCTGAAGTTATTTTCTGGAAATGCTGCTGTCGGTTTTGTAATGGTTATGATTATAACACTCTTAAACTAATGGATAAAAAAAAGGGGAAAAACAACTGTTTTAAACACTTTTGGGTCAAAAAAATGAATATGTGATAACGCAATATTGCCAAAACACAATAGGACTCTACTTCATTGTAACTGATAGTTCTGTATGAAAAGTGAATTTTATTTATAAAATAGTGTGGCCTGAGAGTGACCACGCTACAGATTGTATCTGGATACGCGATCAACCACCCTCCCACACACACACACACAAACACACACACACACACACACACAAAATAGTATAATGTATATTATACAGCTGTATTATTATATATTTATATTATATATTAGGCCTGAATAAAGCAGTATATGATTACGTAAATATAGAACATTATCATTCAATAAATTAGTAATATATCATAAATATTAGAATAAAAGTACCTAACATTATTAGAATAACAGTATTTAAATTTAATTAAATGACTCTGTCATTATAAATATTGTATTTACAATTATATAAACATATTATTATATCATCATATTGTAATTAATTTTATAAATAATTAAAATAATGTACATTTAGATTGTAATTAATATAGAACAGTACTATACAATGCAACAAAGTGATATATCTTAAGATTGAATGTATATACAAAATTATTGTAAATATCATTATGATTCAATGGAACAACAACACGTAGTACTTTGTGTGGAGCATGTTGAAATAAAGTTTTTTAAAAAAAAACACACACACACACACAATTATAAAACATAATTTTAACAAAATATAATGTAGGTACTGCTTTAAGCGGAGTATGCTGGTGAGATAAACTCCCTTATGACAGGGGTGCTGCGTCTGAGGAGAAAAACGCGCACAAAAGCACACACTCAGACATTATAGAAAAACGTCAAAACTGGACTTCAGGTACCTCAAAACGTGTAAACCCAGTCAAAATCTCAATATCAGATTTATGTTATACTTCATTTCATTCTTAGTGATTACTTTCTTTGCTCTCTGATGACATAAAGTGAAAGTCATCAGAGCATTTATTTCTATTACTTTCCTCTTTCATTGTGGTTTAAACTTCATTGATTGTATCCCGTGTTTATTTATTGTGATTTTTCTGCATTACTGTATAATGATGCGTACTTGCTAATAAAAATTTGCTGAACTTTACTAAATGCATAAATGAAGTGTACATCTGATGATTTCCAGTTTTAATAATTTTCCTAACTGGAATAATGTTAGAATTAGTTTAAAGTTAAAATTAAAACCCTATTTTAAAACTGCGATATCAACTTTAATCTCTGAAAATAATATCTTTTTGACACTGTAATTTACCTTTAAAAACATAGTATTAAAATTTAATTAAATTAATTATATATGAGTATTTTAATGAGTTTAGTTATAATTAAATTGTGTACTCAGTGGAGGTTTTTAGACAAACTGATACATGGAAGCATAAATTTCCTTGTTTATTGGAATGTTTTTATTGGATTAGGTAATACTTTTGTAGGTAAACTTTGTTTTTCTGTGCTGGACCTAAAAGTGACTTGTGTTTGACGGCAGCTGTGAGATTTATAATTTCTTAAGTACTCTAAATAAGAAGGCGGGAAGTAAATTGGACCTAACTACCCCACAGACACGCCTCGACTAGTCCTCTTGCATAGACACCATTAGGCTGCTGCCGACTTAGACTTTCTTTCTTCTTCATAATTGTTTAATAAAAAAAAAATCCATGTATTGCTTTTTTTAATAATTATTTTGTTTCATAGTCTCTTTTAACATATTTATTAATACTTATATTAATTTGAATGTCCTAATATCTCTTATAACACATTAACATTAACACTAGGCAGAAATATTCGACGTAGGGGAGATATCACTTAGAAATTCATTAGACTGTCTTTACGTGACCTTGTTGGATGAGTTACCATTTCTCAATTATCAAAGGGTATACCACTCAAATCTTTTCATAAAAAAAAAACAGTTTTTCTAGACTTTCTTAAGGACAGATACAAAACAAAGTTGCAAAGTTAGAATTACAACTTTTTATATTAAACATACAATAAAAGGTACAATAAACCAGACTCGGAGTCCTGCCCGACCGGACTCCGCATATTAAGTCAGTGTGATTACTATTATATATATATATATATATATATATACATGCTTTTAAAAACTGGATGTCTGTTTCCACTTGATTTAATTTTGTCTTATATTTTTCCAAATTACGAAATTTTTTCTTC
The DNA here is from genome assembly GCA_026182355.1 of Hermatobates lingyangjiaoensis. Classification (NCBI taxonomy): domain Eukaryota; kingdom Metazoa; phylum Arthropoda; class Insecta; order Hemiptera; family Hermatobatidae; genus Hermatobates; species Hermatobates lingyangjiaoensis. The sequence goes on from JAPFBL010000061.1 coordinate 555,756, forward strand.
AACTCAGAACTCAACTTAAAAATTAATTCACCATAATTGCTTATTTTATTATTGAACATGTTTCGGTGTACGTTCACCATCTTCAGCAAAACACACAATTAATTACAATTACCTTAACAAATGAATCTAATAGTTAAATTACATTGCAAAAACAATGTAATATTGTTTTCCCATTTCTTATTGTGGTTTGATCATTGATATATATATATATATATATATGAGTTTACATCGGCCAGTGGACGCATTTACGTCTCCGTTCCTTCATTCTTTCTCCTTTTATTTTCTCTCTTTCTACTCTCCTGAAGACGGCAAGACGCCGAAATTATCGAGATTCGTGAGTGTTCGTCCTTTTTCTTGTGTTCTCTAGCTGTAACTTTAATTATACTCGTATATATATATAAAAAGATTTCACATAAACACGTGAAACAACAATCAATGATCAAACCACAATAAGAAATGGGAAAGCAAGACTAAGATCTTTCAACCGTAACAAGCGGTCTTCGTCAGAGTCAAAAACCCAACATATATATATATATATATATACATATAAATGAAATTACTAAACAGTCCAAACCGGAGAGACAAATAAATAAAAAAGACAACGCATAAAAGAACGGAGAATACTTACTGGGTAAATATTTCGAACCGAAGTTCGTTACCAGCAAGATCTCTTCTTCGTATATCTCGAACGAACTTCGGTTCGAAATATTGATCCAGTAAGTGTTCTCGTTTCTTTTATGCGTTGTCTTTTTCAATAATGATTCTATCAACAATAATAATAATAAGATCAGAAAATAATATTTCTTTTTTGTAATTTTCATTGGCTCTTACACTCTTATAAAATTCAATATTTGGAACTGTTTTTCGTAATCAGGAGAATACTAAAAGAGGGGACGAAGTGAGAGAGATCTATATGTTTTGTAATATTATATGTATGCATTTTTTTTTATTATTGCTTATCTAGATCTAGATTAATAACACCCATTGAATATTATTATGAAATTTAAAATGTAAAGTGTTAGTATTTCAATTGATAATGGATGATTCTTTTTAATTTTACAATGAATTTTGCTTGTAGCAATTTAGTTCACTAATGTATTCAACTCGGAGATTAACATGAGATTAAAGAAATTTAATCATACATGTGAATATTCATAGCGGTTGATTGTTGTCTTTGTTATATTATATAACTCCTTATAGAATTGTTATCAAGCTGTAATCACATAATAACAATACTAGATGGGGGCCAGGTTAGCCCAATGGTTAACGTACTCGCTTCTGAACTGGTAGGTCGGGGGTTCGATGGCCACTCTGGTCCTTGATTTATTCACGTCGGAGGTGAATAAATCTGAGTAAGTCGTAAGTCTCTTGGAGAGGACGTTAAGCCATCAGTCTCGAGCCTGTACGATGTCAGGTACTTGTTAAACACCCCCTACTCTACATACAATTGAGTTAGGCAAAATTTAGGACTCCCAATGTAGAATCAATCTTTATTGTGTGGTATCATAAAGGGCGTACTGATCGGCTATGTGTTTCCCTTGTGGGACTGCCACTGGAACCTAAATCGTTGCCTAGTACTACTGCAATACTAGATTCTAAATTTCAAGCCCTTACAGTGAGGAGAAGATGGTGAAGGATTCGTTTCTAGTTTTTAAATAAAAGACAATCAATACTTGCACAACAACTTTGCAGATGTTTTCGCACCATAGAAATTGTATCTGATAAATTTCATTAAGTTCTGTCAAACCATTCGACATTTAGAGTGATTAATCTATTGATACTGCCATCCAACAACATATATCCAGACAGTATCCTAATAATGTAAAAACTGGATTCAGGGGAGTTCACAGCTTCTATATCAGACAGCAATTTGCAAATTTCAATAATCACTGTATCAACATTCTTCGAGTAAAGAAAAAAATAATGTCAATGATATTAAGTATTCCAAATGAGATATAAATAATATTGATATGATTAATTTCGAGAACTGACTTAACAAAAACTAATGAAAGATTAATTGAGTGGCGCTATTGACTTGGATAATACATCTGGTTTGGGAATGTTTTCTGAGACAGGGTGTAAATAATGTTTATGAGTGAGATGTTGGGATGATGAGATGAAGGTGACAAATTAGCGGAGAGCTAGCGAGATAATTACAGAGGGTCGTGATGAATGAGGCATTTATAGAACAGGCTTTCGATGATAAATCAGTATTTTAGAGAAATGAGCGTCCTGGCTAAGTGACTTAAGTGGCTTTGGGAAGAGGGCGGACCTCTGCGGGGCACTGTGAGCTTACAGCCTGGCTTAATACATAGACACCGCATGAAACACTTTTAATTAATAATTAACGAGTTAATTGACTCATTGTCAACGGAATGTTACGCACTTTCAGTAGGTAACTAAACGGCTCTAATACATAACGCTGTCACCGCAAGAAACATATTTAATTATCAATTAACAAGTTATAATATTGTCAGAGGAATATTATGTACTTGCAGTAGATAACTAAACCGCCTTAATACATAACGTTTGCACTATTCACATTCACATATTGCACATTCTTAACAATTGTAGCCTTTCTATATTATTAACGAATACTATCTATGGAATTCATTTTTTAAATGTTGTTTAACTATATATAACTTGGAACACCAGGGTAGCCTAATGGTCTGCGTGCTCTCCTCTGGTCTGGTAGATACGAGGTTCGATACCCAATCTGACCCTCGATTTATTCAAAAATGAGGTGAACAAAATCTGAGTAAGTCGTCAATAGGAGAGGATCCGAGCCTGTACGATATCAGGTACTCGTTAACGATCCCTATTATAAAGAAACATGAGTGAGGCAAAATATAGTGTTCCCAATGTAGAATGTTCATTGTGTTTATCCACAAAAAGTCAATGTTCGGCCTATGTGTGTTCCTAACCAATGCCTTATCCTTCCTTACAATGAGCCAGATCCAAGCAGTGAGAAAAGTTTGATTCGGACCCGGACAAAGAAATGAGCTTCATCAGCTGGCTCTAACCGATAGCTAGGAGTTATCACCACTTCTCATTTAGTCGACAGCTCGAGGTGTCATTCGCTCAGGCTGATGCGGAAACCAGAATACATTAGACTTGAATAAATATCATCAGGAGTCAAATTTAAGTAAAAAGAGTTTGTTTAGTAGAATGTCATCTGACTTCGCAGTTACAAGCTGAATCATATGACATAAAGGTAAACCCAAAATAAGCTATTTAACGGTAACTGTGCTTGATTTTTATCAAGTTTTAGATTCTTATAAGAATAACCAGTGTGTAGGTAGGTGGTTTGGAATCTCGTAAGTCTTCACGGCCTACAATCTGTAACAGCCAATAAGTACTTGCTCAACAACATTGCAGATGTTTTCGCACCAAGGGAATTGTATCTGATAAATTCCAGTATCTGAGTAATAAATATTGTATCTGAGTAATGTTAGGATATATTAAATATATTAGTGTACATCAGGACTCGGTCAGTTCTTCACGTTCAAATTAAACTCTCATTCCAACGTTTTGGTTTTTATTTAACAACCTTCTTCAAAGGCCTATGAAATCAATTTTAAATAAAAAGTGAAACGTTGGCAATGTTGTACAATGTTGAACAACGTTGAGAGCTTAATTTTAACCTTGAAGAACTGACCGAGTTCTGATAAACTTTAATTTTATATATATATATATATAAAGATTTCACATAAACACGTAAAATAACAATCAATGATCAAACAACAATATGAAATGGGAAAACAAGACTAAGATCTTTCAACATTGACATCGGCCGAAGACCGTAACCGAAGACATCATAAGCCGTCTTCGTCAGAGTCAAAAATCCAACTACGTGTTTATGTGAAATTTTATATATATATATATATATATATATATAATTATATATAGTTTAGAAGGCCTAGAGCTTATTTTTCTTCATTTTGATTCTTCTCTACGGCATTTTGTCTCGTATACATATCTTAGGTGTTGCTGGTCTGAATACTGGGCGGTGACTGGGAAGAAATACCGTAGAGAAGAATCAAAATGAAGAAAAAATAAGCTCTGAGGCCTTCTAAACTATCTCGGCAGAGAGCTACTACAAATAATATATATATATAATACAAATAATATATATATAGCATAAGCTAGAGCATTGGTCAAAACTATTAGGATAAGTTGAATTTCAAGAATGCACGGCTAATAAATGAGATGTGTTAACGTGACTTTGAGGTCACTCTGAATGAATCGAGTTTGGCGGAAAGTAAGAAAAACGATGAGGTTTTCTGTCAGTCGGTGCTGATAGGTTTCGTCGAGGAATGTCGTTGGAGGCCGGCCAGTGTCGAGACTTGTCACAGCGCCCCATATCCCCAAGCACGTCCCTCTGTGGCCCACTTCACTCCCAATCCTACAAGCCGCCATTGAATTCGCTCTGAGTAAAAGTTAAACAAACACCCAAGTCATGTGCCGACTCAACGAGGTTTAATCATTTTAGAGTCATTCGTTATGCTCTCCTTTTCAATATTATGAATATACCTTGCGTGTCAAGCGATTTTCGGTAACTTTTTCATTTCTCTGTCATTTTCAATGATAAGGACAGCAGCAAATTTAAAAAGTGAACTCGGATCTGTTTTTGAACTTGTTCTTCTTAGGGTAGATTCTCAGCACCGAATCAAACTTTGTTTTATGGTTTGTTTTTTGGTGCTTTAATCGAATAGAAACTTGTTTTTTGAGATGTTGTTTAGAAATATATACACCAGGAATCTCTATTCCAACTTCAGTTCGACTTAGGAGTTAGGAAGTTAGTTGGCAGTAAAGGGGCCAGGTTACCTCAGTGGTTAACGTACTCGCCTCTGGGCTGGTAGTCCGGGGTTCTATCCCCACCTGGCCCTCGATTTATTCATGCAGGAGATGAATACGCGAATACGACGAGTACTTCGTTCCTCGGAGAGGACGTTAAACCGTGCTTCCCGAACCTGTATGATGTCAGGTACTCGTCAAAGATCGCTACTCGAAATGTACTTCAGTTAGGCAAAATGCAGGACCCCCTATGTAGAATCACCGATGAAACAAAAATCCGATAAACGGTTGACGTTAAAGAATAAAAATAATAAATACAGTAGATGACAGGAAATCGACTACTCTACGGCAGAGTAGTAGTAACAACTTGGAGTTTTCCGTATCCGTTTTAAATTTTAAACTAATGATTGGAAATTATAGATAAATATCCACGTAAAGTAAGTTTTATAAAGAAAACAATGAGTTTTGAATACGTAGTGTTGTTGAAATTCTTCTTCCTGTATTCATCTACTACCTCACTATAGCAGGTAACCCTCAACAAGAATACTGCGTGTTTCGAAAGGTGTTTTCTTAATAAAACTTTGTTTTTGTAGAGACTCCGTCCATGATTTCAAACTATTGATAAACAGTGGTTACACAACTAGGAAACATGTGCCTTTGCATTATTGCAAAGGTTTGGAAGTCCGACACACATTTGCATTTGAAATGTAATATGGTAGCAAAAAGGAGAAATAAAAACAACTGAATTATCATTAAGAAACTCTTAAGTTAATAAATATCAATGAGCACAAGCTTTTCTTATCTCATAGATACGTAATTCAAATTTATATTATTAAGAAGGAACCTGTATAATGAAAAGAATGGTTTTCATATTCAGAATAATAAGTAGTTTAGATATATTAGTAATGTTTAATTGCCACATTCTTCTTGGTTTGTAGAATTCAGTTGGATTGATGTGGGAAGATAAAAGAAAAAAGAGCGAGGTATGGATAGCGGTTGGAGTCAACGACCTACCACAAAGAAGGAAGATAAGCGGCTGCCTTCGCTCGCCATAGTCACAATTAGTAATATAATGTATTTCAGCTGTTTCGCCGCTTCTAAACCTCATTAGAGAGCCATATAGCCGACAATTAGAGGGGGATTTTCTGTTAAATCAAACAGCGGAATCCTTGCTGGATTTCTTGTTAAGATAGGTAGCAGGTTGCTGGTCTCAATCTTCTTTTAGCTAAGAGCAAGCGACTCATCAGAGCTCAGTTAGTTCAGCTTGATGCCGAATGTTTTGCAAATCTCCTTTAGCAGTGCCTGTAATTATCTTATCTAGTGTTTCAGTGGAGCGCTTTTCAAACAGTTGACTCCAAAGTAAAGTCGTAGTATTCATTCAATTAATGACAGTCATTTGTGATTTCCTTTGAAATCTGCGTTACTTTCAGTTCCATTTAAAAGATCGTAATAACATCATATCTGAGCGCATTCGGTATACGATAACAACAGAATCATCGCGTATAACACTTTTGAGAAAATTCTAACGTAGTGCAATCAGTTATTATGTGGTATTTACTCACTATGTAGGGTAAAAAGCTAGGATAAATATCCACGTAAAGTAAGTTTTATAAAGAAAACAATGAGTTTTGAATACGTAGTGTTGTTGAAATTCTTCTTTCTGTATTCATCTACTACCTCACTATAGCAGGTAACCCTCAACAAGAATACTGCGTGTTTCGAAAGGTGTTTTCTTAATAAAACTTTGTTTTTGTAGAGACTCCGTCCATCATTTCAAACTATTGATAAACAGTGGTTACACAATATAAAAAATTCACATATAAAAATTTAATCGTATAATCAACGCGTAGTGATCTTCTTCAGGCATTAACTGCGGGAGTGTACCACAGTTGTTAATGCATGAAGAAGAACATTACGTGTTCGAAGTGCGTTGTTTATACGATTAAATTTTTATATGTGAAGACCATTTTATTAACTGTTTTCAGAAAAATAAAAATTGTAAAAATAATAAACCTTAAAATTAAAGGTTCAAAAGCTGCTCTTTACTATTCCAAAACAACGGTATAATATTTAAAAGTTTAAGGTATTTAAGCACCTTCTTATCATAGAATGCGAGGTGCTAAAAACAATAATTATTTCCACATCTTATGTTAGTCTTAGTATAAAAAAGTTAACACATTTTTATAGAGAAGTTTAGCTAATAGATATATAGTATTAAACTTAAAATAGATGCTGGTATATGAGGCAAATAGATTTTTTTTCTCCAAAAGAATGGTACTTTGTTTAAAGTAAGTAGTGTTTCCTGCCAAACATCGTAGTTGTTGACCTATCAACCATTTTTCAACATCATATAAAACTCATATTGGGGGAATTCAAGAATTACGTCTCCACGCATAAAAAAGTTCAAATGAGACTAACAACACGTTTTGAACACTTAGTGTTCTTATTAAAGTTAACATCTAAAAAATATTTCTGTGGAGACGTAATTCTTGAATTCCTCGAATATGATTAAATACCACACAATAACGGATTGCACAAGTAAGGAATCATGTACATACAACATTGGTGACTTTGTAGAAAGGAAGTATATGACCTTACTGAAAGATCGCTATAGGAAATAAATAACTTTCCAGAAATTTTTGCTTAAAAAAACAATTTTGGAAATGTTTTAGTATTAATTTGTTCTTTAAAAAAAATCATTTAGTCAGTACTTGCGATCGGCTGTTCTGGTTATCCAAATACGATTGGAGCTTGAGGTCACCTCTTCTAAGTTTACGGTTCTCTTAGTTTAGATATCTTTCTAGGCATTATATTGTATTGACATTTTCAAATTATTTAAATTTGGCGTATGGCTTAATGATATGTCGTATTATTGCCAACTTCAACACCTGATGATGACTAGGTCGAAATATTTAAGTGAGTTGTGTGTTGTTTCTATGTGTCAATCAAATTATTTGATATGTTGTCCCTACTGACTGTTTCATGTTTAGGTTCCTTAAATATTAATATCATCCATAACCTTTGAGCTATTAACTATATTTTATCTATGTTTGTAGCATTCTCAGAGCTCATCAGTGCTTCAAAAGTTACGTAAGTCTCCAAAATTTGAAGAGATTCGTCTAAACTGTAGAAGTAGCCGATTGTATGACATTGGTGACGTAGCGACTGAAGAACTCGCCTGTGTGTTCTAGGTTTGGCGTGTGTATGGTGAGACTGCCACTGGCAGATTTCATGTAATTGCCCAAGTGCCGACAAGGCAGCTCGGCTGCAAGTTCAAGGTTTGCCGTGTGTATGGCGACACTGCCACTGACAGATTCCATGTCATTGCTCAAGTGCCGACAGGGCAGCTCGCTCGCAAGTTCAAGGTTTGCCGTGTGTATGGCAACACTGCCACTGACAGATTCCATGTCATTGCCCAAGTGCCGACAGGGCAGCTCGCTCGCAAGTTCAAGGTTTATCGTGTGTATGGCGACACTGCCACTGACAGATTCCATGTCATTGCTCAAGTGCCGACAGGGCAGCTCGGCCGCAAGTTCAAGGTTTATCGTGTGTATGGCGACACTGCCACTGACAGATTCCATGTCATTGCTCAAGTGCCGACAGGGCAGCTCGCTCGCAAGTTCAAGGTTTGCCATTGTATGCAAATGAGCCGGCACTCCACCGGTTGGCCAGCGACATATTAGCTATGGGCCACTGCACCGCGATTTGCATTCTGCCTTCAAACTCATCCATTACCAGGCCAAATATTCAATTAGCCTCCTGCTCATTAGGTGCCGCCTCAATTAACTCCCGTCTTGCAGGTTGAACCCTTACCTTTGCTATTCGTGTCTGCCTCAGTATTGTACAGTTCTACCAACATTTCTTAATGCTTAATGTAATTGACGATCCACTTTAAGTTACTTATTATTTTCCATTAAAAAAAGTTTTACCTGAATTTAGCTAACCTGCTTTGGAAATGTGATTATGATATTATATGGTCTACCTTTATATTACTTCTCTCTCTCTCACTTTTCTTTCACAATCTTCTCACTCACATTTTTCTCTGGCTTTTTTGTCACTCTCTTCGTATTTGCTCACTCTCTTGCGCTTACTGTTATGCACTCTTCCCTTTTATACACACTATCTCTGTTTTAAATCTTTTTTTATCTCACCATCTTCCTATTACGTTTCTCATTCTCTCTTTTCAATTGTTTCCCAGTCCTTATTCTCTCTATTTCTCACGCATTTACACATAAACTCACATACACACACACACACACACACACATTGGAAATTCGATCCAAACTGGACACAAACAAGTTCAACAACGAAGAATGGTAACACACAAAGAAAGAGGTTCACTTATTTACTTAAATTTTCAGATAATCCGTCTTCAGGAGAAAAGAGAGTGCGTTCTTAGTCTCCTACTCTTTTTTCACCTGAAGACGGATTATGCGAAAATTTCAATTAGTAAGTGTACCTCTTACCTCTTTCTCTGTGTTTACTATTCTTCGTTTTTGAACTGGTTATATATATATATATATATATATATATATATATATATATATATATATATATATATACATATATATATTATACAAAACTAAAATTTATCGGGACTCGGTCAGTTCTTCAGGTTCAAATTAAACTCTCATTGCCAACGTTTCGGTTTCAAACGTTTTGACTCAGTCGTTATCAGCCTTTGGAGCGATTCACTTCTTTTCCTGAAGACGAGGACATCGAAATATAGTAGTGAGTTCAGTGGTTTCCTTTCTATGTGTTCTTTTTTAAATTCTAGTTTATGTATATATATATATGCCAATTAAAATAAGCAGTGACACATAAACAGAAACACAACTAAGACTCACTTTTCAATATTTCGACCGCCATTACGGTCGAAATATTGAAAAGTGAGTCTTTGTTATGTTTCTGTTTATGTGTCACTGCTTATTTTAATTGTTATTTGTCCTGCCGGACCGTTTTTCGTTTATCATGGTATATATATATATATTATCTTTTAGTAAAAAGAGATTCAACATCTAGAGAGATCATGATTACATTTTCATTGAGTACTTAATTTGTTGAGGAATGTAGAAATATTTCTAAGTAATACAAACGCGTCTTCTCTTTCACCGTTTCTTTCCCTCCTCTATCTCTTTTTTTCTACTTTTTCTCTATTTCACCATCTCTCTTTCATAATTCTTCCTCCATCATCATCTTCTTCTCCCTTCATCATTTGTCATCTTCTTCCTTCATTCTCTTTCACTTTTTCTTTTTCAGCATTTCCTAATCTGTTATGTCCTACACTTTGTATCTTTATTGTTCTTATCAAAATAATAGAACTTTTGTTATAATAATTCATTTTATATTAAATAATCGTAATATATAATTTATTTCATGGATTTATTTATTTCCCTATATGTTTTGTTTCGATATATAAGTAATATTATTTCTATTTGTTTCTCATTTAAAATTTTATTAATTGTTTTACTTATGTTTTTGTATCCTGTTCAAAATGAAAGGAAATTAAAAAGAAGAATGTGTAAAGGTCAGTGCATATCTTCTTTCTTAGAATTTGTATAATATCATCCCTTTAATTCTGTATAAATAACATAATATATATTAAGATACTGTTTAAAAATAAGCAAAGTAGTTGGTTACGTTAGAAGACTTGGTACATACTTGATCTGTGTAAAGACCTTCGTGTGCGCTGGTATAAATGTGCTAGTGTGTGGTCCACTTTATTTGTGAATTGCCCAATAGAGTCAAGGTTGAAATATTACGCAAGAAAGCAAGGATTTTAAAATTCTCTATTAGATAAAGTTAACAGATTTAGCCTTCCCTTTAATTAATACAAATCTTCTTTTATTATGAACAAAAAGTTGAACTAAATCATTTACATGAAGAGATTTAATAATATATAATTTGGGATTTTATCCTTAATAATAAGGCACTGTGGGTAAGGATTGGGATTATTTGTCTGAATTAATGAGCTATTAAGGGTTAAATGCAGAGGTACAAATGCACTTTGAGGGGTCAAGGAGGAGGGTCTGGTGTCTGATAAGAATGTGACTGCGCTGGGCAGTGCAGAGCCCCAAGCGTCGACAAGGCGCTTTCAACTTCCACTGTCCACTCTTCACGCCTAGCACTTATCAAATTACATATCTTCACTGAAATCTATCTCACTCAGCCACAAACATATACGCAATTCAAATCAAATTTCTTGATTATGCCTGTCTTAATTTAAAGGGCTTTTATAAGAGCAAGTGGTGAATTGCTATAATTAAAGCCTGAGTCATTTCCTTTCAAATCATTAATCCTATAATGAACTGTTAATTCAATTAGTTTCATAAACTATAAACTATATATTGGTAAAAGTATCGACCGAGAAGTAGAAACAAAAATAAAGTTTATCGGGACTCGGTCAGTTCTTCATATTCAAATTAAACTCTCATTGCCAACATTTCAGTTTTTATTTAAATCCTGTTTCATTGGTAGAAGTATATAATTTTGATACAGAAAAAAACTAAGCATTATATTAAAGATTATTTACTAGAAAAATATAATCTGCGGATTTTTGCAACAACTAATTAGACAATTCAAACTAGACAGTTGTTGTTAAAATCCACAGACTATATTTTTCTTGTAAACAATTTTTAATCTAATACTTATTTTTTCTGTTTCAAAATTTTATACTTCTTCCTATGGAAAAGGTTTTAAATAAAAACTGAAATTCAAACTTCGATTATATAAAATCGAAACACCGTAATTGAGACTTTGATTTGAAGCTGGAAGACTCACTGAACCATAATTGACAGTAGTTCTATATATCCTAGAAGAACAGAAACTCATCCAAAACAGCCCCAAATAGTTCAGTCTGAGTAAACATGTAGAAATAAGGTAAGACTCTCAATTGTGCTTTGGAATGATTCACTTGGTCTATCTGCATTTATTCTCCTGATGAAGATTGATATTGATAATTATCATATATTGATAGTGGCAGTCATCCCTTATTTGTGTATATTAGTTATATTGAACTATATATTTATTAGTAAAAGTATGAATCGTGAAATAGGAATAAAATAAAAGTTTATATATTTATATATAACAAGGCAGTGGGCTACCCTGGCTCCATGCCTTTAGTTTATTACCAGTGTTTATATTACGCAAATATTAAATTTAAAAAAATTTTGTTTGTTACATTTATATATAATATTTTTCCACTACTGTCATCGGCGAGCTCGCAAGACACTTGCTACTCTGACTCTAATTTTGGGAATATAGTGATAATTCTCTTTATTTAACGTTATTCAGGTAATAAATAATATATATTTAATTTTAGGTCTCTATCTCTACGGGAAATGGCTGAACAAACTCACGAACTTTATATATGGAGATAACAAGATTTCACGCTAAACGATTGAAATCAAAATCAAAGACTAAACTGGAACTAAGATCTTTCAAGCAAAACAATGTGACTTATGACGAAAGCCAGTTGTTTTGGTCTAAAATTTTGAATGAAGGATTGTTTTAAAATTGACAAATACACATGTATCGTTTAGAAATAGCAGACAATCGGTTCTAACTTATATACTCGTATTATTGCAGAGAGATGGTCTGATGTCATTTATTATGGGCATGTCCTGGTTTATTGAAATTAAAAATTGCATACAAATAAATAGCCATGAAGGTTTTGATGCTGAACTGAACCGTGTTTTAGAGTGATTATTACGAAAGCCTTCGAAAATGGCGTAATTAAAAAAAAAAAGAAAAGAAAAACTAGTTGAATTTGATATCGTACTTACCGTAAAGGAGGTTTTGAACTGTGAGATGTTTGCTAACTAGACAATCGCCGCAGTGATGTAGGAATGTTGTTTGCCCTAATGTTAGAGTCATTATGAGGGCTATAGGAAGAGCAGTCTGTGGGGAAATTCAACGAGGGAGGTCTAAAGTCTCGGAGATAATTCGATCAGAGGCAGGCAGGTTTAGTAAACGACAAAGGAACGCGAAGATAATCTGTAATCAAATAAAGCAGCAGTGGCGGATAGAACACGGTGTTGGAGGCTAGTTAATTGTAGATTTGGGTCTAGCCAGGGAACATCGCTGGGCCAAATGTCCGTCAGTAGGAGGTCTGCGATTGAAAACCTCTCACGCACTCGGCTTTCTGCTCTAGAACATGCTCGTCGCAACTCCATTCACTGAATAAAACAATTAGTCCAACAGCCTGGAAATGTTAGAAAAACATCATGGACAAGTTAGTATAAATTGAGGAGAGTCAGCACTTGTTCTACTGACAATCAAGTTGTGTTCACTGTTTTCCTTTTGTTCAGTATAATACCATCTGCAGTACTAGTAACACCATGCTTTAAGAGAACTCCTCCAAGATGCTATCAACATGTCGCTGTCCGTTCATCCCTTGTTTCACGCTACATATACTTAAACACAACTTACAAAAATCTCGAGATCCAATTTTTCACGATCACTATACTTTACTTATAGTAAAGAAAAAATACCTGTGATTGTACATTCAGCGTTACTATAAATACGCTAGTATCAGAAATAATGTCTCTACATTTTACCAATTATAATGAAAATGTTGTTGCCGTATTATTTTACAGCAATTGTGAGAATATTTGGAAGGTATGTTTCTATTAAATAACAATGAATTATTAATGAAATAAATTTGACAACACAAGTATTGATTGAAATCCTATGATGAAGCAAATCAAAGTGCTTATCAAAAGCCGTACAAGAAGCCGTAATCACAATCTAGATTGTGGCAATCATTGATCATGATGCTAATCAATCAGTAAATGCAATAATGGCAATCATTAATATCATCTGATTGTTTATGAATTGGAGAAGCAGTGTTTAAATGCATACTGTATACGTAATTATATACACTGCTATTAATAATAATTGAATTATTATTAATTGTTTAATAATAATTGAATTATTATTAATTGTTTAATAATAATTATAATGAAAGTTTAGTTTAATAATAATAATAATAATATTACATAATAATTATTTAATAATAATAATTAGTTTAATAATAGTTTAATTGAAGTATTATTAAACGTATACTTTTGTCATATGTTCTATTCAGTTTGTTTTGGTTATTACTTGAGATTCATAATAAAACCATAATAAACTAGCTGACCTTTGACCTCATGTGTCACTCAAGTGTTAAGAAATCAAAGCAACAGTCAATAAAATTCATTCACTGAACCTGACTCTCGCAAGTAACCATTATTGCTATTTCTTGTTATTAAGTCTGAAGATAAAGATTTAATATTTTAAGCATTTAATATTGTATTCTTTACATGAATCAATATATGTACACAATAAGTATATTTATTAAAACAATAAATCATTTATAAGTTAAAAAATGTATTATTTATGAAATAAATAAATAAAGCATTATTTAAGGTGTATATATACAATCAAGCTATTCTATTTATTTTGCTCAACATAAAATAACATTAATGAAGGAATGTGCTTTTATAATTATAATATTACCTTAAAACAATCGTATTTTAGCTGACATTTGTGTTGGAGTTTCTATCCCTAAGATTATTCATTTTAAACCTGTAATATAATAGTTTATTATATATACTTTTGGAATGTCATACATCTGTTTACTGCTTAAGTTCTAAATACGAATTTTAAATCAAAACGTTGGCTTTAAAAGTTTGATTTGAACCTGGAAAACTGACCGATTCCTCACAAATAAAATTTGTTTTGTATATATGTATAACAATAATAAACAGTTAATAAGTGAAATAAAAAAAAATGGTCTAAGCAATAAGATTTCTAAAAATAGGACTAAAATCTTTTGTAGGAAAAAACTGGTTAGGTTTATTCCATAACAAAAATAGATTTTACATCTAGAGTCATTAATTTTACCTGATTTATGTTGAGAGAATTTATTCTTCATTCTTGTTTCTTTTTAATGCCGTCATTTGTAAAGTAATATATTACTCACTGTTTTCTTTAATATTTATTTCAATAATTCTTCTTCAACTGGAATCAACAGGTATTCCAATTTTCACCTGTGTGCAAATATTTAAACAAGAACATCAGAGTTTTATAAGTACATAGATTAAGAGCTAATATTATAAATAATTATTTCGTTTGTAATCAAATGCAACACTGACGTTATAGATTGGAACACTGACTTAATGGAACGGAAAACCCTAGTTTGCAAATGATGTTAGTAGTTAGGTATTTTTTCTAAAGCATCAATTATTTTAATTCCTCATTATTTTAATGTTAAGATAAAGTCCACTTCTACTGAATTATTTATATTAAAAGCAAACATTTTAATAAGGATATGGTAAGAAAGCAGACAAGTAGCTAATGTTAGAAGTTTATTCTTGTCGTTTTTCATGTTTTATGACTCTTTGTAATATTATAATATAAAAGTCATGAAATTTTTATCGTAATCAATTCGCATTTATCTTATAATATTCTGAAAGATCAAAAATGGCTCTGAGACGGTTTTTGAAATAAGCTAATAAATCTTAAAGAATATAAGAACATTCTGTGTTGGAATATCAACTTAAAATATCTACGGGGGAAGGAATGTTGCAAATTAGTCGTTATAAATTGAGGAGTGTCAAATGTTTTATGCATTTGTCAACTCTAATGATATTTAAATTGAAATGGAATTGCTGTCAGGGTTCCCAGTACAACTTTCTTAAGACTCCAGTCTGCCGTGTAATTTTAAAATAGTAATGTTACAGACTTCAACAAAAAAAAAAAAAAAATATCTGGAAAAAGCTGAAACACAGAAAAAAAACTTGTCGATTTTACTGTTGTATGACTGAGGGGGAAGTGAGAGGGAGCAAGTCATTGTTGAGTGAGAGAGAGTCTCAGGGTTGTGAGGAGCATGTTCAAGATGATTCATCACTGCCAGTACAAGCCGTTTAAGGAGTTAAACGTGCCGAGTAACGTCAGCTAAGCGATTGGATGCTATGTATCTCAATCAACGTGTGCTGTAACCAGTACACCTTCAACGAGCTAAATCACATGCTTAATCCGGTACAATTGAATTGTAACACTTTTTTTGTAAGAAAAAGTAATAAATTTATTTTCGCCAATAAATATTTCAAATCTCGTTACTTATTACTTTCAGTGACTTAGTACTTCAGTGTATTGGGGATTGATTACACCCCTATTAAGAATAGTTATATTTTCTCTTAACATGGATTTAACATGATTACTAATTTTCCTGCCATCTGCTACTCCTTCAAGAACAACAGATCCTCTGTGCTGTGTAACGTAGCATTCGCTTGGATAGTGGATACAAGATATGATAATTACTTAATGACGTTGATTAAAAAGAGTGCAGTCTCTATTTAAAAACTTGGCAAAATAGTTTTGTAATTTAAAGTCTTATGGTTCAAAGTTTCTAATGTTGATTTATTAGATGAAATATGTTTGCTTACATAATATGACTAATTTCCTTTTATGATAAAAAAAAATTCTCAAAAAATAATTAATATATATAAATATATATTCAAAACGACAATAAGAAATGGGGCAAAGAGACTAAGATCTGTCAACAGTAACTTGTTACTGTTTTCTTCGTCGGTTGAAAGATCTTATTCTTTTTTTTTTTCATTTCTTATAGTGAAATCTTGTTATATATATATATATATATATATATATATATAACTTTAACAAATAGAAAAGAACACAGAAAGTCACTACAGAACTCACTTCGATATTTCGACATCCGTAGTCATCAGGAAAAAGTGCGAAGTACTCGCGTTGAGAAGCAAACTGCTACTCATATATATACATATGTATGCACGTATGTATGTAATATATATATATATATATATATATATATAACTTTAAATTACACAAAGCACGACACAGAAAAGAGAATAAAAAGAACACTTACAGAATTCAATATTTCGAACTGTTGTTCGTCATCAGGAGAGTAGACTAGAAGAGAGGACGAAGTGAGAGAGATCTCCCCACGTCGAAGAACGGAGCGCGAAATATATATATATATATATATATATATATATATATATATATATATACAGTTTGAATAAGATTTCAAAATAAACACCTGAAATAAAATTCAAGGTCTAAACCACAGTAAGAAATCAGAAAAAAGTCCAAGATCTTTCAACAGGTCAGTATCAGTTTTACTCTGATGTAGATTACGGTTAAGTTAGGTTTGATGTTTTTCATGTGTTTAAGTATTTTTTTTAAATATAGAGAACACTAAAATATAGAAAACGATTAATGCATTCAAGTATTTTTGTCTGTTAAATTAAAGTTGTAATAGTGATACAGTTTTGCTTTTAAGTTTGTGCTTAGAACAGGTGTACTGAGATTGATTTTATCAACATTAAATCGTGAGAGACGAAAAATAAACTAAAAGGCAAAAAGAGAAGCCGCTTTTTTTTGTTATCTTGCTTAGGAAATGAACAAATTGAATATAAATGGGTGGGTTGTAAGAAAGAAAAGAGAGAAGGGAAGATTGCAAGGGGATAGGAAAGCATTCATTAATGCGCGGGAGGCTGAGGAGGCATTAGCAGGGAAGGTCATAAAGTAAGATGTCAGAGGAGCAGAGTGTGGTGATTTGCATGCTTATCCAGGGGATCTGTAAACAAGACTTGGGGACTGCTACTGAGAACCTACTTCACCATTCGCAAGCCGCAGCCCCTGGGACAACTCCACTGTAAAAGTATCAATCCAAGCCTGAGTCCGACCGGAAATTTAGGTCGCGTCGGGCCCAAAATGTCAATTATTACGTTGGGGTCCAAATATTATGGTGAGGGGTTGATACTACTCTTCTCTCCCACTCCACTCTACCCCATACCATGATGTGTCCTGCATCCAGTGTTTCAGTTAGGTTTTTGACTCTGACGAAGACGATTGAAACATCTTAGTTTTTTCCCATTTCATATTGTGGTTTGATCATTGATTGCTATTCCACATGTTTATGTCAAATCTTGATATCTATCAATATATATATATAATACGGTACTGTTTTCTTGACCACAAAATATTAACAAACACTTTTTCTTTTTCTCGGAGTTTGGTCAGGGTAAATATATGGAATCACCTTTTTACCAACGTTTCGTCTTTATTTCAAGATAACATCAGGTACAACATTACAACAACGGTTGTTGTAATGTAAGAGAACCCAGCCTTCATTTATAGCCCTGAGGATGTCTTGAAATAAAGACGAAACGTTGGCAAAAAGGTGATTCCATATATTTACCCTGACCAAACTCCGAGAAAAAGAAAAAGTGTTTGTATATATATATATATAATATATATATATATATATATATATATATAATATATATATATATATATATATATATATATATATATATTATATTATATATATATATATATATATCGGGTATCTCGGGCTCGGGCTGGATTGTTTAGTGCCCGATTTTACCCCACACCAACTCAACACTTTTTTATATGTGAACACAGTTTTTAGATTCACTTTATTTCTTAAATACCTATCGAGGAGACTAATAGGAATGAAGGTAGCTAAATGGCTTACTTTCTTGTCTCTGGTCTGGTAGATGCGGTATTTGGTACCAACTCTGACCCTGGATTTATTTATTCTGGAGGTGGAAAAAAACTGAGCATCTCGCCCAGCAGAGACGATCCTAAAAACTGTGCAGTTTTAAAACCTCACTTCAGTACCATCTTTATATAATTATTTCAAGTATAATATACATTTTTTACATTCAACACTATTTTTCTTTATCGAGGTTTGTACTAGCGTCAAATAGTAAAACAAACACCTTTAAGCTGACGTTTCATCTATATAAAGTAACATTTTCAGGGCTACATCAAAACAAAAATTAATTACAGTATCATCCAAAGATATATAAGTTACATTGGTATATTATTACCTTGGTATATTATATATTATACGATATATAATAATATTATTATATATATATATATGTATATATATTATAAGATAAAAGGATTTCACATAAACACGTGAAACAGCAATCAATGATCAAACCACAATAAGAAATGGGAAAACAAGACTAAGATCTTTCAACCCTGACGGCGTTTTGGACTCTGACGAAGACCGCTTGTTACGGTTGAAAGATCTTAGTCTTGTTTTCCCAATTCTTATTGCGGTTTGATCGTTGATATTATAAGATATATTATTACCTTGGTATTTTGATATTGAAGAAAAAAACTTATTATGACCGTTGCATTCAAATTAAACTACAGTGCTGCTCTTAGCGGCAGTTTTACGAAGATTCGGTATCACATTTTGATAACTCAGATTATCGGTTATGAAAATGTGATACCGAATGTTCGTTAAACTGCCGCTAAGAGCAGCACTGTAGTTTGATTTTGAATATAAAGGTTATGTAAAGTTCTTTTTTTGCAAAAAACAAATACCAAGGTAATAATGTATATTTATATAAATAATTCAAAACATTAATCAGTCCGTCATGACAATATATATGAATCGATTACAAGAAAAGAACACGAAGAAACAAAACACAACTCTCTTCAATATTTCCATCTCGTCTAAATAACTTTTAGTTATTTATTTTTTGAGACTTGTCAATATTATTTATCACTAAGCCGTATCGCTCTATGGTTAGTTGCTATTTGCCAGCCGAGCACAACTTTCTTCATCCTCTCCTAATGATGACGAGATCGAAATATTGAAGTAAGCTGTATGTTGTTTCTATGTGTTCGTTTCATATAAATAATGTAGCTTATAAATTTTTTTCATATTACTGTAATTAATTTCTAAAGATTTCTACAAATATAGACGAAACTTTGACTTAAAAGTATTTTACTGTTTGACGCTAGACTAAACCTTGATAAAGAAAAATACGGTTGATTATTTTTGATCAAAATAAGAAAACGTATTTTTTATTTTATGAAGTAATAGTGAAGTAATGAAGTTGTGGACCAATATTCAATATGCTCTGTTTAAGAATCCTATGATAATTGGATTGTAATTGAATAATAGTTGTCAAATTTATGTTTGCTCTTGTGTGGTCTTTTTATTTTCTCAATTAAAGTGGGACGAGGTAGCGACAGAAAAGGTATTTGTTTAATGTAAAACGCGCAGCATGAATCGACAGCTTGGCTTTATTGTCTTTACTGTATTGGACGAGCGGTTTAATTATAAACACAATGACAGGCAGATCTGGAGTGTGCCGATGACTTGTTTACAGTGGAACAAGGAAGGTCCAAACCTTTGTTTACTCAGGGCTTGGCTGCGATAAGAGAAATATATATATACCACTCCATCGACCACTGCTCTTGTTTTCACATCTCATTGAAATATATGTCGAACAAAAATCATGAAATACACGTCTGAATCAATCAAAGGTATTTAATCTACTCTTCTTAATTGAATATACGATGACTAACGAAAACAAGATATTTGTGACTTTATTGTACACAATGATGTAGTAAAACTATAAAAGGAAATCTAAAAGTCATTTCACAAGGGAATGTTCATATTTATTTCTTTACAAAAATGAAATATTACAGAAGATTCTAATAAAATCATAAACAACTAATTAAATCTTATTAAGCTAATTTAATCAAATTATATAATAAGGAATAAATAATAATTTAATTGGCTTAATTAAATAAAATTTAAATAAATTTGATTTAATTAAGTTAATTAAATGTTATACTAATTTAATCAAATAATATAATAAATAAATAATAACTAGATTGTCTGCATAAAATAAAATTTAAAAAAATTAATTAAGTAAAAAATAAATTCGTTATAAATTAATCAATTAATTTGATTTGGATTTTGAAGATAAATAATGTCTGTAAATACTTCTTTAGTAATAAGTTTGTATTTTCATCTTTACAAGCTATGACCAAGTATCATTATGCAGCTGAAAGTAAAAAAACTATAATTTTATAGCAATTCTTATTCATAAAAATTTGGTAATGGGGAAGCACATTTCTGAAATGAGTGCTAAATACAAATGAGGCAAACTTATCGTCTCTGGATCAAGAAAAACGGCAGCGAGAAAAACGACAAGAACTAATTAAATGTCTGTAATTAATCTAGAATGCAGGACTATTACGTCCTCTATAAAATACAGGCAGTAATACCTAATTGGGCGTAACTTTACAGTGTGCAATGATCATAAGCCTCTGGAAACTTGGTGTCTTAACTCATTATACCGTCCAATTTAATTTTACCTTACTTGTGAAAAAAAAAGAAAATGTTTTGTCTGACCTATTGCCTCTTAATCCAGATTTGGAATATTTCAACATTTAAAATCTATTAAAATAGTGAATTTATATTCAATTACGAGATATTTTTCAAGACCAAAGAAAGAACCTTCTGCTTTAAAAAAAATCTAAAAAGATGAAGCATAAAGGAACTGTCACTTTGAAAAATAGTAAAAGAATATTAGGAATTGTTGTCTCGGCAGAATTTGGAAGAAATATTATCGACTTCATTGACAAACATGATCTAGTTATTGGTCCAGTTATTTACTTAGGACTATTCGTTGTAATGGTTAACACGATCAGAAAATACCTTCGAGGATACTGAGTTTATTTACTTCTAAGGCAGTGCAATCAGTTATTATGTGGATTTTACTCATTGTAGGGTATATCGTACAGGCTCGGGACCGACGGCTTAACGTCCTCTCTGAGGGAAGACGTACTCAGATTTATTTACTTCTCGCGTGAATAAACCGAGGACCAGGTGGGGATGGAACAACTGACTGACAGCCCAGAGGTACGTAAACTCAGTACGTTCACTTAGTACGTTAACTCAGTACGTTGACCTGGTCGTATAGAGATTAGCAACAGTAATGTTTACCATGTAGTGCAGATGATAATGGTTGAGGATAAGGAAAGTCTGTTGAGATGTTGCAGGAAGGAGCAAGAATCCTTAAAGTAAGATGGTTGACGATAAGGAATAGGTTTTGAGAAGTGTCAACAAAAGTTGAAAGCGATCATTCCTTATAATATTATCTATGGATTACTGTCTGATTCAATGTGCCTGCGTTGTTATCAGGGCTGCATTATACACTAGAAATGTGAATGTGCAACATGACTTGAGATGCGAGTGCATTGATTACTACCTCACTTCATTTAGCATAATGAAGACAAAAACTTAACTGCTTATCTAAGCGTCGATCTTCCCTAACCTCTGAAATCCTTGTAAGATCTAATCTTCTCTCTTAGCCTCCTTTCAAGAAATATGAATACTAGTAGCACAGACCAGTTTATGACTTGTAGCTTGTAAGACCTTATGATAGCGACTCTTTCACATGATAGAGTGACGACTACTGCTACTACTACTACTGTAGTAGCAGACAATACTTATAGACCTCCCTACAATAGTAGCTCAGTAATTCAGAAGTAGTCGGTCTCATCTATGAAATTAATAGTTAATCCAATTACGATATGCATATAGGTCACTAGTTAAGGTGAAAGCCTTTCGTTAAGAGTTAATGCTTAATGAAGTTTTTCGGTTAAGACTCATAGTTAAAAAATTGTGTGTCTTAAGGAATATGGAGAATGAGATATGTTGAAAGGTTTTGTGGTTCTTAAGAAGTAAGTATTAAAATAGGTCAGCGGGGATGGGGAGGAATACAAGTGTTGATGTCATTTCGATAAAGGCCTTTCTCAAGGGAACTGTTTCTGAGTAGGGAATTCAAATGAGAAAGAAAGTGAGAAGTGGGCTCAGCTAGAAGGGCTGGTAAAAGGAGGTCTTCAAACTTGCCTCAAGGCCTCTTCTTTATAGGCATTGCAGTCTGTCAGGACAACGGTGGAGTCTTTATCTGCAGGCATTATCAAAAAGGAAATATACATCTCAAACTCTTGATGGCTGCTCTTTTGGAATGGGTTAGATTATCCTCAGGAGTTATGTGAAAATATGTATCACTTCTTGGAGAGTGGAAGGTATAAGCCATTCATGAGGCTTTGGTGAAGGAAGAGGTGGAGGTTAATAGGAAAGAGGGAGACAGAGAGAGAGAGAGAGAGAGAGAGAGAGTTAAAATTAGTTAGGAAGTCATGATTTTTAGAGGTCTCAGTATGATTACTATTTGCTTAATTATATATATATCTAAGTATATTAATAAAAGTATCCACAGTGGAATAGAGACAAAACTAAAGTTTATCGGGACTCGGTCAGTTCTTCAGGTTCAAATTAAACTCTCATTGCCAATGTTTCGGTTTTGATTTAAAACCTTTTTCATAGGCCTACAAAACAGAGGAAGTATAAGAAATAATACATAGTTTGGTTATATTTTGGTTACCTTGCTTGTTTTCAGTTCAGTGTCACGTGTTCATTCAAACTAGACATTTGTTTCTGAAATGCATAATCTGTTTTATCTGTAAAATAATATCTAAAGTAATAGTTAGTTTTTCTCTTTCAACAATTTATACTTCTGTAAGTTCTCTCACTAACCTATTGTCAAAATTTCTGTTATATTTTCTTATTGTAACTTTTTTCGCTTTTTATGTATGTTTGGTTTTTGAATGATTGTGTTATTTCTTATATTCCCTTTGTTTTGTAAGGCCTATGAAAAAGGTTTTAAATTAAAAACCGAAACGTTGGCAATGAGAGTTTAATTTTAACCTGAAGAACCGACAGAGTCTGTCAGCTATAGACATAAAAGTGGAGAAATTCAGATACAAAGACACATATCGATGTTATATAACTTTTCTTGGGGGAACTAACTACGGTATTTTGATTTTGATCAGGGTCCTTTTTTGGGATGTACCGCCAATAACCAAAACGCCGTGGCATAATCTACCGCCCGGGTAGTACCAGGTAGATCAGCTAGTATGTTAATGATATGTTAAATGGTCGTAAAAATAAGGTTCTACTACGAATACACATATCGGCATCCGAATGTGTTTATATCAACATATAAACAATAGGAAGCAATTGAGTGTACAGGCGTTGATTTTTCTTTGACGTGTTTACTGTTATATATTAGTATGTTTGGTTATGTAATGTTGGTTTGCTTTTCTTTGATTTACTGAGCACTGAGTTGTTTATTTGGTCGACTGCCTTGATGATGTTTACCAAGATCGAGCAGTAGTCATTTAACTGGCGCACTGGAGGGCAGTGCTCAGAGACTGAGAGCTGCCTTGGGCTGCTGCTCTCAGTTCAGAGGTTAGTGGTTGGTGTGCGTGGCTAGTCTAACTACTCAATTAGAGGCTCATTGGCTCTCGGGCTTGGCCGATTCTTAATAACAATGATTATCACATCCCGTCGGCTGTGCGCCAATATCTGCCCGCTATCTTAATACCAGCACTGGCTAGCGTAAACCAACTCGCTTTGAACAGGCCTCATCTCGGCTTTAAGTGGCATCAATCACGCTATGAGCTGAGAGTCGACATTGCCCTGACGAGTGCGCCAATCTCGGAGTCTCGTCCAACTGGATACAAGTCCGTCTCTAGCTGTCACTTCTCTTCCCTGCCACCGTCACTGCATCTAGCCTCAACAAATTCAATAAATAAACCCAAAACTGCAAACGTTTTATTTTAGATACAATTAAAATGTATCAATATTTTAAAAAGTTTTTTTTTTTATAATATAGTCTAGTAGCAACTCTGAAGCATTGTCACAAAGGTGCGAATCAGATACGAATCTTGGTCATTCTTAGAAGGTACGCTCTTTTTATGCTATACTATTGAAAATATTCTACATAAATACATTTCAATTCAAGGACGATAGAACTCCTTCAGTTTGAAATACCTCGAAATGTTTTCCACAATCTAAATACAAAGTCAAACAGTTTAAACTCTACTGAAGTAACATAGGTTATGTACTATTGTGGGACAAGTGTAGTTTAACAGCGTGCTTGACTTTAGGTTAGATTCCAGTGGCAGTCATACAAGGGAATAAGCACAGGCTGAACATTGGTTGGCCTTTTCTGGTACAACACAATGAAGAATGATTGATTCTACCTTACATCATACAGGTTTAACTCCGTACTGACGGCTTCACGCCCTGTTCTATTGAAGACGAACAAATCGACGGCCTGAGTAGTTATTGAACCCCGGATCTCCCAGTCCAGAGGCGAGCACATTTCTACTGGTCTGCGCTGGTCGGGGCCTGAGTAGTTATTGAACCCCGGATCTCCCAGTCCAGAGGCGAGCACGTTGCTCCTTGTCTGCGCTGGTCGGGGCCTGAGTAGTTATTGAACCCCGGATCTCCCAGTTCAGAGGCGAGCACGTTGCTACTGGTCTGCGCTGGTCGGGGCCTGAGTAGTTATTGAACCCCGGATCTCCCAGTTCAGAGGCGAGCACGTTGCTCCTTGTCTGCGCTGGTCGGGGCCTGAGTAGTTATTGAACCCCGGATCTCCCAGTCCAGAGGCGAGCACATTGCTACTGGTCTGCGCTGGTCGGGGCCTGAGTAGTTATTGAACCCCGGATCTCCCAGTCCAGAGGCGAGCACGTTGCTCCTTGTCTGCGCTGGTCGGGGCCTGAGTAGTTATTGAACCCCGGATCTCCCAGTCCAGAGGCGAGCACGTTGCTCCTTGTCTGCGCTGGTCGGGGCCTGAGTAGTTATTGAACCCCGGATCTCCCAGTTCAGAGGCGAGCACGTTGCTACTGGTCTGCGCTGGTCGGGGCCTGAGTAGGTATTGAACCCCGGATCTCCCAGTTCAGAGGCGAGCACGTTGCTACTGGTCTGCGCTGGTCGGGGCCTGAGTAGGTATTGAACCCCGGATCTCCCAGTCCATAGGCGAGCACGTTGCTCCTGGTCTGCGCTGGTCGGGGCCTGAGTAGTTATTGAACCCCGGATCTCCCAGTTCAGAGGCGAGCACGTTGCTACTGGTCTGCGCTGGTCGGGGCCTGAGTAGGTATTGAACCCCCGATCTCCCAGTCCATAGGCGAGCACGTTGCTCCTGGTCTGCGCTGGTCGGTCCCCTGTACTTGACTTTAGTAGTAAAAGGTGGAAGTTGGAATCTTGGTCATGAGCATATATTTTCTTGTCTTATATAGACGTCCTTAGAAAGGAGCGTAAACACTTCAGCACGATGGCAAGTAATAGATTCTAATGTAGTGCAATCAGTTATAATATGGTATTTACTTATTGTAGGGTAAAAAGCTAATGAAATGGTCTCCACATATAGAAATTTAATCGTATATACTACGTGTTTCGAACACGTAGTATTCTTCTTCAGGCATTAACTAAGGGTGAGTGTCTGTGGTACAACTGAGTTGAGTTGAGTATTAACTCACCCTTAGCAGAAGAACACTACTTGTTCGAAACGCGTTGTCTATACGATTAAATTTTTATATGTGGAGACCATTTCATTAGCTTTTTACCCTACAACGCCAAGTAATTGTATAGTTCTCATACAAATGGTTTAAAATAAATATGCACGCCATATGGCTTGGGCACTATGGTATGGCGTCGGAGAGAAAACTTCCAGATGACATAACGAAAATAATTGGAAACTCTATTGGAAACAAAATGATTAGACTATCCTTAACTTTAACAGTATTGAAACCCATATAATTGAGGCGTTAGTAACAAACAGCACTTCCGTTTAGGAAGGTTAACCATTTGTGTCCAAAG
Source organism: Hermatobates lingyangjiaoensis (assembly GCA_026182355.1). Taxonomy (NCBI): domain Eukaryota; kingdom Metazoa; phylum Arthropoda; class Insecta; order Hemiptera; family Hermatobatidae; genus Hermatobates; species Hermatobates lingyangjiaoensis. The sequence goes on from JAPFBL010000061.1 coordinate 582,100, forward strand.
GTAAACAAAACAGTCTTTTGGGGGTTTTCAAAAAATACATCACCACAGAAAAAAAGTTGAATATGAAAACTAACAATGTGTTTCGAACACTTAGTGTTCTTCTTCAGGTTTACATCTGCACTCTTGTGAGTCGATCTACTTGAGTGACTTAGAAAGGACTCAGTCACCCCCTGTAGATTGACTCTCAAGCGTGCTGATGTAAACCTGAAGAAGAACATAAGTGATGAAACGCGTTGTTATTTTTTATATTAAACTTTGTTTGTGTGGAGATATAATTTTTGAAACCCCCAAATATGTATAAATACCACACTATAACAGATTGCACACATAATAAAACAGTCTGTTTGTGAATTAATTCAAAGTCATCTATAGTTAAATTCTTGAATTCTAGGAGGCATGTTCTTTTTTGATTACCAGAAGCATTATTTTTCGAAAGTGGCTTCTTAAATATGCAACCAAAACGGCATGCAGTCAGAATTTATGACCTCGCCTATTACGAGATGTAAAATGTTGCAGCCATTAATAAAGCTACCCCGACATTTGTTTAAATAGCATGGAAAACTATATTTCTCCAGAAACAAAATTCCATGTAGAAAGTTCATAAACTCGATATCGTTTTTTTTTTAAATATCCCTATATCATCAGAATTATCGTATATAGAATAGTAATAGTTTGTACGTAATTTAGAAAAACAGGTACGTAGTACGACTTTGTACAATGTACGAAAAAGTTGATTCTTAAAAAATCAAATGTTACAGATTACACGGCAAAATATTTACTGCATATGTTTATATTTTTCACTATTTTTCTTTTTTATCCAGTTTTGGTCTAGCTTCAATAATTCAACACCTGTAAGCCGACGTTTCGTCTATACTTGTAGACATCTTCAGGGCTATATCAATATAGAATTTAATTGCAATAACATGAAACATAACATTTGTAAATATTGTAATTAAAGTCTGTATTGATGTAACCCTGAAGATGTCTACAAATATAGACAAACGTCGGCTTAAAGGTGTTGAATTATTGAAGCTGGACCAAACCTCGATAAAAAAGAAAAATAGTGTTAAATATATGTGGTCGAAATAAGAAAAACATTCGATTATATTTTTTTTCGAAAATCGTGAGTGTTAGTACTCTTTTTTGTGTTCTCTAGTTGTAACTTTAATTGTATATATACTTTTTCGTTGGAAATACGATCCGATACGGACAAATATAGTTCAATGTAGAAAAAGAAACATATAGAAATTAAAAGTACACACTTACAGTCTCTAATTTTTGGTTTGAACCGTCTTCAGGAATAAAATGGATACGTGGAGACTTTTGTTTGTTTTTCCATTTGACCTCAGAATGACCTTGATATATATAACATTATAAATAATCTATGGACCATTTGTGAGTATGATTTGAATCTGACCGAAACCAGATTAATATCTATTTATCTATATATAACAAATTCAATAATATATCAACCGTTTGATAGAATAGTTGTATTATGCCAGGGTTTCTCAAACTTTTCCAACGTGGAATCCTTTTTTGCTTCAATAACTTTCCCGGGAACCCCAGATTCTAATGTTTTTATACAATCATAATATAAATATTTTCATATGCCTTTATAAATAGTATGTATGTTTAAAAACAATTAAAAAGTAATATTACTGCAATGCCTATTTTTCGAATAAAAATTAAACTAAAAGGTTTTAATTTTAATATTTTCTATAAGTACATAACACATAAAACGGAATTAATAGCATTGTAACACTAAGTTTATTTTGTAATCATTTTTTGCTTTATAGTTGAGAGTTTAATTCTCAAGTCAGCCCCAGAATTAAGTCTATTTCGGTAATTAGTTTTTCAGGCAGTATAAAAGGAAAATCCGGTTTTTTAGATTTCTTGGACTTAAATAGGTAGTGGGAAGTGGCAGTTAATGTAAGTGTTATTTTTGTAATAGAAGGAAATTCCGGAATCAGATAGCTCCAAAAAATGACTAGTAATTAATCCTAAATATGAATAAAATGTTGACCACTTTTACTTATGTGTATAAGTAGATATACACATTTTTCGGTTTCATGATTAACAGAAAACACGGAATAAATCGGTACCCACTAAAAAAGAAAATTTAGAAAAATGTTTTTTCTAAATGTTTTTCACGGAACCCCAGACAGTTTGTTAAGGAACCCCTGGGTTCCGTGGAACCCACTTTTGGAACCTCTGTATTATGGAATCGGCATTCGGTCAATTTTTTTTATACATACCATGTTTCAAATTAAAATACAGGTAAAAAATAGTTTATTTATTGGTTTAGTGGATTGTTAAAAGCTAATATTTTCTTTTTGTTTGATGAAGCGGTGGTACCCGAATCTGTCTGCAGGCTATGCACTGATTGAAAACATGTTCCTTCAGGTTACCATTGCACAAGGCGCTTCCTCCTTTGCCTTGTTTCCAGCGGATACTTGTTACTGCTTGTGTATTAACTGCCGACCATTCACTGTTAATTGCGACACGTAAATTCCTGCCGAGATGTTTGCTTAGTGTTTGCCAAGTTCTTTACGACCGCACTTGCTTTATTCCTTTATAAATCTCCAGTTACATTAATATCTCAGTAGCAAACAGCTTTCATTAGCTTTAGCCATACTGGTAGTTGAATTCCTTTAGATGCAGTTTGAAGCAAAACGCATTAAAACTAACTGATTCACGTAAGTTTTATAGTTTTCGAATAAATAATGTACGCTATGAAATATTTTAATAAATAACCCACATCTACTCCTCTTTGGGCAGATTTAATTCTTTTATAAGGCTAGTTCGAATAATTTTATTATTATTGAAAACTAGCTCATGCCCAGCTGAAATACTCTCATCAACACTCCTTCCAGACTTTAAGTACATTTTTACAGAATATTATGGGGTATTGTACTGGAACACTGGTTCATAAAACTTCATAGGAAACATTTTCAGCCTGTAAAAGGTGAAGATGCAATATTTTTGCATTCGGTGACTAACAAGTCTTAATATAGCTGGAATTGACTCCAAGGGGACACCAGGTGTGCTTATATTTTACATATAATGCGCCAAATTTTTAACATAAGGCTTTCAGACAAGCAGGTGAAAGCCTCTGGCTTGGAACTGCCTGACTCGAACGTGCAGCATTGCACGGAAACTCTCGTTGGTCGTTGGAACATAAGGTTTCAGATGCACCATAAATCTTATGTAACCCAGCGCCTTTTTCTCTTATATATATATATATATATATATATATATATATATGTATAAAATTGTTTTTATTTGTACATAAATTATATAAATGTGTGGATGGCTGGGTGGGTGATTATCCAAAATTTGTGGCCACGCTACGGTCCAGAATCTTTGATGGATCAAGTTGATATTCAACACAAAAATGAACCTCATACTGTAGATGAGGTAAGCCCCATTGTTTAGGATCAATTATGCATAATGGGAAAGACACTTTTTTTGCCAAAAACCTCTTTTCTAGACTACATTTTGTTTCTCCTAAACTATTATTTCTAAAGTCTTGAAATATTGACATGAAAAGTTATATGAGAACTAATATGTCATAAACTATAATCAGACCCACACTCTTGTTTCATGTTGCTAAACTTTTGTTCTTATATTTTGTTTACAAAAGTGTTCAAATTTACCAGTATTTTTTTGTAAATAAATAATAACCTCAACTCTCCTTTCTTTTAAACATCAAGTTGAAGTTTAAGATATATTTTTTTTCTTGAGACATAGTTACGGTAAGTTACATGTGACAAACAATAAATTGTAAGTTTGCTTATCTTAATCAATTATTGCATTTTCTTACTATTGGTGTGAGATTAGTCAAAGCGTGAACAGTAATATGCTAGGTTTGCTGAATTTGTTATTTTTTTCTTTTTCATAGTATTCGTGTTAGAATAGTCAGAACAACAAAACGAATAAGATAAGTTTACTAAATATGATAAAGTGTTTCATTTCACAGTATACCAGTGAGAATAGTCGAAAACTGAAGAGGACGGCACTAAATTTGGAAAATGTTATATTTTCATAACATTTGTTTAAGAATGGTCAAATTGAGATGACTAATACGGTTAGTTTGCTTTATTTGATAAATTTATCCCTGTTCATAGTAGTCGTACGAGAGAAATCAAAGCCTGAACATTAATATGGTAGGTGTGCGGAATTTGTTATTTTTTTCATTTTGATAGTTGTTACTTTGAATCGTAGATGCAGCCTAAAAAAGAATACTGGTCTTCGAAATACTTTATATGTATGTATATAAAACTTCTTTTGTATGATTACTAGTTCCTTTAATTTTTTACGTCATGAAAACTTTATTGTTTTTCTCTACAAAAGACAAGTATTTAGAAAGCTTATAAGGGATGGTTTCACTGTTTTTGGTTTTTGATACGACACACAAGTGAAATCAATTTTTTTTTGCAATGCCATCTTCCAGTCACATTATTATTATGTTACATAGACTCTTTTTTTTTTAAGTTCCTATAATTTTTCCCCTAAATGACATCATTACATAACTTGATGTCAGAATTTCAGTACCCGGAAAGCTTAAAGGGTTCAATACTATAGAACCCAAGATTTTGTTAACATTTTCGCCTTGCCCATTAAAGTCCCTAATAAGAGTATTACATGATTATTTTTATAAATTTCATTTCTTTTTACTGAAATCGACTTGATTTTTGTTTAAAAATAACTTGTGCCCTCAATGTCGGAAGGAGTGTTGTTTCGTAGAAGTAGTAATTAATTCGTCAGGTTTGTTGTCGTTTCCGTGCCTTGGTCATTAGCATACTTGTTCAGATGCCACTCATCTTTCCCTGACTGTCATTTTTATTTGCATTTATGAATTGAAATGACTAATAACTATGACAGACTATATATTAAAAACAAATTTCCATTTAGAGAAATAATTAAAACTTTTATTGGTATCTTTGTAGACTTAGTGACAAACTTTTATCAAACTTTATTCCTCAGTCTGAAAAATTCGAGATTATTGTTGGAAGATGAATTTATTTGGATTGTAGTATTGTATAGTAGAAACAGCAAATTTGATCATTACAGACAACTTAGCAGTTCCAAAATGAATTTTATTCATGGTGCGCGCAAATATTTATAAGCTTTATAAGGCAATAAGGAATACCAAGTTTTGGTTTATTACTTTGTAAATTAGTAAATTGAAAGGAGGTGTTTTTGGTTTGACAATACTAGACTTGAGCAGTGTGGAGCGCATGTGCTGGCCCTAGCAGACCAAGATGTGTGACAGCGTACTCGTAAGTTGACTCAGGATGACTCCCAGCCCCCTAGCCCCATCGCCCATGAGCTCGCGTGGGCGTGTGGCAGCCCTGCCCAGCCGACTCCAATTACTCTCTCTCATTCCATTTCATGCAATCATGGGAAAATAAAAATGTTTCCCAAACGTGTCGCCGCCTATTTGAATAATTTACCGTTGTCTTAAATTGGCATTTTGCTCACGCTCTTTAGGGTTTATTTTTTTTTTTTTTTGAATGAGATTTAACGATTTGATTTTGTACCTTAGCCAAATTTATTGTCTTTTAAGTCATCCTTGTTAATGTTTTATCAATAGATTTGATTTATTTGAAAAAGAACCTCCTTTGAAGCCGCTAACTAGGATGAGTGCAGCCCAAGTTTGGCTGCCCTCACGACGTGTTTTAACCTTTCTCAAAAGAACTGCAACTACGCTGCTACAGTTATCTATGAATGCACCCCAACACCCTTCGACTAACATTACGGTCCAACCCCGTGCTTTGCATCACAGAACCTCTTATGCTTTAATGTTGTAAGCCCACTGACTCGTATATTTGATAAAATATAAGAAGTACTTGAGACGTAATTCTCAATCAAAGATTCACAGGATCTCGAAACATATAATTCGGTCAACATATCAAAACTTATGATTCCAGACTTTATTTTTATGAAATATAAAATATTCAAAGATTTCAGTTTTTACTGTCACCCTACTATTCATAGACAGCCAACATAGATCTTACAGCTAGGCTTCTAGAACAAAAATAAATCTTTGTAGGTTAAAGAGCTAAAAAAATAAGCTACAAAGAAGAAAAATAACTCTCCAATGTTACTGTACGTTAAATAATCTGGTATGAGATACAACTTCTATATACGTAATTATAAATTAATAGTTTTTTAAAACTTATATTACATTCTTTAAATAAAATGAATACTTTTTTTAATATGTGTACCATTTTTAATTATAACAATAACTAATTCATGGTAACCAATGAAAAAACGGTAAATTTTAGTAAAATTATTTAGTCATGAAATTTATTATCATTTAATGAATTGGAAAAATAATATTTTTTTGAAGCAAGCAAAGTCAACTGTAGTTTATTTTTTCTTGGTAATACAGTGCGGTTTAAGGAAAAAAATTAAGATTTAAATTAAGAATATTGATCATGTTATAAAGAAATACGTAAAAAAAACTTTGTAAAAATAAAATCTGGAGTAGTCTAAAATCTACTGTATCAAAGTGGAAACCGCAGTAAGAAATGAGAAAAGAGACTACGATGTTTGAACCGTAACAAGGGGTCAGAGTCAAATCTCAACTTCCTTGATTTATATATCATTCAACCTATATATTAATGTGGTAGTAATTATGTGTGCCACGCCCAAGTGTAACCGATTTTACCCGAGTAGGAACCGATGGTAACACGAGAGTGGTCGAAGTTTAACCGAGTGGGGCCGAAGTACTCATGAAATACCAATAGTAAAGTAAAATAATATTTAGGAATTATTAAAAAATTTGAATCGTTCAAATGAGTTAATATGATATGTTAAAAGAATAAAATTGTTAAATGTAAAAGTTTAACCCTAAACGTAAATTTTCTGATTTTTTCCTTGATATGATAGATAGTTTATCTAGCAAAGTGTTTGACTAATCAAACAAAACGTCAGTTGGTTGTTAACAAGTTTAGTACTGTGTTTACTTATAGTAAAGTAGAGTGCAGGCCGCTTCAGATTTTTTATATAAGTTTTTATTTGAAAATATCTGTCGGGAAAGCTATCATGTTAATAATTGAGTACCAAATCAAGTTTACACGACATTCACTGATTGTTATACGGTACGAAGTTTGCCGGGTTTGCTACCGTTTTTTTCCCAAAATAAGACATCACCCGAAAATAAGTCCTAATGTGATTTTCGGGACGTTTTGGACTATAAGCCCTCCCCTGAAAATAGGCCCTAGTTAAGATAATGTGAAAAATATAATTCGTTAAAAAATTGTTGTTGAATGTAGTAGGTATCTCTAGCTGTCGTAATATTTCAAAGAATTCTTTGGAAAGAAATATTCCAAGAAATTCCTTGTTTACCTCTAGAGTTCGTTTCAAGGAGGCTACGTAGACAAGAAGTATTAATTTAACCATAGCTGTATTGCAAGATATGAGAGATTCAGACTAATGATTCTACAAGAAATAGATTTGGAGTAAAATCAGAACGGAATTCAAAATTTTTGATAATTTATGACGATGTTTCAGAAGATGATATGAATGTAATCGAATAAATTTAAATTTCTGTTAACAAGTTTGGTATTGTGTTTACTTATAGTAAAGTAGAGTGTAGGTCGCTTCAGATTTTTTATATGACATTTTATTTGAATAACATCTGTCGGGAAAGCTAAATATTAAAAATAAATATTAAACAGAAATATATAAATCAACTTAATGTACTTGCAGCCCTCCCCTGGGAATAAGCCCTAGCACGGATTTTGACCTAAAAATAAAGTAAGATGGTGTTTTATTTTCGGGAAAAGACCGTAGTAGTTATAATTATTTCACTATTCTTTAATCTAAATTAAAATGGTAATGTAAGGTAGCAGTTTATGTCCGAGGCTAAAGAACACTTGACTGCACATACATGCTGAATTCTTTATATCCATGTCTGTTAATCCATTCATGGTTAATAATTTTTACATTTCAGTCAATAATAGTCGGAGTTGGCTTGAGAGCCTCAGTTTGTAAACCCAGTATCAGTACAAACAGTTTTGAGTGTGCATTAGTGTAGGAGAGCCGTTTTGAGTGTAGACAACATGCAGTGTACCAATACATATATCTTTCTGAGATATTTCAAATCAATTGACCAAACCCTATTCTTCCAGCTGCCACCACCTCCTTTACAAGAAGCACATTATAAATGCAATATAAAACACACAACTGTATTAGTTATCTCCTTTTAATTGGGTCACATTTTTCCCGACTAAGTGATTTCTTAGCTCCCCCTCCCCCTCCCCTTTTCGAGAAGGTAGCAGTAATTTAAATATAGCCTGTTGGAGGTCCTATTAATTCTATGGTGTCTCTAACAAAACTGGTTTTAACTTAATTAAAAGATTAACTACAGAGTGTGTAGCTATTTACATGCTCCTTGTGGTTTACGGATAGAGAATCTAGCTACCTCCACAACACATCTTCCTTTAATTAACCAATCCCTAATTTTTTTTTCCCAACCTAGCAAAATTAATAGAAATAATTGAAAAATTTATAACAACTATGAATACCAGATAGCAAAGGCTATCTCATCAAAGCGAAGGCTATTATTAGTAATGGTCATATATTTTTGGAAACATTCAACTTATGGCCACAAAAATTAATTCCCTTTTTTTTTTGATTAGTTTCTTTTCAATTTATTTTGTCTGCAAGTCTTCAAGGTCACTGTTAAAAAAATGAGGAAATGCATCATTGGTTAAAAACTTAATTATTGAGATTCCTATCCAACTATCAACGTGTCGAGTTTAATGACCCAGTCCTTCTTTTTAACAGTATCATTTTTTAAAGATTTTTTTCCATTTTATATATATATATATATACTATAATACTGTTTTTATTGTTGAGGTGGATGAAATAGTTGTGTTACTAGGCAGAATCGATATGAGGCATCTGAGTTACTCGAGTTTATTTGGAGGAGAAATCTTAACGACTACCTGGCATAGCTTTACACCCTCTTCGAGCAGCAGCATGACAAGACTTTTCCATCTCCTACATAAATCTGAAGGGAGACGTGCTCTGAACGAGGTGATTCCGCTATCAGAGTCAATTAAACTAACATAGCACCATTAGGAAGTCAGTGGACGACTGTAACTTATTACGCAAGTCATATACTTACATTTTAGTGATAGTAATTCTGATTTAATAATTTTGCATAATTTATTATGTAATTCCAACTATAATTTATCAATATATTCTACAATTTTTGTATGAAATGCTGTTATTTCATATAGGACACTTATCTTGGATTAATTTTATTTCTTCACCACTCTTTGAAATTTATAATCAAATTTTAAATTCACGACAAACAAAACTGCGAACGCGCGACGATTGTTCTACCCTGCTACCGTGATCATGAAAAAAAATAGATTTTTACAGATTTATTTGTTTAGAAGTTATCTTAATACATATTATCGTATTATTTCGTTATTATTTTTATAATTTTAAATCAAGGAAAGGGACTTAATCGTTCTCAACGTCAAAACGGATAATGATTTGATCCCCCAATTCTGGTGATACCGAACTTTAAATTTCGTGTTAATTCTAGTTTTTAAAACGAATTAACGTTATAAAAATTTCAGGAATGTAAAATATTTAAAAAGAATATTACTGCTTAAAGTGTAACTAGTAATTCATATCGGCAAGGACTTGTCAGCTTGTCCTCTAAAACCATTACATTTTGGTTTTCTTTAACAAATTCATATAGCCATGTTAAAATAAATGTAACCACTTCATTGATTGTTCATAAGTTTTATTTTATTTTTTACCATCGATTTTGATAATACCTATACAGATAATACAAATAAAATCTATCAGTTAGTTGAGCTTATCCTTGGGGGAACTGATAATGCATTCATTAATAGTGAATTAAAAATATAGACAGATCTCTTACTTTGAGTTCATTATTGTATACAACATTATTCAAATATTTTCTCCCATATTTCACAAGTTGATAAGTTGTGAACTTATGAACTTTAGAATCTGATAATTAAATGAAAATAATTATAACTAAAGTAACTAGTTGATAGCGCTATCTCACTTCAGATTTCTTTAGGAGATGAAAAAGTCTGGGTCATGCTACTGCTCAAAGAAAATGGTGTAAAGCCATGCGAGGACACCAGGCAGTCGTTAAGACGTCTTCAAATAAACTCCAGGAACTCAATCGAATTCTCCCCAATAACACCAGTATCTCATCCGCCTAAACAATAAAAACAGTATTATAGTATATGAAATGACAAAAAAATTTAAAAAATGAATAACTGTTAAATAGAATGATAGGGTCGTAAGTTTGAAAAGTTTAGCTTATGTTATTGAACTAATCCATAGTATATATTCTTGGGGCTATTCCTTTGGATGATTTTATTAATGACTCCTTATATAACCATTACATTTGAATGGTTATATAAGATAACCTATCCACTGACCTATCTGACCTGTCCACTTTGAATCCCTTCAATAACATTATTTGCTATAGTATGTAAATTTGAAGGTGGAGCCCTTCTTGAAATGGAATAAGTTTCTGTATCATCTAGCAAGGGTTACCATTTTAGTTTATAATCTTCTTTCATTTTGTACAACAGTACCGATGCCTACAAAAACTGAAAGTTAACAAATAAAGAACATATCAGATTAAACTCACTTTTCTATAAATAACTATTATTAACGACGACTCCTGAGATATATTGAAAAGTGAGTGTACATAAAAAAAATAGTTCTTACAATACAAGCGAGAAATAGAAATTAATGTTTCACTCGAAATAAGAAATTCAGAAATAGGACTAAGATCTTTGATACTTGTGTTTTTCCTCATATTCTCTAGATAGATTTAATGGAGGGGTTCTCAATCTTTGTTAACTTGTTGACCCCCTGAGAGCTATATTACCATCTGTGGACCCCCCACTGATACTTGAAAAACCTCATATTGCCCCTGTAAATTGTCAAACAAATACATTGAAACGAGTAACAATGAAATAAGTTCATAACATTTACACAACGATATGTCAGAATACAAAAATATTTTAAAAAAAAATAACGAAATATTCCTTTATTAACATTTTATAAAGTATGCTGAAAAAATTGTAAAAGAATCGATTTATGAATGTAACAAAAAAAAAGTAATAAAATATTTTAAAATATTGGAACATTATAAGAAAGTGACGAAAATATTGGGGCTTATGATGTTTGAATATTCTAACGTTTTGTGATGTTTGAATATTCTAACGTTTTGTGATGTTTGAATATTCTAACGTTTTGTGATGTTTGAATATTCTAACGTTTTGTGATGTTTGAATATTCTAACGTTTTGTGATGTTTGAATATTCTAACGTTTTGTGATGTTTGAATATTCTAACGTTTTGTGATGTTTGAATATTCTAACGTTTTGTGATGTTTGAATATTCTAACGTTTTGTGATGTTTGAGTATTCTAACGGTTAGTTCGCTAAGCTTTGATGTATTTTTAGTTATGCTATCCTATGACATGGACCACTAACCGCGTGTCATGGACCTTAAATAGTAGTTTTCTTCATGAACCCTCAGTAATCCACTATGGACCCCTGGGGGTCAATATGGATCACTTTGGGGACCACTGATGTAATGTTTCAATGTAAAATTTTAAAAAAAGTGTCTGTGAATTCAGCTGTAGATTAAGTGCCATGTGACATTTGTTTGGGGATAAATGTGTAAGTGGTGCTGTAAGCGTATTTTAATTTCCCATTTAGTACTCAGGTGTTGCTTATAAATATATACTATATTCAACTAGACTGTTTATGTCAGGTTTGAAGTGTGGTATATGTTTAAATGTTCATTTCCATGGGATGTCAGAGCCAGTTATGAGATTAGGAGTAGATTTTGGTGGAATGGAAATAAATTTGGCCTGAAGAGTCTGAAGAGGTGGAATAAAAAGAATCGCTGACACTGTTGTGTGGATGGACTGTGAGGCGCCACACACCTGTCTGGCTGATGAAGAGGCGGCCAGAGAGAATGTCGGGCCACTTGAGCCGGGAGTCAGCGACCTGGCTGCAGAGGTCGACCGAGTGGCCGGGTGTCACTTGGCCGCGATCTTTAATGACTACGCAATCAAGGCGCCGCACCGCCATTATCTCCCGTGACGGCTCAGTCTGCCAAAGGGGACTCTCTGAACGTGCCTAACCTCCGTCATTCCTACAAACTATATCTTTTTTGTTTATTTGAAAGGAAGATTACAGCTTCGGCAGCAATCACTATCAGGATATACATGACACCATTGTCTACTTTCTTCTAATGTCACCCAGCAGAAAATAAAAGGAATCCTTGTATCTTCTGTTGAGAGTGGTCAGCTCTGGGCCAAGTTCATAACTTTCGTAACAGATTTTCTTCGTTATCAACAAAGATCCTACAATAATAGTTTAGCGAGCAACCAAAAGATTTTAAATTAACCCTTTCGCACATCCCGAATACATTCTGATCAGCCAGCAGTATTCTTAAGTCAATACTATACCCACTAATCAAAACGGGTATTTTAAATAAAACATGCTAGTTGACAGAATTGTTTAATGTAGTTAGCTTAAAAATACTTTGAATATTGTAACTTTAACATTAACTTTATCATTGTAATGATTTCTTTCATTATCCTATGTCTCATGTGTTTATTATGATTGTACTTTATATATATATATACAATGTTTTCTTATCTCGATCACACATATTGAATATTTTTTACTTTACTATAAGTAAACTATAGTGATCGATCACAAAATCTATCTCGAGATTTTCACGGAATTACATGTTTTGAGGTCCCAGAAGTCGTTTTATTAAGTTTTTTCGATGATGTTTGTGTGTGTGTGTGTGTGTGTGTGTGTGTGTGTGTGTTGTGTGTGTGTGTGTATGTGTGTGTGTGAGTATGTATCCAAAGCTTGTGTTGACGCTACGGTTCAGAATTTTTTATGGATCAAATTGATATTTTACACAAAAATGAGTCTGATAGTGTAGAGGTGATGAGCTTGATTGTTTGGGAGTAATTATGTAATTTGGGAAAGTCACACTTCTTTTGCCAAAAACCTGTTTTTAGACTACATTTTTTTTATCCCAAACTACGTATTCTAGAGTTTTTTGAAATTTACGTTTGAAATTTTTGAATTTTCTTTGAGGCTACAAAAGTAATAAACAAAAAGGAAATATTTTCTTTTTTAATAAAATGTAAAAATGGTTAGTTACAACTCAATATCGATTGAATTATAAATTGTAACTGATGTTACAATTCAAACTGATATTCTCGATTGTCTGAAATTTTCCGATACACCACTTTCGAACTTTTTAATCAACTCAAGTTTCTGTGATATTGTTAACTTGACTCTTTCTCACCTTTCTACAGAGTTTACAGGTGCGTTGGTTTTAAAAAAAATGTTGAATATTTCATAAAAACACACAAAACAAGGACAAAGAGGTCGAAAAACACGGACCAAAGACCTACACGTGTTCCGGTGCAGCTGTAAGCAAAGTGGCCAGAGATCATGTGATGGTCAACTGTGGAAACATTGGACCAACTCCAGATGATCCGATAGCTATAGGCATGAGTGTATGTACATAAATATGAGATAGAGGTGTTGTTGCAATACAATCAACTTGTATGGGCTGATTGATTGAATAAATTTTAGGCAAACATTTCAAGTTTTGAATGAAGCAGAAAGGAAAAAAGTATTATTGAAGATGAAATAAGGTTGGGTTCACACGAGCGAAATAGAAGCATTGTTATAGAAGACTGGTTTATGGTGTGGAGAGTTGAGCTGGTGACTGCGAACATTTGACTTATTGCCGGAGAGGACAGTCAGTAATTATAAAGCGAGGTATGTTGGGATAACGGTGGAAGGAGAGGCATGACCGAGCCGTGTGAACCACCGCCACGTTCTCTCGCGTCACCAGCCCTTCCTGGGAACACCCACTATCGCCAAGGCCCATCGCCCTTCCTCTCCCTATCCTAGCTAACTCCCATTCAAATCATTTTCTTCTTTTTTTTTCTTTCTTTCTTTCTGGTTCTTCTATAATAGGAAGTTTGAGATTGCAATAGTCATTCGTTGATTAAGCCTAATTCCCCTCCCGCTTTGCAATCCAAAATCTGATCTCTACACCTGCGGACTACAAAGTCTCTTTACCTCCCTAGAGAATATCCCAACATCCATCTAAGATATGTGCATGCCAAGATTTTTTGTTGTTGCCCATAATTGTTTATAACGCTTGTATGAATTCTAGTAACTATTCAAATTGTTCCATCTTATGATAGTTTAAGAAATAGTAGCCCATGTAGACTAACCTCTATGCTTCTGGAGTCATGTGGCACCATTTATAGAGTGCTTGAACTATGATTATTATCTTTTTCACCAATCAAAAGCAGCTAGACACATGGTGATTTGGCTTGGCAATGAAAATTATACGGTACATCTCATACCATGATGTAACCTGATGATGAAGACCACATAGACCATGCACCACATAAGAATAATAATAGCCTTTTATTCGCAAATAATAATATCTTTTGCAAGTCAAAAATAAAATAAGTACACTCTTTCTGCTAAACTAAGTATTTGCATATGTGATACTACAAAATTTTCTATAAAAAAATTTTGATTTCTGAAACTTGGCCTACTTCTGGCCATTGTTCCATCTATGGCCGCTTAACTTCTTCTCTTTTGAAAAACTCTAAGCCACCTTAGTGTCATAGTTCTCCTTACCATCTTCTTCTGTTTTTAAAAACTCTAATCCACATTGGTTTCAGAGTTCTCCTGACACCTTCTTCTGTTTTGAAAAACTCTAAGCCACCTTAGTGTCATAGTTCTCCTTACCATCTTCTTCTGTTTTTAAAAACTCTAATCCACATTGATTTCAGAGTTCTCCTGACACCTTCTTCTGTTTTGAAAAACTCTAAGTTACATTGGTCTCAAAGTTCGCCTCACCACCTTCTTCTATTTTGAAAAACTCTAACCACATTGGTCTCAGAGTTCTCCTGACCACCTTCTTCTGTTTTGAAAAACTCTAACCACATTGGTCTCAAAGTTCGCCTTACCACCTTCTTCTATATTGAAAAACTCTAAGCCACTTTGGTCTCAGAGTTCTCCTGACCACCTTCTTCTGTTTTGAAAAACTCTAAGCCACTTTGGTCTCAGAGTTCTCCTGACCACCTTCTTCTTTTTTGAAAAACTTTAAGCCACATTGGTCTCAGAGTTCGCCTTACCACATTGGTCGCAGAGTTCGTCTTACCATATTTTTATATGTCTTTTCACTCTTTTTCTAGATTCTCTTGCATACCATTGTGTAAATCTCTTTGACACCTGTGATCCACCATCCTCAGGAGATGTCCTATCCATTCCCATTTTAGCACATGTAATTTTTTTTGAGGGTTGAGGTCCAATGATTTAAACTAGTCCTTTTGCCGACGTTTCGACATATATTTATGTCATCTTCAGGGCTAATATATATATATATATATATATATATATATATATATATATATATATATATAAGATTTCACATAAACACGTGAAATAACAATAAATGATCAAACCATAATATGAAATGGGAAAACAAGACTAAGGGTTTTTGACTCTGACGAAGACCGCTTGTTACGGTTGAAAGATCTTAATCTTCTTTTCCCATTTCATACTGTGGTTTGATCATTGATTGTTATGTATAAATATATTTAATATTATATTATATAAATATATATATAGTAAACTTTCCTAACTCCTATATAGTTAGGAATGCTGATGAAATGCGAAGGTTTATTGAGACAAGAAGTATCTTTCTATAGTTATCCAAAGGAACATATTTAACAAAGATTGCAAATATTTAAAAAAGATTGTTTGAACTGCATTGGATAATAATATATCCATCAATATCTCTTAAGTATAGCTTCTAACACAGTATTAGATTACATCGTTCAAAAAAAGTCGCCATTCCTTCATTTTTGCTGTCAGATTTCTATGTTATACTTCCTCGTAATTTTGTTTTCTATTATAACAAT
Organism: Hermatobates lingyangjiaoensis; assembly: GCA_026182355.1. NCBI lineage: Eukaryota > Metazoa > Arthropoda > Insecta > Hemiptera > Hermatobatidae > Hermatobates > Hermatobates lingyangjiaoensis. Next base: position 598,117 of record JAPFBL010000061.1, read on the forward strand.
CTGATTTGTTTGTTTCTATAAAAACAAATAGCCTCTTTGAATTATGTGCTCTTCAAAATTGCATGATTCGTAAATAAGTTATACCAAGATTATTCGATGTCATTGGAAACACTTTAAAGGCCTCTGTATAAAGCGAAGATTGTGAGAAGAACAAGCGGAATTGAGTCGTTATTTCAATACATTAAAAAAAACTTGCAGTAGTTTTATTCCGAGTAATAAAAACTCAGTTCTGAAATATCTTGCTTGCAGCTGTAGATGGACGCTTTTTAACGAATGCAATTCTACTTGACATGATTGCAATGCTAGGTGCAGTTATAATGCAGTTTTAAAGCTTTTTTTCTGATTAGCTAGGTCATCGTTGACAAGCTTATTGGCTCTGAATCAGGCTCGTCATTCATACTCACAAGTTTTCCTACATTTGAGGTTTTTTTTCCCCTTATAATTTCTTCATTACGATAGCCGGTTGTAAGAGACGAAAAACTTACAAGTTCATTGCAAGTTCTAAAACTGAATTCTTAAATTAAAATCCGAAAGAACTCAAATAACCTGAGGGGAATAAAAAAAAAGTTAAATTAACCCTCAGCATTTATTAGGTCCCGAAAATCTGTAAAGCATTATAAAATACTTTTGTTTTTTGTTTTTTCTTATTTTGTTTGCTCTCTGATAACATAAACTGAAAGGCCTCAAAGCATTTATTTCTTTTGTTTTTCGTTTTGCTTGTGGTTCATTGGTTGGACTTCATTGATTGCATCACGTATTTAAGTGTTTTTTCTGCTGCATATGTAAATAAATATATATTTATCAAGATTTTTTTTCTTGATATAATTCATATGATATTATTTTTATGAGGGTTGAGGTCTTAGGATTGAAACTACTTCTCTCGCCGACGTTTCGACATATATTTATGTCATCTTCAAGACTAAGTCATTTTTTACAATTAGCAATATTACTACTCAGTTTGGGTTAGTACATTTTAAATTTGTACATGAAGGGTAATAGACATTTATTCTATATTTAGTGATTACTAAATGTTTCACGAAAACCTGGATAAAAAAGAAAAATAGTGTCAAATATTAAATACGTTATATTTAAATAAAAATTTAAAAATATATCTTAAATATATTTAAAAATGTTATATTTTTCTTTCTATAACTCGTTTTTAGTATAAATAAAACTGTTCATTGAACTATTTTTTTTAAGAAATAAATATTAAAAATTAATCAAAAAAATGAAGAATTAAAAATATTTTATTCTTTTTATGGTGACTTTTGTGTCGGTAGAACGTGATATGTGGCTCACCCTTCTTTGTAAGATAACTGATTGATGGAGTTGGTCTGTGCGAATGTTCGGAGGAGTGTCGAAAAGGTCGAAAACAGTGACAAGCTGTTGTGAGACTTAACGTCAGGTGGATCGTCCTGATAGAAGACCCCACTCTGGAAACAAATTAGCCATGACTTCCTGACAGCTTTCAGTCTAATTAATAACCTTTCTAGTTCTCCAATTATTCTACTTTGGCCATCCTTCAGAGTCAAAACTACTTTAATCCAGAAGAATCTGATTAAGTGCTGCTCTAATCCTGTAAGGGGTATTAGCTGCTTCGTGTCGCCAATGAAAAATCATCCCCCAACGCCTCCCAACACATGAGATTTGAATAATAACTCCATGAATATTTGTTGAATTGCCTCGGGGTAGGTCGCAACTCAGATGGAAATCGCTCTAGCTAGATCAAGCGATAAGTTTGGAATATTTAAGGATAAATATTATCACTGTGATTAAAATCGTTTCTGCTAGGTTCATCCTTTATAGTGTTAACCTTTGACTAGAATAATGAACTTGCTCCGTCTTAATGGTGTGAACTCCCACATCGAAATGTTTATTAGTAACTTATTAGTTTCCTGAGGATCTACTTATTCAAAATTGAATATACTCTGCAGCCTTGAGCAGTAGAGCGTCACTTATCCTTAGTAACAAATAAATTTAAAATGTAGTACAGATTGAACCTCCATAATCCCGTATTCTTTCACCTATAATTCTGAAAAATTTTTATTTGTAATGGAAGTTGAAGTTGCAGTATCTGAATGCACCTGTGCTGAGTTCCCAAGCCATAATAGTTGCGTAAGTGTACCATACATATACGAGTATTTTATAGTTTCATATTCTATTTACTGTGGTTACATTCTTTCCTTTTAATTTGTTTTTTAATTTCATCATTTTCTTAAATCTATCTACTTTTACTGCATATCTTGTGCACTCTTAATTTTGTTTTTCCTCGTCTTCTTTTATATTTTCCTTACTTCTAGATAAATATCATTGTTACACAGGTATAGGTTCAGTATTGTAAATATTTCGTTATATTATAGAATTCTGTAGCACTTATTGATCATGATGCATTTCACATTATCTTCATACAGTTTAATAGTTAATGAATTATTAATTCATACAAGTTAAATTTCTACTTGTAAAAATAAAGTCATAAGTATTCTTTCAACGTGTTTTTCTCTATACTTCTGTATCTCTATTTTCATGTAATACAACTATCATATATCAAAACAATGTCACAGCTACACTTGTACAGCATAATACAGGGTAGTACATATATATATATATATATAACAAATTCAATAATATATCAACCGTTGGACAGAATAGGTGTATAATGTAATCGGGAATCGGTCAATTTTCCAGGATCAAAATCAAACTCTCAATGCCGACGTTTCGGTTTTATTTAAAACCTTTTTCATAGGCCTACAAACAAAGGATGACAAGAAATCATATATAAACATCAACATATAACTAACATCAAAATGGAATATTACAGTTGTGAAAAAACAAAAATACATATATATACAAGTAGAAGTAATAGAAAAGCAATAAACATTTTTATGAACTACAGAAGTCAGAATTTTTGAATTAGAAAAATGATGAAATTTACATTATATAAAATAATGTAACAATAGATAGTTAGTGAACTAACATATTAACTGGTCAAAAACTTGGACCAGACTAACTGATTACAATTACATGTAAACTGAACACTGTTCACTCAAAGAACACAAAAAGGAACTAAGGAAATTAAATTTCACTAAAATCAACTTAACACTCCTGAATAAATAGTTTTCAAATTGGTAATGTCACTTCTATGATTAACTGAACTTAGATTTTTTTTAATATATAGCATTTCGAGGGTCTTTCTTCTTTGCTCATCTTGTTCTTTATATACTATAATTGCTTCTTCAAAACCGAACATGTGACCTTCGTTTATGGCATGGAATGATAAAGTAACGAAACTACTTTAAAGAAACACAACTTGATTTTAATATAGTGTTTTCTAATCGTAATAATGTGGGTAATATGTTAATAAAAAACTCTCCCAGCGAATTGGAGTCGGTTGGTTTTTGCGAGGTGGAAGGCGACGTCTTCCTATATATATATATATATACATACATATATAGGAGAAAATGTTAGTGTCTGTGAATGCAAAAGTTAATTGTGATAAAGTAAGTACAATAGTGAATTTTGAATTACGTTCAGATAAGAAATTGTTTGTGGTGTTTTTGTTTAATGTTACTGGCTCGTACATTTGTTGATGTAATGGTTTGATACATAAGTGTTATGAGGACAAAAGAAATGCATAACTAGGTGAGGTGGAAGGAATGAGAGGGTTAAGGAGTTGGCTTTGTGTTGAAAGGAGACGAGGAATAAGCGTGGGGTCTGTATGGAGCACTGAGCTAGCGGCACTGATAAATGGGTTAATTGTGCAAAGAGACAAGCATATGACAGAGGAGGCAGAGAATGGAGACTCAGTAGCACAAAGAATCTGCACATGATCTGTCAATACTGAAGCAAAGCACTCGGCTTTCAGCTTCCCTCTTCATACACGTCCTCCTCACTGCTTCACGACTCTCACGCCATTCAGTAAACAGTCATGACCTCGCCCACCCGCAACCTCCTCCAATTACAGTTTCTTAGACTTAATTAAGCTCTTCCATCCGGCCCGTATTTCATTTAGTCCCACTAAGCCTAAACTCTTATTTCCTTATCATTAAAAACTAGAAATTATTAAAGCATAAGTGCCTTTCTTTTTACGACTCTTACTGTCTCATCAATTTTGGTAAATTGCAATATCGTAAAGCCAAGTGTGGTCTAGTCATTAGCCGTCTGCCTTTAGTGCTGATAATGCGGCTTCAAATCCAAGGAATTCATCCTAAATTTGTCATAAGGCAGATGAAAAATCTCATGCTTGCCGGTCCATGGAGCAGACGTAAAGCCCTTAAAAAACCAACCTGTAAATATTAGTAAAATTAGAACTTCCGATATAGTGAAAACGGGTTGTTTACTATTTTAGGGGATTACAAAAGAGTTCATGTACTTGACGAGACAATGACATCCTCGCTACTACTACTAGTACAGATTTTTAACATTGTTTGCATGTTATTTTCTTCCCAAATGCTTTTAAAGACATGCATTTTCTTATTGTGAATAAAAAAAAAATTCCAAAATATTTTGAGTTGCCACTAAACAAATGGTAACTTGAGTTATTTTGAAATCTCTCACAACCTATATATTACCTGTTTAATACCCGTATGTGAACAACTCTGAAGGCCACAGATTAGGCGATTAAAATTTTTAAAATGAATTTAAATTCAGCTAAATAAAATTTTTAGAAAAATAAATATAAATGCATGTGTAAAAAAAACGAATATGACCAAATTTAAAAGCAAGCATTAATTGTAATGTTATATCAGAATGGAGCAAACAGAGACTGGTAAATGATGATGAGAAATAAATTATAAAAGAAAATACAGAGCAAAATAGGCTTTTATTTCCAGTTTATCGGTTATACAGTTACAGTTTATAGGTCTTTAAAACCAATTAATAGGTTAGAAGTAGTTATTAAAATAGATTATAACGTATTAAAACAGTTAAGTGGTGGTTATTAAAATATATTATAACCTATTAAAATACATTCGAGGTGGTTATTAAAATATATTATAATCTATTAAAATACATTCGAGGTGGTTATTAAAATATATTATAACCTATTAAAATACATTCGAGGTGGTTATTGAAATATATTATAATCTATTAAAATACATTCGAGGTGGTTATTGAAATATACGAGGGTCGTCCAGAAAATAAGTTCCGTTTTGGTCTGTAGGGCGGTAGGAGTGGTTTTTGCCAAATCCGGCAACACCGCTCGAAAGAGGAGAGGTGGGGGAATAGAATGAGAGGTGGGGGACCTCAGTCGGTCAATTACCAACGTCAGGGCAGGTAGTTGAAATGGAGCCCTCCATGTCACGTCCCGCCACCTCGATCCCGTTCCCTCTCGAGTTGTTTTGCGCGGAGTGATTCAATTTCTTTATGCACAGGGTTTCAAATCAGTTCAAATTCACGAACAGCTCATTTCTGTTTATGGAGAAGGTGTAATGAGTGAATCAATGGTGAGGAGATGGGTACGTGAATTTAAGGCGGGAAGACATTCAGCTCTCTAGGGACCCACCGGGCGGAAACTTTCCGAAAGTCAAGTTTTTCCGAGACGATCTCATGGATGAGGGATCGTGAGATGTCTGGGAAACTCAGGTGGAGTTCATCCAGGGTTAAACGACGATCTTTGCGAATTGCATTGTCGATTTCTGCGACAATTTCGTCCGTCACAACTGAGGGTCTGCCTCTCCCACTTTCATCCTCAAGTGAATGTCTTCCCGCCTTAAATTCACGTACCCATCTCCTCACCATTGATTCACTCATTACACCTTCTCCATAAACAGAAATGAGCTGTTCGTGAATTTGAACTGATTTGAAACCCTGTGCATAAAGAAATTGAATCACTCCGCGCAAAACAACTCGAGAGGGAACGGGATCGAGGTGGCGGGACGTGACATGGAGGGCTCCATTTCAACTACCTGCCCTGACGTTGGTAATTGACCGACTGAGGTCCCCCACCTCTCATTCTATTCCCCCACCTCTCCTCTTTCGAGCGGTGTTGCCGGATTTGGCAAAAACCACTCCTACCGCCCTACAGACCAAAACGGAACTTATTTTCTGGACGACCCTCGTATTATAATCTATTAAAATACATTCGAGGTGGTTATTGAAATATATTATAATCTATTAAAATACATTCGAGGTGGTTATTGAAATATATTATAACCTATTAAAATAGGCTATGAAGCCCATGAGTTGTATGGAACCACTGACTCGTATGAAGTCCATTCATGGAGTTTGATTCATTTCTAATACTGGGTTCTAATATATTTCTAGAGTAAACACATTGGCGTAGAAGAGATTTGATCGGTACTTTTTTATTTTATTTTTTTTTTGTAAATAAGACGTTTGGCATCGTACACAGAGCCAGGAATGCCTGCTTGGGTTAATGTATTAGCGCTGCTAACTTTAGGTAAGAAGTTGATTGTTTTGAACGGGTTTTGCCTGAAGACACCCGCGGTTTGAGGGTATTTGGCGAGACTGGCCTGAAGAGGAGAGCCCTGTGGAGTCCCCCGTCACGTGGCTCGGCGCATTCCTTTAATTACCTGTACCATTCAGAACCCGTTCCTAAATTCCTTCCCTTCTCATGCATCTCCAACTACTCTTTCTTCAAGGCTTGCTATTAAAATATGCTTAGCGCTTGGGTCATAAACAGTTGCTAATATCAACTGGCTATCCTTTCCCAACACCAGTCCTTTAAAAAGGTCCATATATCTACTTTAGTTCTCCTCTAATCCCGTATCCTCCTTTTATGTTTTGCACCTTTACCATTAGAACCGAAAAAAATAAATACTTTGTGTCTCACTTGACTAGAAATCTTAATCGAATAACTATATCTCACAATACAACCGCCATAATCTACAGGATGGTTCAAAAGCCTCCATAGATATGATCATTATTTTAATATTTTATATTTTAAGTTAATATTTAATTCGCGAGCTATGCAATCAGTTATTGTTGATATTTACACATGATATTCAGAAAAATATATCAAGTCTTCACCACAAGGATTTTATATTAAAATTTTAGATTTGTATTTTTTAACTTTGCTATAAGTAAAGTAGAGTTATCGTGAAGAAATTCGATCTCGATAATTTGGCGGAATTACATGTTTTGAGGTTCCAAAAGTTGTTTTCTGAAGTTTTTTTCCATGATATCTGTGTGTATGTAGGTAGGTGAGTGTGAATCCAGTTTGTGGACACGCTACGGTCCAGAATCTTTGATAGATCAAGTTCATACTTGACACATAAATGGGCCTCGTGGTGTAGATGAGAACTATTGTTTGGGAGCAATTATGCATGATGGGAAAGTTACTTTTTTTGTCGACTGCACTTTTTTCTCCTAAACTATGTATTCTAGAGTTCTACAATTTTTGAATTATCTTTGAGGCTATACAAAATTAACGAAAAATAACCCCAGATATTTAAAACAACAGGAATTTTTTTTAATAAATTAAACATTTTGACATTAAAAAAAAAGCTTGTGAAAGCGGTATAAACCATATCGTTTGACAAATCAAAATAAACTATACCTAAAAAGATAACTTTATGTGGATGATGAATGAGAAACTTGTTTCAAAATTACATTAACCAAAAGGTCGTTAGAGTATAATTTTGTTTTCCGAAAATTTTTTATTCACACTCCTTAAAAAATATTTTAAAAATTTTTTTAATAAACGGATCATTATAAAATAATGACTTTTTATCAACACATTGAACAGAATATTAACAATTTATAAACAAAAATCATGAAATTTCAATCACGGCAAAGAACAATAAAGCTATAAAAACTAAATTTTGATCCTGGACTACAGGTTTATTTGCCATACTTGTATTTGTTTACATTTATTTACATTGACTTAGAAATTTTTTGAGTGAATCCACTGAAATAAAATTGATGTTTAGAGGTTTAATGAAAAGTTGTTAAATAATTTATTATGAGATGTAAACGAATAAAATGCTTACATGTGAAAGTCAACGTAAAAAAAAACCATGTAATTTCTGATGTGTTCCATGGTATGATAGATTTGTCTCAGAAATGCTCTAATCAGTCTGACCAAAATAACCCCTGAACAAAACTTAATATCATATGTCATTTTTTTTTATGGTTATAAATCATATTAACTGTGGGTAATATTGAAGTGTTAGGAATGGACTCTTTCCTGAAGAAGGAGCAATTCTATTGTTGACACTGTTGACTATTCCAGTCTAATAGTTCATATCTATTATTTTCAAACAATTCAAGCTTCCAACTATAAAAATTTAACCAAAACTGGTTAATTATAATATATTTTATCTGAATATACATTATGAGCAACCTTATAACAGAGTACAACTCGCAGGAAAAAGATAACACTCGCTCAGAGAAAATCGGATTTTCGAAAGAAGACAAAGTGATTTTTTAAATTAAAAATTATCTTTAAAAAAAATACACTTTTTCTTCCATGTTTCTGACATTTTTCAGACAAAATAGGAATATTTTGTGGCTTTAAATGGGAATCTTTGTTTTAAATCTTCAATGTAGAAGGAGGTTTGATAAACTATGTAAGAGATCCACTGGCTATTGGAACAAGTCATTCTCTCCTGTAAGAGATTATTTCGTAACACGAAATCTACACTTTAGTTTTTCAAAAATGTTATTACTGCTGTAGTTTTACTAATGATATTATATGGATCAGTGGTGTGATATACAAAAAAGAGCCCATATATTGAAAAGTGGATTAATCACTATTGGTACTATCTCTAGGAACGAAAGACTAATAAACATCTCCGATGTAGACATTTATACTATGCCTAAATGGAACAATACATATTATATACCAAAGACGTGTGATATTATGTTTACTTAGAGTAAAGATGAGTGTAGGCCACTCCGGATTTTTAGATTAGTCACTTTAATTCCGTTAAGTCTTTATATTATTACTTTGTGTAAACATACCTGCCCCAATATTGCTTAATTAATTTATCTTGTTTCCAATAGTGTCTGTTAGCTCCTCAATCACTGAACATCGCGTGACTCAGGCAGGTATATAACTCCTTGTTTTTATTTTATTTCAGGTTAAATTGCGGTTTTTCCTTTATATAACTTCAACAATTTTTATTCATTTTCATGGTTATATTTTAAATATACCTGATGATACCTGATGATGAATACTAAGTGTTTGAAACGCTTTGTAAAATAAAATCCTTGTGGTGAAAACTTTATATAGCTTTCCTCCCCATAATATTTAATTATTTTTTAAAACAGATTGTACCAACTATTTTATATAAAAGGAAATAAATGAATAAAACTAAAGAAGCAAAATGTAGGTTTATAAAAAAGTATTTCTGAAAACTTAAGAAAGAAAGTTTCAACACTTCGTGTTTAAATTGTGTTGTTTTTTTTGTTTTAATGAAATCATATTTTTACATTAAGTAGTTATAGGAATCATTTTATTAAGAAATTTGAAAAATTATTGATAAACAGAGTGATTGAAAAGCACCCTACTGTTAAGCCAGCAATGTGTATTCCATGTCACCGAATGGAGTCTTTAAAAAGAAACAACAAAGAGTTTCTTGGTAAAAGTGCAGTAAAAAAATTCTGATTGGTGTTCAATCTAAAAAGAGGAAAAATACTTGAGATGTCATTGATGCGATGTTTCTCTGGAGACATTGCTGAACAGTGTAGCCAACCTCCGCAGTACAATAACGTGGTCAAAAATCATCAATCATAGGAGATTAAAAACAAACATAATGTTATATTTCATTTTTACTATTGTTAGTGAGACAGCCCTTCGCACTCTATCACATTCCAGCAATGCTGTATGACTTATATCTCTTTAACTGTATGACTTTGTACCCTATAATAAACGTCACTTGTCTGTTCTGTTCTTTATGCCTATAGTAAATTGATCATCTCTTTTTGACAACTAACACTTAAAAATTGAGCATTTCAGCATATTGATAATGCAAACCTTCCATTTATGTTAGTTCTTCCATGCATCGGATTAATGACAAATTGGATAGTTTATAGAATAATGTTTGTAATATACTCGTATAGATTACTGTTCTTAAGTAATATTGATAAAGTCAGCTTGCAGTGGCAGTCCCACAAGGGAACACGCGTAGGCCGAGCATTGGCCCTTTGTGATACCACACAATGATTCTACAGTGGGAGTCCTAAATGTTGCCAAACTCAAGTGTATTTAAAGCAGGGATCTTTATCGAGTACCTGACATCTTACAGACTTGGGACAACGTGCTCAGATTTATTCACCTCCCGCATGAATTTGGTTTATACAAATAAACAATTGTATTGTTGTTCCTTTAAATAATGTAAATTTCATTTTCTTAGTAAAAAAATTCGTACTTCTACCTATGAAAAAGGTTTTAAAATAAAACCGAAACGTCGGGAATGAGAGTTTGATTTTTGAACCTAGAAAATTTGATCGAATCCCGATTAGATAACACACCTATTCTATCAAACGGTCGATATATTATTGAATATATATATATTATATATATATATATAGTTCAATGTACATAAAAAAACATAGAGAAATTACAAACACACACTTATAGTCTCTAATTTTCTTTTTGAACCGTCTTCAGGAGAGATAAGAGAGGGAAACCAAGCGCACTGTTCTCCAACCGTGTCTTGTCCAGAGAATGAATCAAATTCACGAAGATGAAGGTGTGGCTCATATAAAAAAACTGCACATTTTGAAACGAAGTTAATAAATGTTATACAAAAGAAAAATACATGTACAAAAGTGAATGAACTTCCTAAACAATTAATCTCTCCTTGAAAATGAAGTATATTAAGATATAATTGCATGATTCCTTAAAAAACAGGACGAATATATTTCCTATGCCATCATTGCAATGAGTCATATTTTGTACTAGTTATGAATAGTACTTTTAATATTTATTGGAAAAGACGTATTTATCACTTGAATCATGCTAATATGTATAACGGTAAAAAATGCATATCTTTATATCTATGCCTATATTGCTTGGATATAAAGTAAAAATATGAAGATTTTTATAATCTAAAAATTTTGACTGATGATTCATTCTGATAGGTTAGAGGTGGTTAGTTGTAAGGATGTTACAGACTGCTTGACAGATCAGATATAGCATTATTTGGGGATGAGATAAAGTTTCATTTTTAAAATTATATTAAAAAGAGGCGTTAAGGAACATTTTTTGTTTTCAGAAAATGCTTTTTAATGGTACTACTTACTACAGGACAATGAAATTTGAACAAAAAAAAACTAAACCTAAAGTTAGGAATTAACAAAAAAAATTCATAAAATTCCGATTACAATAAATTACAGTAGAGGGGCAAGGTTAGCTCAGTGGTTAACGTATTCGCCTCTGAACTGGTGGGTCCGGGGTTCGATCCCCAACAGGTCCTCGATTTATTCACGCTTGAGTACGTCGTCCTTTGGAGAGGACCTTAAGCTATCGGTCCCTTAGCCTCTACGAAGTCAGGTACTCATTAATGATCCCTACTCGAAATTCACTTGAGTTAGGCAGAATGTAGAATTTGTAGAGTCACCGATCAAACAAAAAGCCGGTAAACGGCTGACTTTATTACCCGCTAGGGGATCGGTTTAAACAATAAAAAAAATACAGCAATATTCCTATAAAAACTAGAAATTTATCTTGGAGTGATGATTCACTTGCTATACTTGTCGGATTTGTTGACAATTGCGAGGGACGGACTGACTGACATGGCTTTTTTTTTTAATAGTATAGATTTAATAATAGACAATGTGATAATAGGCTAACATTCTCCGATACAACGACGCGTACTACCTTGTTGAGTCATTTCTTTAAAAGACGTATTATTGACAGTAATCACTGGAGGATTGGAGAGCACACACTATTTGAGCCTCCCAGGCTACAGATTTGTGTTTCTTTCGCCAAGCGCATCGAGAGCCCTGTGTCGTCTTCGCTTTGACTCTCTGTCTGCAGTAGGTGAGTGCCGGCATGAGGCCGTGCCCTCTGCCATTCCGCCCCATGAATAATGCAACATCTCTACCACCATTGCTTAATGTCCACTAAAGAGGCTCTCCAACTGTCTTCCTTATCCTCTATAGCTTATTATTTTTGTTATATTTCTAGTTTACTTTGCCACCACTTGTTTTATACTATATCAGATACAATTTAGTGAAACATGTCCAGAAAACCATTATCAAAAATTACTTATAGCTATAAATTAGCATAGAACATTTAATATTTCAATTGGCGTAAAAGAACCTACAGTTGTATCGCAAGACCAGTCAGTATATCTAGTTTGGTGTGGTGATGTTCTTACTTCAAAATTAAGGAGCAGAATTTTTCATCTCTATTCTCCTTCGAAATCAGATTATAACGATATATAGAAATTTCTAATAAATACAATTCGTTGAAATTTTCAAGCTTATATGAAAACCCGATACAACTGAAGAGTGAAGACCTGTTGACTGTTCCAACAACACTAGGCAGACGTATGACGTATGACGGAATGGCGTTCAGGGTAGCAGCAGCATTTTTTTTACGTAATCTTTTACACCTAATTCTTTTGTTTTTTCTAAAGTTGTCAATTTTTTTAATTTCTTAACACATATTTAATCTAATTCTTTGATGAAGCACTCTTTGACACATCCATATTTGAAATGACTATTGACATATTACCAAGTCCAGATAACTATTAACTAGAGTAAACACAGAAGTCATACACTTACCATTTCTCAGTTGTTTTGTTTTAAACTTTTAAGTTGTATTTCAAATTTCCACTTTTGAACAAACTTATTTCAAACGTCTAATATAATAATTAATAATTTTTCTTTTTTCAAATTGTTTTTATACTTTTTCCAATGAAAAATGATTGAAATAAAACTGAAATTTTGGCATTGACTATATGATTTAAACCTGGATAACTAACTGAATGTTCAGAAATTTTAATGTTATGCTATGTCCTGCTCACTATGGTTTATATATAGATGGTCAATGATCAAACCACAATATGAAATGGGAAAACAAGACTAAGATCTTTCAAACGTAACAAGCGGTCTTCCTCAGAGTCAAAAAACCCAACTGAGGGTTTTTGAGTTGGGTTTTCAGTTGAGTTTTTGACTCTGACGAAGACCGCTTGTTATGGTTGAAAGATCTTAGCCTTGTTTTTCATTTCATATTGTGGTTTGATCATTGATTGTTATTTCACGTGTTTATGTGAAGTCTTTTTATATACTCGTAGATGGTTTTCTGCATCTAGTGTTCAGTTGGGTTTTTGACTCTGACGAAGACCGCTCGTTACGGTTAAAAGATCTTAGTCTTGTTTTCCCATTTCATATTGTGGTTTGATTATTGATATGTATATTTGTTGTTGAGGACTGGGATATTCGTAAAAAATACTCTTTAATATCTGGATATAGAGGCACAAGAGTAAATCTTTTCACTCACTTTCTGCTTTGTACCCCTTCCTCTTTTTCATTTTTCGTCGTTTTGTTTGATCATCAAATGTTATTTATACTTATTTCACAAGTTTGTACATTACTTCAAAACAAAATAAAGTGAGTAATGAAGGCCAGTAGAAAGATGATTCTGTGTTTATATTGAATTTTTCAAAGTTGTTGTGTCCAATTTACGCGGGTTGCCTGAGATCATGGCTTTGGTTGGGCAAGAGAGGCCGGCTAGCAATTGGTCCTCAAATTAGAGTCAGAGGAGGAGGAGGACGCTATGTCGCCTGGCCTCCCTGTCAGGTGTCGTGCTTACGCAACTCCCCTCCTGACAGCGTCCATTAACCGAAATCACCTTCGCCCGCAACTGCCAGCTTGTTTCCCTTTATTTAATCAACATCCCATTAACATTGCGTTCAACAGAAACCAGAATTCCCAAAACATTGTTTGAATCTTTTTAATGGTTACTGAACTTTCAAACTGCCCATAATTCTTCTGGTGTCATTACGATTCCACTGAAGACGTTGTTTGTATTATCCATCAAAATAGAACTCGAATTTTTTTTTAATTATAATATTAAAAATTGAAATTCTTTAGCCTCTAGCAAACAATAAATATATATTTTAATGATTGATGCAGACTACAGTTTTACGGTGGTTCCCTTAATGATAAAGACACGCTCATCCGACCCATCTATACAACTTTGTGTTGCTTAGTCACATACCAAACCTAATTGAATATCTAGGTCTTATTTTAGACTTTTTGGTAAATTTATTTTTGGAATTAACTTTAACTGCAATCTGACTCCATTTTCAAATCCACAAATACTTTTTGTAAAAGACCTTATCTGTAAGGTCATTCGTTCAACTATGATCTATGGATGATTGACCTAGATGAGAGTCTCGTCTTCAAACAACACCTTTACCCAAACTGTCCAGGATATGTAACCTATGATATCATATGAAAGGGGAAATAAATCTTTGACACAGCAATCTGATTCACTATTTGACAAGGCTTCCTCAACTTATCTATGAGTAGCTATGTCAAAAGTGCTAGGAACTGTCATGTACGACGCACACAACATGCTATCATTGCTTATTGATTAAATAAGAACGCGGTAATCATCAGGGAAGACCCAGTGGCCCAGCAACCATTTTTACCGCCCCTCCTTCAAAATTCCAAAAAGTCCTCAACATATTTATTTTCATAGAATTACAATCAAGGATCTAATTTTAGACTGCTGTTATTAGTCCCAGACTTACATCTTATTACAGTTCTCATATACATATACAAAACAAATATCTAATTCAAATCATACAAAAAAACTGTTAAATTAACTGGCTCCACAAACTAATATAATAAACTTTCAACCATTTTTATATATTTCAACCATAAACTCTTGCCTGTTTCTTCTATTGAGAGTTCGCACGATTGAGTAGAGGTTACGTTAGTACTCTCATAGTCTATATAATATATGGCATAATATACAATAAAATTATATTGTTTCATTACATGTGGAATCTGTTATACTGTGGTATTTTCTCGTGATGGGGAATTAAAAAAAGAAAATAAAAAAATTACTCCTCTACACAAAGAGCTTTATGTTAAAACTAACAACGCGTTTCGAACAATAAGTTTATATTATATTGTTTTTTAAAGTACTTAATGTTTTTAAATGTTATGTATTCATGTATTTCCACTTGTGGGACTGCCACTGCAACATAATCTAAGTAATTTACTTACTGGATATGGTAAATTGAATATCTACTGTCTTTGTTATAAATCATTAACCTCCCAGGCGAAGCCGAGGTAGATGAATACACCAGGGAATAACAGCTTAATATTACCTCGAGGAGCGTAAAATGTTTTATCTTTCTGAAAGGCTCTATAATGATCATTTATTTAGTGTTAATTAATATAAAAACAATTAATAACAACTCCTAATAATCTAAAATAAAGGTATCACACAGGTAGAAAAGGGAATAAATCACTTCTATATTTCGACGATCGTTAAAATATAGAAGTGAGTTATTCCTTTGTCTATCTGTGTGATACCTTCGTTTTGATTCGTTGTTATTTAAAATTCCTCTGGGCCGTTTCATTTATTACTAATTCAAAATAAAGATTTAAGGAAGCGAAATAAAAGTATGTAAACAAAACAGAATAGGTGGGATAATAAGCAATACGGCTGGGTTATAAAATCAGGCTTGCCACCCTAACTTTCCCCGATCTCATTTCCCTTCATATAGATATCAACAAAATATTGATGTTGGACAACCTGGATTGTTTCCCAGTTTTCTTTCATTACTGCACTGGTTTTTTCATTTCCCACCTTTTTTCAGTATTGCCCTGTTTTTAAGTACGGAGATTAAATGTCTTACATTGTTACACGAAGACTAGAAGTGGAAAGTTACTTTTAAATAAAATTGAAATTTTAAGAAATGCAAAAAAAAAAGATTTTTTTTAAAAACACTGTACGAGTTCATGTTTTAGAACATTGTGGAGGATATGTTTAAGTTTGGGTTGCGAAGTTAAGTCGCAGGTAAAGATCGTCGTTGTTGTTTGGTTTGGCGGAAAGCAGGGGGAGCAGTAGGCTACTGCATTCGGCTTGCCCAGATCAAGTCACGTTGCTTCGGTAGAAAATGGTGCAAAGTTGGAGAAAAAAAAAGAAACTTCTCAACTTAAAATTACATTCTGCTATATTAGCTCTCTATCAACTTTGTTAAAGTTCGTATAATTATATATGCTTCTATTTCAGTATGCTTTCAGATGCCTGAGTGATAAGACTTGCCAATTACGAGCTCTTCGTGTGCGAGGCTTTGGCGAAAAAGAACAAAAAACTGGGACCATTCTGTTATCTGATTTTATTAAAACAGGTGTTTGAGACGAAACCACTGAAGGCGTATTACCCATGTCTGCACCAAGTCCATGTTTCAAACTGAAAATAATCAGTAAATACATGTTTATGGTATTTAATAGAATAATATTATTAGAAAACTGTTCTGTAATAGCAACAAATTAACTTTTAAAGAGCTCGAATTAACGTGATGAAAAAATACGGGTAACAAAGAAAAATGTAGATAACAACTGTTAAATTTGTTCCGAATCGAGATTATACTGATGAATTGAAAACAAAGTGTTCCGCTTTGGTAAATAACAAACTAGGAATTCACCCATCGTTTTAAAAGCGTTCTTGGTGAGAAACGTGGAAAGCATTGTTCACGGATAAAGGTTGGTTTTTTTTTTTCCCCAACACAGTAACCCTGCATCAGGACCGTATATTTACAATGTGTTCCCTTATAGACTACACATTTATCACAACTTTAATATATCTTATATCTAATTATATACAATATACTAATATAATATAATGTACTAATATACAATATATATCTTATTAATTATAAAACTAAACTAGTTATAATAATTATTTGATTTTTATTCTAATGGCAGTCCAGCTTAATAGTCAAGTAAGAATGTTGCAAGTTGTACATGTCTAAATCTATATCATACACTAGTTTCTTGAATTGTCCATAGTGTCTTTTCACAATTTCACTGTGTTCCTCAGGTCATGTACCACCTGAGGTCAGCACCTCTCTGACAAGGTCTACTCTTATTCCTTCCAAGAGTTCACAGTCAAACAACAAGTGGGAAGGTTGGGTTAGACCACTGATTATCAAACTTATTTCTTTTACCGCCCCCTTTGAAAATCAATTATTTTTCAGCGCCCCCCATTTTATATTCACCTCTAAAACTTAAAAACCACAATTTCATTACTTTAATTAATTTAGTTATATTAGTTATAACTTATTATAACTATATTAATAACGTAACTATATTAATTATATTAGTTACGTTATAACAATTTATGTTAGTTTACGTATGTATAATATTTTAAAACTCTGCATGGTAGGTTTTTTCCTAATGTTTAAAAGTTTAAAATTTTAATGTTTTAAAGTTTAAAATTTCTGGTGCAATGTAATTAAGGTAAAATTACTCTAATTTTTTAACTGTCATCGATCATGTTCCTTTATCCTCAGAAACTGTTACAACTTGATTGCGTACGGTGTGCGGGCTATCCTACGAAATCTATGTTAAGTATTTTAAGTTTTTATTAGATCACACAGGGTAGAAATATAAACTAATTATTCGTTATTGTGTAGTAGGTGGGTTTTAATTTTAGTAAAATTTAAAGTACTATATAAAGTAAATGAAATTACAAATTATACATCGCCCCCCTAACCCACATCAACGCCCACAAGGGGGCGTTATAGCCCACAAGGAGGCGTTATAGCCCACAAGGAGGCGTTATAGCCCACAAGGGGGCGTTATAGCCCACAAGGAGGCGTTATAGCCCACAAGGGGGCGTTATAGCCCACAAGGCGGCGTTATAGCCCACAAGGAGGCGTTATAGCCCACAAGGCGGCGTTATAGCCCACAAGGCGGCGTTATCGCCCACTTTGAGAAAGACTGGGTTAGACTGAGTGAGTAACAGTGGTAGACAATGCGAGGCGGATCATTGGCCCTTTCTGGTATCACGCAATAAACATTCTACATTGGAGGCTACTAAATTTGGCCAAAGTCGAGTGTTTTTTTTTAAATTAGACATCTTTAACGAGTACCTGACATCGTACAAGCTCGGGACCGATGGCTTAATATCCTCTCCGAGGTACGACATGCTCAGACTTTTTTCAACGTCGGCATGAATAAATTAAAGACAAGACTGGGTATCGAACCAAACCAGAGGCGAGCACTCTGCCTCTGGACTACCCTGGATCCTTCGCGGATGTACTAAACATTGTTATGGATATCTCTTTATTATGTAATTTACAATTTTTTAAATTTTATTATTATTAGTTTTAATATTACAGTTAGTTATTGCTTTGAAGAGTCATATATTTATAACGGCTAGATAATGCAATAGACTACGGTCTTACGTCAGATTTTTGTTCATGTTTGTTGGTAACCGTTATTAGTCCCATCAATCCATGGTGAATTGGTTCATTTATTTTTAGTTTAAATTCCCTTTTTTTTTTATGAATCTGCTAACTCCTATGACTGTTGGTTCACATCTTCAAAGGTTCTAACATAAATTCTGAATATAATGAATTCTCTATTTTTACTTCCGCCAGAGCTAGCATTCCTTTATAACTATCGACAAGTGATTTCACTTCATCAGGGGAAATAAACTGTTACTCGATATAATCGTCTAATCAGTACAGCTTCCAGGTTCATTAATTATTTTCTTCCCATTAAGAGAATAAATTACCATAATTACTTGCAGATGTTTGGTGTTTTCGATTCGACATGGTAGCGAAAAGTATTTGGAGCAACAGAACCAACTGATTGTAAATGAATTCCATTTCTATAATGCAAGCACTGTTCATTTAAGCTTTTATTAATTGAACAAATTAAACCAAACAGAAATGAAAGAAATTAAAACCACCTTTAAAAACATTATTAAAAACAGCTATACAAGCAGTAAATTAACAATAATATTTTTCCGAATACGTTAATGACGCTTGTAGCACCACAGCAGGTATTCTCAAAACTCTTCACCTACCTCAAATCAAATTTTATTTTATTAAAGGTCCAATTATTTTTTTTAAATACATGATTATTATTTTTAATATCACAGAGGTTCTTTGTAAGAATTAAAGAAGAATCAAACATTTAACCTCGAAGATTCCCTTCGTCACTCGACTGGTTTCGTATCTTGTATATCCCTCAAAGTGGAACTATTTCATAGTTTCACTCTGGAGGATGAACAGTAACCGAATTTGGTCAAGTATAATAAAATTGTTAGTGTTACGTGAAAAAAAACTCAACTATGCATTTTATCGTTTCGAAAATTTATATTTTCATTATCACGGCTTACAACATTGTGCAGGAGTTAAAAACGATAGGTTTTTTAACTAACTAAGCATATGCTTTGAAGTTGAATGCAGAGTTGAGTTTTTTTTTACTAAATAACCTCAAATAGTCCATTATCATTGGTTGTATAGTGTATTAAACTTTTACTGGCCCATAGTAGGATAATAACTTAACTATTGTGAAGATCTATTAAAAATGTTTCAGTTTTGTCTAGTATTACTATTATTCCTTTCGGATAAGAGTAATTCGTTTCTTTTATTTACGCTTTATATAAAATATAAAGGTATATATATATATAACAAGATTTCACATGAAACACGTGAAATAGCGATCTCTGTTCAAACCACAATATGAATTGAGAAAAAAGACTAAAATCTTTCAACCTTTTCGCCAAGCCAACGTTTCGTCTTTATTTTAAGACATCCTCAGGGCTAACCCTCACCAAATTCCGAGAAGAAGAAAAGGTATTTATTAGTAATTGTGGACAAGAAAACATATCTTATTATATATATATATATATATATATGAAATGGGGAAACAAGACTAAGATCTTTCAACCGTAACAAGCGGTCTTTATATATATATATATGTGTGTGTGTGTGTGTGTGTGTGATATATACCATCTCATACACAAAAACTGTTATAACCGTCAAATATCACTTTTAATCCACTGTTAACCATGGGACAGATTAGCAAGTTCAACACCAATACTTCATTCGAAAAGAATTCAATGTTCCTGGATTAGTTACAAATCAAGCCACACAATTTTCAATAAAATCACTGACATTTGTTACGTTTAGGGTAAGCTTTACTTAAAAGTTGCCTGTCAGGATCAAACAGATTAAAAAACCTGTTCTTGAATAGGTATCGTTTTAAATTAACGATTAAAAGGTTCTGATTAATTTGATGCATTGTTATCAAAGAAAAAGAAAAAAATGTAGATAATAGACAGTAAATTCGATTCGAATTGGTTAAATTGATAGAAGACAAAAAGCTCTGCTTTGGTCATTAATAATAAACTGGTAAAGTAAGGCGGCTATCATTCGACTATCGCTCCTGATCAGAAAGAGCAAAACCGGTTTCGGCTCTGCGCTAAACCGGATTTATTATATATTGATTATTTAATTCATTATGTTAAAGTATTAATGGTGATAGTAACTATTTCAATTATTATTATTCAACATAATGTTCATTGAGAATTTGCACTTAAAATAGTAAAAACTATAATTGAGAAAACTAATTCGTAATTGTGCTTAGAAACTGAATAAAGTGGACCCTTTTTGAGTTTTAATTATTCCTTTTTATATTTCAGATGTATATTTCACTTTTTCTTGAAGTATTATTTAGTATTATTAACTTTAATGAACATAAGCGATGAGGTATTGTTTGTTATGTTGGATTAGTAAGATGAAAATAGAGAGTTTTTGAGGAAGGAGAGAGTATTGTTAAGCCGCAATAGGGGACAGAAGAAAGTATGATGGCGCGCAAAGTTTGCTCTAATTGCAGCGCTTATCTCATATAGTCCCCGTAAACTAATGCCAACGGAAAACGAAAGTACCAGTCTATTTCATATTCATTATGGTAATGAGCAAGTTTTTACAGATTTACTATCACTTGAAAACGATGTTCTAGGTAGAATTTGAATTAAATTTCCATGTTCAATTCTATCTGACTCAACGACTTCTTGCATAGATGATTTTAATCCTTGTGTTGGTATTCAATAAAATATAAAGTCCCGAACTTATCATTAACATCGGAATATTACTTACATCGTGTGTTTTCTGAATAATACTGACCTCACCTAAGCCTTATGATAAAATCTTTTCTCAATATCACGGCACTGCATCATGGGCTCATCTAGCGTTGATAAAAATCATGGTCATAAAAAAAAATCATAAAATCATAAAAATCATGATAAAGAATTCAACATCGCTGATGAAAACTAATCTGTGATATTTCCAGTGAGCAAAGATTCCATTCCTGACTGAGACATTCGATTTCCTTCTACCAGGTCTTAATCAAAATATTAGTTGACTAAATAACATAGACATGTGACAGGTTACTTGGCCAAATAACATAGACATGTGACAGGTTACTTGGCCAACTCGATGATTCTGACTAACCCTTCATAAAAGGAAATTACTTCATAATATCGAATCTCTCAGAGAGAAGATAGTGAATACCGGACTACGGTTCACTTTAGTGAAACATGTATATACGTCTAAAACTAGTAAGAAATCAGAAAAATTACTTAAGATCTTTCAATCAAAAGAAAAGATTGTGAAATTTTGTTTTATTTATATAACAAATCTATATAAATAAAAGAATGATTTTGTCTTTACATTGCTTAGAACTGACTAATTTCAAGTTTTATTTACGTTTCATACATTGGAGAAACCGAATCCACCCTTAGAATAATTTCTGTCGGTTTGTCGGTTTTTCAGCAAAATGTTGTCACAAGTAAACTCAGCCACCATGAGACATATTAAGCTGAAACTTTAACACTAGATTTGTGTATGCCTAACTTAAAATAGAGGCTCTGAATAGATTGATAATTCAGTGCAAAAGCGAAGTTATGGGGCTTTAAGCTGTATTTTGCTAACTTCACAGACTAGTTAGCGGGATTGGTATGAATATTCCAATACTAATCCACCTCTATATGTATATAAACTGACAATCCTACTATTATTCTCATTATTGCCCTGATGATGAATGTGGTATATTCGAAACATGTCGACTAGCAATATTGGTGATAAACTTTATAGTTTTAATGAAGAGACAAGGAAGGAATTCCGGAAACTAGAGAAATTGTGTAAGAAACAGATACAAGCCAAATTTGGGGCGTTATTTAGCAATATATGTTTAAATGAAGGACTGATTCCAACTTTCACAAATATATATATAAATATACATAATATATATTAGGGAGCAGACCTTTATTAAGCCATACACAATTAAATTTCTTACCTATTGCCTTTCTTGTCCATTTCTTGGACAGCTTTCCTAATTTTCTTATTTCTTTTTTCCATTTATCAGGTGTCAAATGAATAAGTTCGCCAAAAGAACTACTAGTAAAATTCATATATTACAAGAATTACAAACGAACGTTTCGATCATCGTAGACTGTCTTCGGGGTTAAAGAAGAGGAAAAAAATGTAAAATTTCTAAACTAAACTTACTGAATAAAATTAAATTGGCTGTAACTTCAAGATACACGAAACACAAGTAGTAACTAACATCATTCACTGGCAAGTTGAATGAATGTAAACAATAGCAAAATTTAAAAAACTAAACCCACTAAATAAAATTACTTAAACCGTGTATATATATACATATTTTATATGGATAAGAAACGTTAGCGACCTGGTTAGAATGTTGAAGTGAGATTAATAAGATTATGGAAGAAGGGGGCTGTTTGTTGAGAATAGGAAGAGCGTGCAAAGGTCAATGGTCTCCAAGGACGTTGCCGGGCCTCTAGATCTCGGTCAAAACCCCAAAGACTTCCATCTCAAACACCGCCTTGCAGGTGTTCCCCTTATTTACCTATCCAGATCAATTCTCGAAAAATAACACCCCCATCTTATTTTACTCTAAATCAATTGTAGAGTGGTTTTTGACTACGTCTGTTGTCGTGTGGCATTTGTAACTACCATATAAATTTTTATATCCCCATCAAAATTAAAAAAAAATGCCAACGATGTTAATCGACTTAATTATATGTAGAAATTAAGTTGTATCATTGGCCATGAAACAGAATAATATAAAGGAAGGAACACAGACAGTTACAGATAATCTCTTAATGTTAACTTGTCTAAAATGTTTAATATATTAGTGTTTCCATTTTTAATTGACATTTATTTTTGTTGCCAGAGTTTAGTTTTCTTATTAAGATACAAGGGTATGATCTGTCGGAAAGATAAACGCGGATTCATGGTTTTATCCTAAAAATATATATTTGTAATCAAATAAATATTCAGATGTAGAATTTTATTTGAGTTATCAAATTTAGGTTGGCCATGCATGCTGTCTTGTGATGAAAATAACTTATGCAAGTTGATCAGGAAACATATATTAATGGGTGGACCGACAAAGGAATTGGACCTCGTGTTGTTTTTGATAGGTGGGTCTGTTTTAGTGGGAAGCAAGGCTATCATGATGGGGATTTTATGGACTGGCTGAGGAGTGTCGTGGACTTCTGTTTGGCGCCTTGCTCGTTAGCAGGAGAAAGAGCGACTCTAGCCAGCACCCGCAAAGACTTTGACCTAATAAACAATCTCGCGAGTTGATTAACAAAGACAGCTCGTGTCGAATTGTTTGTCGCAGTCACAATCATCTACCTGCTCTTCTGTTCAAACTAAAGCCAAATATCAAAGAACAAACAAAAGTATTTAATCAGGAAATGTAACGAAACATTTAAATGCAAGAAAACAACTAAAGACACATTCTCTAGTTTTCAATTAGAGTAGTCAGTATTATATGGTATTTACTTATTCTAGGATAAAAAGTTAATGAAGAAGAACACTACGTGTTCGAAACGCGTTGTTTACATTATTAAATTTCTATATGTGGAGACTTATTCATTAATTTTTTCTCTAGTTTTGCTGATATTTACTATGTACCATTTACTCTTATTTAGAAATTATAGATGAAGCTCTGTCATAAGGAATCTTTTATCAAGGATACAATGCATATAAAACACGTAGAGTTCTTCTTCAGTTTTATCAATTTCAGATGTGAAAGGTAGGAACATGTGTTATTGTCACGATCCTTTTTTTTTTCTAAATTCTCGTTACATGTATACAAACCTGAAGAAGAAGTCTTGTGTGTTTGAAACTTTTTGTTTTCTTCATAATTTTATCTTTATTATTTAAGTTCAAAATACAAATAATATAAAATAATTAATAATAAAAAATGAAAATTTAATTCAAAATAATTAAATTGACCGACTACCTTAGTAAATCAAGTACATTACTTTTGACCACTCGTGTGGTAAAGACTTCTAAGAAGTTCTTTGTAAAAGACCAGTTTGACTTGTAAAACCGTTCTTTTGTTTGATATTAGCTGATATCTTTACAGTTCTGAACAGATTCATGAAATTACGTTTGTAATATATAGTAATGAATTCTGCCTACTCCAAGCAATTTTACTTTCTTGGTATTTTTGTTAGAAAGACTTTGTAAAATATAACATAACAATATATGCTTAATGTGCCTAGTTTTAACAAAATTATTTATTGATTATTCGACTATTCATTTAAACAATTTTTTTTTTAATATTATCGAAATGAGGAAATCTACAATTTCATTTATGTGATCAAGTCAAAAGAATAGTGTATATAAACAAACAACGTTCATTACATGGCTTCAAAGTTAAATTAACTAATATACTTTCAACCATTGCTTCCAATCAAGTGGTAGGTGTTAGAAATTATATAAACTATAGAATGATTGTATTAATTAATTATTTAATTATATATACATGGAAGTCTAAAGGAAGAAGTTAAGAAATGGGACCAAGATCTTTCGATCTGCTAGTAAGGGGCCTATTAGTAAGGATTATCATTACGTGGTTGAATGATCTTAGTCCCATTCCAAGTGTGGTTCAGATGTTGAGTTTTATGATAAGTGTGTTATTCAGAAATCTCCATTCCATAATATAGCCGTTAGAAGATGAAAGAAAAACAAACTTTCAATTGTTTGTAGTACAAGGAAATGTAAGGCCAGAGGTGGTAGAGGTGGCGGTGAATGGGTGAGCAGGTGGGCGGGGTTCATGAGAGGGCTTCAGATAGCTTTGGGAGTTCCGTTAAAGCTGAGGGACTCCGGCTAATTGGCAGTTATCTGGAGTATCGGAGCTAATTGTCTCTAGGCGGTCGGTCGCCCGCCAGTACTTCACCGCATTCCTCCCACCTGCCCTTATCTTGATTTACAAGATTTTCTGATTCTCTACCAACATTAGCCCGACCTTATTAATAATCTCTTCTTTCAAGTAATCCTTAAATGTTTCCATTTTTTTTTTCGTTTATTTATATTTTTTTTTGTCTATGCATGTTACATCCTTACTGTTTGATTGACAATTTCTTAGACGCTTTTTGTACACTTCGCCAAAAGGGCCACTAAATGCTTACCAATTTTGTAACTACAGCAGTTGGCTAATGCACTTCATGAAATGGCCAAGGATGAAGGTCTTGCATTTATTGAAAAAAAATAATTGAAATTGAAAAAAAAATCGAACTAAGCCATTAGAAAAAAAACTCCATTTTGAAAATACGTAGTACCTCATAGTACGAGCGGCTACTTCTACGAGTATTAAATTTACGAGCAGCCATTCGTGAGAATTCGACCATCTTTCCTCCTCACGGCTAAATCCGTTTTAAGTTTAGTACTTATTTATTTCTTGCGTTTATTTGTTGGTCGAGTAAATTATTCACATTACATGTTTCAGTATTGTTTATTTTTTTGAAGTGCACCATTTCTGTTTAAATCTGTTTTATATGAATTTCAATACGAAAAATTACTTCGTAATACGAGTAAATAGCAACTCGAGCTTGAACTGGGAAGGAATTAAACTCGAACTACGAGGTCTCACTACTTTCATTGCTGGTAACATGAAGTTTTCATTTCATTAGAACTACTGGATGCTTCAATCCCGTAGTTCAAGGATCTTAAAATGTAATCTTCAGTGTTGAATAGCACACAACCACATTACACTAATAATTTTAAAATACTATGTGTGATCAAAAATTAAGGCATTTTTTGATGTTCGCGCATTCTGTACCTTCTAATTTCAAAACTTTTTTTTGTGTTGGTACACTCGTCACGATCATATGTTCACAGTTTTCACTATATAGCATATGCTGTTTTTATCTGAGAGGTGTAAGGCTATAGTCATGTTTGTGTGCTCGTGACTTTTTGCTGTTGAAGAAAATAATTACTGATGGAATAACTTATAAACATTTTTTTTCTGCTCTAGGTGATTCACTGTACCCCATTGTCAACATTTCAAGAGTTTTTGAGCATTTAATACAATTTTTATAAAAAAAAATTAATACAAACTCTCTTCTACAATATTTTTGGCAGCAAAAAACGCCGAGCACGCTAACACTCGACTTTGAAACATGCTATATAGTCAAAGCTGTGAACATGTAGTGACGAGTGTGCCAACATAACAAAAAAAATTTGAAGTTAGAGTGTACAGACTGCGCGAAATTAAAAAAAAATCCCCATACTTTTCGATTACACCTCATTTGTTACTGATCTTATACAATTGCAATATATCAAGATATCAATTACACTACCAACGTTGTGTCATTTGGTATATTTGTATAAGCTTGTACTAATACTTATGTAGCTGGTTTATGTGGCAGACTTAAGGAATGAAACGACCATGCTATACGTGTGTTTATTTCACTAATATTTTCTATAAACAGTCGTATCTTTGAGTCCGACGTAAATCGAAGCATGCTTGTATTCCTTCTTGATTACAAGCGTCCGTCGCATGATACAATTTATTTTACCGCTGCCCGACTAGACAGAGTTTCTGTAACTGTATAATATATTTACAGCCGACTAAATCACTGAAGGCCACGACGGAAATCTCCCTGTGCATAATGCCTTCCATAACAGATTGTAGTCTCTTGGTTATGTTAATACTTTCCATTATAAATATATTACGATAATAAACTGATTTAATTTAAAATTCCATTCTAGAAATATACAAAAAATATTTCTATGATTATCTATTCTTAGAGTCATAAATATAGTTCCACTGTTGGAAATTCCTCTATTTTTTAAATAAAACATATATTATAACTGTAATGAAGTGAAAATAAAATTAAAAAAAAACTATTAAAGAATAATGTACTTATAAAAAAAATGATTTGCATAAATAATATATTGGTAAAATTGTAAGTAAATTCAGAGGCCGTTATGGGAGGCCGTTATAGGAAATTTATATATTTCGCATAGGAAATGAAATTTCTTCTTCCCCAATATAGAAAACTGAGTTATCAAATTAAATCTTAGAACTCTCCAAGTTTCCAAAGACTGGAAACATATCCGTCTTTTATCTATATTTTCTATTTGTTAATAGCTTTTATTTTTGTGTTTTTCTTTTTTATTTTTAATTTTTGTTTAGTTCGATAATTAATAAGTTAAGATATTTAGTTAATAATGTTCCTCAGAACTGCTCTCGGCAATTCTGTGGTAATACTTCACAGTGCGTTAATGACCGAAAAAAATTTTGAATTATAACAATAGATAAGTATAATTGATGAAAATCAAATTAGTCTGTTGTAATTAAAATTTTAATTAGCTGATGAGTGATGACAAGGTGATGAAGTGCAGGAGTAATGAAGGCGGTGAGGGGCAGGCGATATGGTAATGTGGAATATTAGCTGATGAGTGATGATAAGGTGATGAAGTGCAGGAGTAATGAAGGCGGTGAGGGGCAGGCGATATGGTAATGTGGAATATTAGCTGATGAGTGATGATAAGGTGATGAAGTGCAGGAGTAATGAAGGCAGTGAAGGGGACTGCGAAGGGCAGGCGATATGGTAATGTGGAATATTAGCTGATGAGTGATGATAAGGTGATGAAGTGCAGGAGTAATGAAGGCGGTGAGGGGCAGGCGATATGGTAATGTGGAATATTAGCTGATGAGTGATGATAAGGTGATGAAGTGCAGGAGTAATGAAGGCAGTGAAGGGGACTGCGAAGAGCAGGCGATATGGTAATGTGGAATATTAGCTGATGAGTGATGATAAGGTGATGAAGTGCAGGAGTAATGAAGGCGGTGAGGGGCAGGCGATATGGTAATGTGGAATATTAGCTGATGAGTGATGATAAGGTGATGAAGTGCAGGAGTAATGAAGTCGGTGAAGGGGACTGCGAAGGGCAGGCGATATGGTAATGTGGAATATTAGCTGATGAGTGATGATAAGGTGATGAAGTGCAGGAGTAATGAAGGCGGTGAGGGGCTGGCGATATGGTAATGTGGAATATTAGCTGATGAGTGATGATAAGGTGATGAAGTGAAGGAGTAATGAAGGCGGTGAAGGGGACTGCGAAGGGCAGGCGATATGGTAATGTGGAATATTAGCTGATGAGTGATGATAAGGTGATGAAGTGCAGGAGTAATGAAGGCGGTGAAGGGGACTGCGAAGGGCAGGCGATATGGTAATGTGGAGGAGACACGTGGAGTCGGCGGGGTCATTAGAACGACATCTGCTCCTAACTGGCTGCCTCCGCTAATGTTCAATCACTCATTGTACAAGAGTCGAGGCGTCCTCTAGCTCTGCATGAGACGCATGAAGCCTTTCTCTAGACATGATGAGTCGCTGTCACCTGTCTGTTATCAGGCGATCCTGATAACCTTCTTTGAATATATCTGATTCTAGGATTCCCGCAATATCTGATGAGTGATGATAAGGTGATGAAGTGCAGGAGTAATGAAGGCGGTGAGGGGCAGGCGATATGGTAATGTGGAATATTAGCTGATGAGTGATGATAAGGTGATGAAGTGCAGGAGTAATGAAGGCGGTGAAGGGGACTGCGAAGGGCAGGCGATATGGTAATGTGGAGGAGACACGTGGAGCCGGCGGGGTCATTAGAACGACATCTGCTCCTAACTGGCTGCCTCCGCTAATGTTTCAATCACTCATTGTACAAGAGTCGAGGCGTCCTCTAGCTCTGCATGAGACGCATGAAGCCTTTCTCTAGACATGATGAGTCGCTGTCACCTGTCTGTTATCAGGCGATCCTGATAACCTTCTTTGAATATATCTGATTCTAGGATTCCCGCAATATCTAGCCTTCTCTAGTTCCTATTTATGACCTTATTCCATATTTTGTTCTCAGGAAATCCCGAAAATCTTTATATTAATATTTCAATTAACACCAGAGAGAGAGAGTGGGTTAGAGAGAGAGAGAGAGAGAGAGAGAGAGAGAGAGAGAGAGAGAGATGAGTGTGTGTGTATGAGTATGTGAGTGTGTGTGTGTGTGTGTGTGTGTGTGTGTGTGTGTGTGTGTGAATGTGTGAGTGAGAGAGAGAGAGTGAGAGAGGGAGGGAGTAAGTGAGTGTGTGTGTGTGTGTGAGAGAGAGAGAGAAGGAGTAAGTGAGTGAGTGTGTGTGTGAGAGAGAGAGAGAGAGAGTTAGAGAGATTGCGATGAGTGAGTGAATGAGTGAGAGAGTGAGTGAGTGTGTGAGAGTGAGTGAGTGAGTGTGTGTGTGTGTGAGTGAGTTGGAGTGAGTGTGTGTCTGTGAGTGTGTTGTGCGAGAGAGAGAGTATCTCTACTAACTAGTTTGTTGATATTTGGAGGTTATTAAGAAATGACATCAGCGTTACCTGGAGTAATATTCATTTGTTTACAACGACAGGAAGTTTCAGTTTTGTAACAAAATGTTTTTATTATAATACCTCACTTTACACTCACTAACTTATTTATTCTAACCTTTTATATTAACTATTAATATCAATACTATTAGTATCAATTATTATGAATTAATTATTAATAATTATTTGTTAATTTATCTCATTAGTTACGCAATCCGTAATTGTGTAGTATTTATATCAGTATTGTTCATTTATACTAAATATTTATATTAACACCCTTCTTAATTCAACACCCACTTATTAATGGATGTTCTGTTTACTTATATGCCTTTGATGTGAATATGCTTTGAACCTGTTGCAGTCTCATTGTTGACATAGTGTCCCCTCTCTTTCTTTGTCATTCTAACCTAATCACTCACTCCTACTTCACTGGTCAACACATTAATGCTGTCCATGGTTTCTAAGCTGATTTCGATTAACTTACGGACGCTGATTCAGAATATCAAACTAATTTTTTCTAATCAGGTCAAGTTATTGAGATGTTTGCTATTTCATACCTTTTTTACCTTCAACTTAGGAGTTTCTCTAAATACGTTCTAGCATCATAATTACAATTGTAGATTGTTATTATGATGATGAGTTTTAAATTATTCTGATATCATAAACCTTAAGGGTTTATTTGCATTATTGGTTTTTGGAGTAAAAATGAAGCAAGGCTACATCCTCTCCTAGGCGACATTATTTAAAGAAACCAAATGTGTTTTCTATATTTGCGGGAAATATACGTTTAAATCCAAATCTATTGCACACGTATTTCAAATATGTTGGTGTGATTTAAATGAATAAATGAATATATGTCTCAAAGTTATATAAAAATATTGTTTCTTCGTTTTGCCTGTCTTTTTAGTAGCTACCGCCTTCCTACAGAGAGGGATATACCATAGCAGAAAAACTACAACTGATAGAGAGAAAGCGACAGCATTTTTGGAATCAGCGCCCTTAAATTAGGTACAAACAGTTAAAACTTCTTAGGCACCATGGCAAAAATGTTTTTTTATTGGCCAGTTCTATCCTCACTTACACAACCAAGTCAGGTTAACGTTCTTAAATATTTTTTTATACTTGTGCCTGCTATCCCTACTTGTTTTGTAATATTTTTTTATACTTACAAGATTATCCCAAATTTTTCAGCTTATCGGATTGAATTTACAAAAATTGTTTGTTTGTATTGCTTGCCTATACTGTGATATTTCGTGTTGGTGGCGCCATTAGTTTGGGGCCTGCATTAATGAGTCAGTCAGTGAGCCTTAACGGTTTCTTATTATACATTCGATTGGAAAGGCATTAAAGGCTAATGACTGTGGGAGCGATGTTTGGTTTAGTCGACCCGGAGAGCATGTCTTGCGCAGTGACACTAAGAGGGTTTAAATCTGATTACAAAGCACCTGATGGGTAGCCAGCTAACTGTTGTTTTAATAAGAATCCTCGTGTTGCCCAAACACATTGGTGCATCGGCAATTAAAAGCCTTATTAAGACACAGGCGCTGTATAGACGCTTCTCTCATCCCCCCTTCCATAAGTGTCCTTTAATCCCTAACATTTAAAATCCATATTTAGTCATATCTTGAGTCTCTTCATCATCTCTTATATATCCTAATGGTCCTTTTAATTAGGCTTTCATTCTTTAGTCGTTAGGAATAAGGAGAAAACAATCATGTCCTCTTTAGAAGAATGCTTAACGCTGTGGTCACGGCTCTTAGACCTTCCCTTTGACCCCAAACCTAAACTAATTGATAGAATGGATAGAGCATTAGCCTGGTAAACCTATAATCCACTAAACTTTTTACAAACCCCAAAAAATATCGAACAACCTAGTTGATTCTATATTGCCAAAACTAAGTTTGACCATACCTGAATATATTTAAGTAGTGATTTTTTATAGGTACTCGATACAGAAAAACTTAGAACGGTGGTCAGGCTATCCTACAATGCTTTACAGTTTTACGACTACCCTAGTGTTCTTTTGAACACGGTCGTCCCCCTCCGAAGAGGGCAATGCCCGTTACCCCGGGACCAGGGCTTGCTACCAGTAGTTCATCGAACCCCATCAGGGTGTCATTGTGAGGAGTGTTGTTAGTACATCAAGAGAAACGATTCATACATACATACAAATCTCTTGTTGGCTAAACGCCACCAGTCTGGGCTGGTTATGAAAGCCTCTAAGGTCTCCAGATGGTAACTGCCACCTGTACTTAACAGAAAAGGACTCGAAGGGGTGGTATCTAATAGTCCCCACTCTGAGCTCTCATCAGGACTAAACTCTCATTGTCAAAGTTTCGGTTTTTATTTAAAATCTTTTTCATTGCAAAAATATAAAATTTTGAAACAGAAAAACTTAAGTATTACATTGGAGATTTTTCTGTATCAACATTTTATACTTCTTCCTATCAACTCTGACGAAGACCACTTGTTATGGTTGGAAGATCTTAGTTTTATTTTCCCATTTCATATTGTTATTTGATCATATATCTTCTAAAGTAAGGAGATGTAGTTCTTTAAATGAAACTTTTGTCAAACAGTTAATTGGAAGGCTGTCATCATTTTGTACTAATAACTTCGCTATGCTGGTATTTGTTCATGCTTTATATTTTTTTCTTTATTAGAGAATTAAAACTACATTAAACTACTAATTAAAATAATTAAAACTACTAATAACTTCGCTATGCTGGTATTTGTTCGAGCTTTATATTTTTTTCTTTATTAGAGAATTAAAACTACATTAATAAAGCTGTTTCTTAGTATTTAATTTATTGGTTAAAGTAATATGCTGCAGTTGCAAGGAGTTAGGTTGAGGACTAGTTGATATGGTATTTGTGTTAAGCATAGCTGTTCTTGGGTATGTGTGACTACTACTTTAGTTTTGAATATCCTTAGTCGGTTTTAAGGCACTTATAAGTTATTTACAATGACGATGAAGATAAGGGGGGGTTTTAGTTGCGAAAATAAAACAAATTGGTTGTATTGTTTGGGCTGTGAATGGCATGCGAGTGGGGAGGACGGGTAGTTAGTGGTCATGACTGTCAGGTGCATTCCGTACATGGCAGGGGTAATGGGCTGGGACATCAATCACGGCTTGCGCCCGATACCCTTCAAGTGTGCTGCTCCATTAGGCCAAACACCCACTATCCGCGCACCTTCAATTTCTCCCCACTCAACATCACCCAATTTATGTAGTCCGACAACTCATCAAATATCAAGTAAAAAAAAAAGTATCAAATGTGCAGTCTGTGCATATGCATCTGCAGTCAAATCACTGTAAACATCCAACAACGGAATAAAGGAATTCATGAGGATCACAAGGGAAAAAGCTTCCTGCGTAGTGTTACTTACTGACCCCACAATCATAGCAGTGCTTAATTCAGCAGTAGTCAGTCAATGACCTGGAACTGCTAATTACAACGTGCACTACAGTGAGGATTCGTTGATTGTTGGTTTGACTCTCTAGAAGTGCATATATGTGAATTACGTTTGTTTACATAGAAAATATTTTCCTGTTAATTCAATGGAAACTCTAAGAGAACTTCTTAATTGGACACTGAAAATGAGTTTACAGAAGTGTCATATACTAAGCTAGAGAAATATGGATACATACAGAAGGGAGTCAGGTTAGCCCAGTGGCTAACTGGTAGGTCCGGGGTTCAATACCCAGTCTGTGACCCTTGATTTATCCATGCGGGAGATGAATAAATCTGAGCACGTCATCCCTCAGACAAGATGTTAAGCTGTCGGTCCCAAGCTTGTACGATGTCAGCTACTAGTTAAAGATCCCAACTCTAAATACACTTCAGTTAGGCAAAATTTATTTACTCGCTATGTAGAATGAATCTTCATTGTGTGATATTACTAAGGGCCCAATGTTCGGCCTTTGCGTGTTCCTTTGTGGGACTGCCACTGCAACCTAACCCAACCTAACTTATAGACTGAAGTAAGAGATAATCAGCTACAGTGACTGTAGAACTTGAGTATATTGTCTGACTTACACAGTGGGGCTTGTTGAATCCCTTTTTCCCATATCAAGTACCTCCCAGATATCTTTTTCTTAACCTCTTCGTGAGTCCAGTTTGTAGTTGGGGCAGAACTTTGTGTCAACCTCCATTGACAAAACATCAAACGAAATCAAATTCAACAGTAATATTATTAGCGAACTTTCATGTTTTCATCATACCAAAGGAAGCATTTATTTAACTATAAGTTTCAACAGGAATATGATTTTTTTAAAAAAAAATGTTAACTTTCCTGGGTTATTTTTTTTTGTATATAAAATGTTAATGCAGATTTTAAATTATTTTATTTATTAATAAATTTCATATTAAAAGAATAATAATCTATTAAGAATAAATTGTAGAAAAAAGAAATGTATTAGAAATTTCAAAGGTTTTTTTCAAGTTTCAAAGTTTTATTTTTATAGTTATGGTTTCAAAGATTCATTGTTATAGTTAAAGTTTTATTATAGTATCAAACTCAGGAGAGAAGAGACTGGTTTGTCCTCATCTTTTATGACAAGGTTTTTCATCAACTTTTCAACTGTTTGAAATCAATTTTTTTTTTTAATTAATTAATTTATTGTTTTTAAATAATATTATTTAATATAATTTTTGTATAATTCTTTTTTAATTAATATAAGAATTAAGTCGCGTCAACCATCTCTTAAATTCAATAATTTATTCTTGCGATGGCTACAGAGCAGCGTAACAATGTTTTGGAAATCCTCAAGGTAAAGCAAATGGAAAACCGAATTTGCTTATAAAACTGGAGACCCCATAAATAGTCTGTTTTAGTGCTATGCTAGCGTGTTTGCTTGCGGTAGACTCCAGACAAATATGTCTAGAGCAGGGGTGCTCAATACGTCGATCGCGAGGCCAATAGTGGTATATAGCATACAACTTTGAAAAAAAAAGTTCCAGGGTGACAGTCAGCCTATCTCTCTCTCTCTCTCTCTCTCTCTATCTATCTATCTATCTATCTATCTATCTATCTATCTATCTATATATCTCTGTGGTGTGTGTGTGTGTGTGTTTTGATCCTCCTGTAAAGCTTCTGTCTTTGAGCACAATGAAAAGCTACAAAAAACAGCTGTATTATTATTTTATTTTATTGTTTTTATTTATTTATTTTTAATTATTATTATTATAAATTGTCAATGTATTATTATTATTATTATTATTATTGGGAGCCCAGCACAATGTGCGTAAATGCATTTTACCTCCTTAACCAAAAAAAAAAATTTTATTATTATTATATGGTAATCACAAAAACATGTTGAGAGCTCTTATTTTGTTGCAATATTGGCTCATGCAATAATGCAAGGTAAGAATGTTCAATAAATTTTAAAATAACATACACTTTTATGGGTCGGTAGATCATTTTGACTTGGTCATTTTATAAGTAGCTCGCATACTGAAAAAGTGTGAGCACTCCTGGTCTAGAGCATGGTTTCCCAACTGGGGTCCGGGGAATATTTCTGGGGGTCTACAGGCAAAATATAACAAATTCAGGGTCCACAATGATATTTTGGTGGTCCATAAGGAAAACCAACTCTTATTTTTACTTTATTTAATTAAATACATTTTAATTTTAATTAGTTTTTATTATTAAAAATTTAATTTCCACTATAATTTTTGTATGACTTGAAAAAAATCTGAAGTAGACATTCAAACAAATTTACTGTAAATGTTCATTAGTGAACAGACGTTAATATTTGACATGAATTACTGATAGTCCAAGTTATAGTAGCACAGTAATCAAGCAGTAGGAGGCCTCTGGTCTGGAACTGCTAGTTACGACGTGCGCGGATATATTAGTTGGTTGTTGGCAAACAAATTTAAATATATTTTCTAGATTTCAATAAATTTCCATAAGACTTACTTGAAAGCAATAAAAAAGGAAAAAAAGTATACTATTTCATTGTTTATTAAAGCCTCAAAATTTATATTAGTGAAAAATAGAATATTGTTTTATGACCAATCGTCTGAGGAGGTCCACCAGGAAAAAAAGGTGGAGAAGCACTGGTCTAGAGCGATGCCTTGTAACCCCACGAATATTGGCGTTTAGCACAGGTGTTCGCGCTCACGTCAAGACAAGGAGCGTCGGTCCACAATGAAGCGTCTTCTGGTGAAAAGTGAACAAGGGCACGCTGGGGTAGCCGGAGGACACACGCACCCACGCGTCTCTCCACCCACGCCCCCTATCATCCCAATCTCAACTTTGTATACATATTTTTAAATTTCAATGAGCCTCTTGACCACAGAAAATTTCTTTTGTTCCGCCCTTCTTCATATCATCGCAATATTCACATTATCTTCAACTCGAGTGTGTAATAATTTCATTTAAAATTTTAACATCACTTTTGAAAATATTATTATTCAAAATTGAAAACAAATATTTTGAATTTCTCAAACTTATATGAATTGATGACCCCTGCCCAGAGCTAATAAATAATGTATTATTTTTTTTTTCAGTGATGCTCTAAACAAATTATATAACCTGAAGGTTGAATGGGTATTCTTCCGTCTTATAAGCATTATGGAGAGCTCACGCGAGGGTTTGTGTTTCAAGTACTGAGATCATTGACGCCATTCCATCGGGAAATACAAATCAAAGACTTCATCAACAACCCAAGATAAAAAGACCGCCACGATCTGTCAGGTTGTGTATGAGTCAGCTGCCTAGACACCATCCTGAGCTCTACCTTTCTTAAGCAACTCTATTATTAATCAAGACGCTTAAATTCTTTGTTGAATTATAATTTATGTATCTGTTTTAATACTTTTTTACAAGTTTTTTTTTATTTTTCTAATTTTCACAGTGATAGCATTTCTAATTTCCAAAGTTGTTTTAGGGGGCTAAAAGTTTGACACCTTGACACCTATTTTTATTATATGGGAACTCAAACAACCGTGTTGTCTCCTCAATTGGAGTCACACTTTTTCCGTTACTCCAGGTTATTTAGAATAAGAATATTTAATGAGTAACTGTTAAGTTGTCCTTTCCAAGGGACACTCGATACACTATTTTCCATGTCCCACATTACAAATCTAGAGTAGTGACAAAGAGGCATACCTCCATTGAGTGCTGATGTATCGAATACTAACCACTGCACCTTTTTAAAAATTAAAAAAGGAATATAAATATAAATAAAAGAAAGGTTTTGTCCATACATTGCTTAGAACTGATTCATTTCAAGTTATCTTTTCATTTTATATATTAGAGAAACTGAATCCACCCTTAGAAAAATGTCTGTCTGTTTATTTGGCGAAAAATGTCTGTTACAAGTAAACCCAGGCACTGTTAATTATAGCGAGCTGAAAGTTTATCAATAGATTTATATATGACTAACTTACAAGCTAATATTTGAATGGATTGGAAATTGAACGTTTTGGACTATTAAGCTGTGTTTGTCTAGCTATACAGGTATATAGTTAACTAAAAATATACAGGAGCTTTTAGGTGTCTGATACTGTAGCAAGTATGCATTGTTTGTTGATTTTAATTTGGTTTGCGTTTGTCACAATTTGTTCGCTTTAAAGAAGTATGCCTAGAATAAAATCAAATTTGAGCTCAGTTATTTAAAGCAGCAAAATGTAAAAGGAACTCCGGATCTTCTGAAGGATAGGAGAGAGACAACAATGCAACACCTCTGAATGCTAGATTTCAACTGACTGTTTTTCAATAGATAACAATATACCAACCTTACAATCAAAAGTGGGGACATCCTCAATGCCAGATATAATGACAGTTGTAGATTGATATAAGTATATTTTCTCTTATTCTATAATTTCTAATAATATTTTTCGAATACCACATATCACCTCTAAACTTTTGTAAAAACCCGTTAAAAACGTCTTTTAGTCTCTAATTATAATTATGAGAAATAAAAGAAAAACTGAAAGAGAAAAAGTCAAGAATTTATGTTTAAAAAATAGTCTGTTGGTTTAATATAAAGTCAGTCAAATAAAAAAAAAGTTTTGCTGGCTATGAGTATTTTATTTGTTATTCTCTATGACGGAGAAATTACTATTTCTTAAATCACTGGTTGTCCCCTTTTAGTAAGAGTGTTTTAAATACACTCTTTAGCTTGTTCTTCACTGTTGTTATTAGAAATCTTAGTGGGTTCCAGATTTATATAATAATAATAATAATTACCAGTTATATAATCTACCTGTTGGTAGTTTGACTTCGCAGGTAGTTCATGATTAGGTAGTCTGCCGTTACTCTGACGATGGATTATACCACCTTTGATTAGATCAACTTTATGTATTTTGTTTTTTTTTTTTTTTTGCTAGACTGGGGGTAAGGACTACACCTAGTACTATAGTAGGCCTTCAGGACAGTATATGAAGCAATATATGTAAAATCTAACGCTGGAAATGGCTTGCTGCATCATGCTCGATCCCAGGGCAATTAGAAAGGACCGAAGCTGTCAGCTGTTTCCGTCTAGCTACCGGATACGGCTATCTGCAAACCCCACTCCACCGCCAGATTAGCTGGCTGCTGATGACATCTCCTCTATCTGCTGGATCAACACCAGGAGATCTGCTTAGGATTTAACTACACAGTACTTGGAGGTTGAGAGTTGGAAAGCTGTATATACGAGTAAAGGTGTTAGCGAAAGGAATCTGTCTGATTTTTTTAGTATTCAAATAACAATCAACATCTTATTACTTAAGAAGTCTTATACCAAGTACTGTCAGGCGTGATCCAGTGATAGCCCTTATTATTAAATACTGCAAGACCCTAGATTTTTCATATGAGAATTTTCATAGTTTAAATTTTATAAACTTTACAAATGTATTTAAGATTCCTTACTCCAAATCAATAACAACCACCAACGAGACAAAAAACGTCATTTATTTATAGATGAATGTGATTATTTCAATAGATTTTATACTCATCAAACTATGTATCTTATTTCAATAAAACCAAGAATCTTGCATCGTTTATCGGATCGTAAATTCTCCTCTTCTGATAACACACACTTCTCCCATCCATACCACAACACCAGAACTTATTTCATAATACCGTATTCATATTCTACAATTTAATAATCAATCTAAATCTGATATTAAATTTTTTTGAATTGTGCAAAATATAGATTTATTAGAGCATTTTGTTGAACAAATCCATCATACCATGGAAAGCATCAGAAAATTTAAATTATTTAACTGTAAGAATTATATTATTTTACATACGAGTATCATGTTAAGTTTGTAAATTATTTAAACATTTTTCATTAAACCTTTATACATCAATTTTATTATGATTCAGAAAATTCACTGAAAAAGTTGTAAACAATGTAAATAAATGTCAACGAACACGACAAGTATAATTAGTAAACTATTAGTCCATGATCAATATTGAGTTTTTATAGCTTTATTCCTCTTTGTCGTAATTGAAATGTCATGAATTTTTTTGTTATAAATTGTTAACTTTTTTATCACATTTCTGGCATAATTTCGTAGTTTTTTAATGAGCCATTTAGCGTCTAAAACACATTTTTTGAAAACAGAAAGTGTACTGTAACACCCGTGTGGTGAATATAATTTTGATAACATTTATGTCAACTCATCATCCGTAGAATGTTTTACTTATAGAAATAGTTTCATTTACATCCGTTGAACTGTATGGCTTGTATCCCTCTCACAAGCTTTCAGATTGAATTCTAATTTAAAATTTTTATATTTTATTAAAAAAAAATATTTTCTTTTGTTTTAAAAATCTGAGGATCTTTTTTGATTATTGCTATTGTAGCTTCAAAGATATTCCCAAAATTTCAAGATTATAGAATTGGTACTTCAGGAGACAAAAAACGTAGTCTAAAAACACTTTTTTGGCAAAAAAAAGTAACTTTCCCATCATGTATAATTGTTCTCAAACAATGTGGCTCATATACACTATGAGGCTCATTTTCCTGTAAAATATGAATTTGATCCACAAAGATACTGGACCGTAGAGTGGTCACAAACTTTGCTAACATACTCACCCACTCACCCACCCACACACACCCACACACACACACACACACACACACACACAGACATCATCGAAAAAACTTCATTAGACGACTTCTTGGAACCCAAAACATATAATTCCGTTAAAATCTCGAGATCGAATTTTTTCACATAGTGAAAATAAATTCACTATAGTAAATTTCACTTCACTATAGTAAAGTAAAAGTGGTTTGTAGAAATATTGTAGTTGACAACTTGGACTCAGTTGTCCAAGACTTCCTTAGACTCAGAACGGAGAGAAAGGAACATTTGAAAAAAAAAAAAAAAAGGTACTCTGTAGAGTAACAATAAACGTGTGAAATAACTATTAATGATCAAACCACAATATGTAATGGGGAAAAAATACTAAGATTTTTCAACCGTAACAAACGGTCTTCGTCAGAGTCAAAAACCTAATATAGATTGAGTTGGGTTTTTGACGAAGACCGCTTGTTGTGGTTGAATGATCTTAGTCATCCCCCCCCCCCCCCCCCCCAATTTCATATTGCGTTTTGATCATCGGTAGAGTAAATAGATTTATTTAATAGTGGTAGAATTTCTTAATACGACAGAGGGCAATCAAAAACAGATGAAGATGAAATAGCAGAGACGGTCTGAAACTAAATGCTGGTCACTCGCAGTTTGAAGCTTAAGGGCCAAGTGAAGAGGTATTACCAGTCACCGCTGCTGGTCGCTAAGCAAATCGTTCGTAGGAATGAGTAGGAGTTGGTGGGTGGTGGCTGACGTCGTAATCTGTGGCGGGAGAAGGGATAATGGGGTACTTGATAAGAACGAATCAAATACGACTACTTTGTATTCTTATCATAAGAGGTCAACCGAACACCTATCGAAGTATTCGAAAGTAGTTGTGTTGATATGGGAACCGCGTATTCGACTACTTCGATACCTGGCTTTATTCATATGCCCGTCTTTAGAGTATCAACCTTGTTAGGTGCTCTTGTAAAATGAGTGTTAAATTAAAAAATAAGCACAAATCTCGCCAAACAGCACTCTTACTAGAGGAAACGAAGAGGCTGCGACTGCTGTTTGTTCAGACTAAGTAGAGGTACCAGGACCAGTGATATTTACTTTACCTGCTTACTATCATGTGATTGAGAATTGGCTACAGACTCGAGAGAAGGCAGTGTCTGGTGAAGCCCTGGCAATCCTTTTAGGCTACTGCACGCGACTCGCAGCTGAGTGCGTGCTGCGCGCATCCCGGCAGCTCTTTACCCGCTTGTTTAGACAGCATTAATTATCGAGACCACCCAGAATTGGCAATACGTCAATCAAACTGCCTGCCTATTATCACTCACTCCGTCTAATACATTACCAGCCAGTGCCTATTTCAATCGGCAATTAATCGCCAATAATTTCATTTGACTTGAAGGTGGAAGGTTATTGAACCATGGATCTGATTGCAGCCAACTCTTCTTACTTATAAGCCAATAAGGACTATTTATCAAAACAACCGTTCATTCCATAGTGGAGGTCGACAACCCTCCATATAACCACCAGCCCAGTACATAGATATACCTGACGTGTAAATATTTTGGAGCCTCCACTATGCACGTTAAATAAACCTAGGTTTGATTTCAACTCTCTAGACCCATATCATATTATAGAGGATACAAAATAGAAAACTCTTATAAAAACTCAACTGACTATAATTTTATATCCCTTTGGATAAGGGAAAGAAATGATTAGAACATAAGAGGAACACAGTAGATACTGCTAAATGTTACTTCTACTAATGTGGAAGAATCGACTTGTTTTCCTTTCTCTCCATCAATTGTTTTCTCGCCCAGATTGTTTTATAACTCGACAACAGTGGCTCAGCAATCTTTTGAAAGAAAAAAAAAAATATATGGACCAGAGGTTAAGCCAAAACACTATGGTTGATATTTCCAAAAACAGAAGATGTTATTTATTACTATTTGCTGGTACTTGTTGTCGTTGTGTTTGTTGTT
The DNA here is from genome assembly GCA_026182355.1 of Hermatobates lingyangjiaoensis. Taxonomy (NCBI): domain Eukaryota; kingdom Metazoa; phylum Arthropoda; class Insecta; order Hemiptera; family Hermatobatidae; genus Hermatobates; species Hermatobates lingyangjiaoensis. The sequence goes on from JAPFBL010000061.1 coordinate 639,747, forward strand.
GTTATTGTTAAACTATTCTCATTGCAGTTACTATAAATATTACATTACTATTATTATGATAATATTAGTTTTACAGTTATCATATGTATTATTTGTAGTAAAAAATTAATTATATATAACTATTTTATGCTAATGTTCTGTAATTAATTAATGTAATTTATAATTAATTATAATTTTTAATTAGTTTATACTTAATTAATATTATCATATAAAGTAATTTTCTTTTTACTACCTCTGTTCAGAGCTATGTCTCTTGGAGGGGATTTAGGAGATAACACTAGCCCATCTTAATGGGCTAGACTAAATAGTCAGGAGACTAGGCTGACCAGTGTAAGTCGTGAACGCGGAAGCTGCTGCGTACATTAGTTAAATATCCATACGTGAAGCTTTGCTACCTGCTTACCCGAATATATATATATATATATATATATATATATATATCTTTCATTAAATGCCTTGCTTATTTTTAGTCTCTAGAAATAGTCTCAGGTGTATATTTTACCTGATGGATTGAAAAACTATATAAGAAAAATAGAAAAACTATGCAAAAAACGGACTAGACTAAAAATAAGCAAGGCATTTAATGAAACATGTATGAATGAAGGTCTCCTCCCAAAATACATATATATATATATATATATATATATATATATATATATATGGATTAATTTACGACAATGAAACAAATTTGGAAACAATGCTCTAAGGCTTTTTGTCAACACATCGTCAGAGAGCAAGTGAACTAAAAAATAATAAATATTTGTTAAACTGGTTGATTGAAGTTTCTAGAATTGTTCGTAACCCTGGATGTGTTTAATGATGAAGAGGTCTTCATCTGTTTAATTATTCCGCTAATCAAAGCTTCATCCAATTTATAGAGTGCTAGGCTATTGTTCATTAATTTTTCATAAAAGTTCTTTATGAGTGCACTTTCCACAATATTTCTTCTTCCTTCCGAAGACACAAATATTAATTCATTTGCTTCATTCCAGCTAATCACATGATTACTGTTTCTTATGTGCATGAACAAGGCACTCTTTTCGTCTTCTCTTCTGATGGAATATTTGTGCTGTTTTTTCCTTGTAAGAAGACCTTTGCTCGTCTGTCCAATGTAAGACATTTCGCAGTCAGTGCATGGTATCCTGTATACACAACAGTCCTTTCCTTTTGGCTTATTATTGACAAGTCTGTTAATCAAGTTACCATCATTACTGAACACAACAGAAACGTCCAACCTTTTCATAAATGAAGGCATATCTTTCAAACAAGGACTGTATGGAATGACTAACAAATTCCTTCTTGTGAATTGTTCTTCATTATTTAATATCATGGATTGTTTCACCTTTTTTATGATATTGTCGATTAACCTTTTTGGATACATTAAAGAACCAGCAATTTTGTAAATATTTTTGGTTTCTTCATCTAAAAATTCCTCATCTAAGTATTTATTATTTTTACTTCACTTGCTCTCTGACGATGTGTTGAGGAAAGGCCTTAGAGCATTGTTTCCAAATTTGTTTCATTGAGGTAAATTAATCCATCTATTACATCAAGTGTTATTTTGATTATTATTCATATATATATAAAACAACACATACAGGAACGAGAACACTTACTGGATCAATATTTCGAAAAAAGTTCGTCATCAGGAAGGGAGTAGAAGGGAAGAAGAAGAGGTACATGTGTTCAGGCTGCGAGTGGAAGGCGGAAAGAATATATGTATATATAAACTCGACCTGAAAAACTTCATTCCTCTTCACCTAATCATATATCTGGACAACTTGTAGAAACATATATATATATATATATATATATATATATCAAATATCAAACCACAATAAGAAAATGGGAAAGCAAGACTAAGATCTTTCAGCCGTAACAAGCGGTCTTCGTCAGAGTCAAAAACCCAACTCAGCGGACTCTGACGAAGACCGCTTGTTACGGCTGAAAGATCTTAGTCTTGCTTTCCCATTTTCTTATTGTGGTTTGATCATTGATTGTCATTTCACGTGTTTATGTGAAATTTTTTTATCTATCTATATATATATATATATATATATTGGTTGACTGTCGTCCCTCCGTCAATTCACTTCTTCTCCTGAGGACGACCGCCATTACGGTCGAAATATTGAAAAGTGAGTCTTTGTTGTGTTTCTGTTTATGTGTCACTGCTTATTTTAATTATATATATATATATATATATATATATATATAAGTGCAGCGACAATTTGATCCTTGCAGGCAGATGCTCCAACAGAGAGCCCACTCGAACGAGAGGACTAAGCACTATTGTCCTCCGTTTTCTTCCACTAGCAAATTGAAAACAAGACTGAAATGGTAAACTAATTGAAGCATCTTGGACTTAAGAAAAACTGGAAAAATAATTAATCAATCGATATTAGCAAAGCGCGGCTATATGTTTCTTAATTGTGCAAAGAAAAAACATAAAAATGTATAAGACCTAGCAGCGGTCCTCATCAAAGTAAGATATCCGAATGTTTATGCATTTATAAATATGATACTTTTGTTGTTAAATTTAATTTAATTAGGATTTGACACAATAATCCAAAACATAAAATATACTATGCCTTTCTTTAGAGCCGTGGTTTTCAACGTGGACTCATAGGCGTCCACGAGGAAAAACAGTATTTTAAGGGTAAATAGCACGCAGTGAATGGTACATGTTAAGTTTATATTCGTTTATCTGGATAAAGTAGCGTAGTGTCATAAAGTAGCGTACATCAAAGCGTAGTGTCATGGTGAGAATATTCAAACATAATAATCAAACATAACGCTTAATAGTCTTGTCAGTTTATTATAATGATCCAAATGATATATTACAATTTATATTATATTCAAAACTGATTAGTTTACAATTTATTTGCACCAATTTTTTTTTAAAATGTTAATAAAGAAAGATATTGTTATTCTTTTAAAATTATTTTTGATTTTGATGTGAATTAATAATTGTAAAGACATTATTTCATAGTTACACTTTTTATTTGCCTTAAAACAAATATTTCTTTGTTTGGAAATATTTATTATTTCCTTACGCATTATTTATTATGCTTACGCATAATTACGTATTGTGGAGGGGGTGGGGGAGGTGGTACAGATGATAAAATAAGCTCTCAGGGGGTCCAGAATCAAACAGTGGTTCAAAACCCCTCCTTTACAGTAATATCTTTGTTCCAAATGGCAAATGAATGTGTATTCTTTTCGTTTTATCTTTAATGTTTTAATGATCTGGTTATTTATTTTCTGGCATTTCAACGTGGACTCGGATGCGTTGGTGTGTGGGCTAATACAAAGCCAGACACATTGCTCTGTGATTACTTGAAACTGTAATAATCAGTTTGGGCCACTTATCTTCCAATATAAATCATATCAAGTGGTATTTGTCTTATTTTAAAACTTTGTTTTTTTCTTACGATGTTTTTGACCCTTAATTTTGCCTTTTTAAAGTAGATGGCTAGCGCGCATGATGGTATGCTCTGAGTAGGCTAAATGAAGAAATAAGTATTGAAGCGAATTATTGGGATCTATTAAATCTATGAAATGAAAATGAAAGATGACAATTTTGTATCATTAAGCGTTGTGTTTTGAATTAAGTTCAGAATAGGTTTGGTGTGGTGTTCCGGATGAGCTTTGTCATCGCTGGAATGACAGTGCAATCACGATGATTATTGACGCCCCGCTTTGAAGGTCTTTGAGAGATTGCTGTTGATCCTAGCTAACTGGCGCAAGCCGGGCGGTCGAAACGCCATTCCAAGTCATCGCTTCAGTATTGCTTCTTCAACGGAAACAGTCTTTCGACTTCAATAGAAAAATATCAACGTCAACAAATAAGTTTTCGGGGCAATAGTCGAATTCCTTTTATAAATCATTTATTCTTTCATTATTAATTCTATGAAGTCTTCTCAAATTTAATTTAAATTGAAGTTTTATCCCAGTTAATCTTTTGGTATGGTTTTGCGGTTAGCCCTCTTATCGTCAGTACCTTGCGTTTCAAGTTCGAATCCTGCAATAACCCCTGACTTTTCCTTGTAGCAATTTACTGTTCATTACAAAAATACCAGAATGTGATAAATATTGCAACATTTTACCATGAAGTCCTTGTACAAATTGTGAGTTCTTTTCTGCTGATAAACCGATGAAGTTTATTGGCTCCTTCTTTAGACTGTAAACCCTTCTGTGTCAATGTTGACGCCTTTTATAAGAAAATGTAGCAAGCTCCTTACATTTGATATACATACTTATTTTTATAAGTAACATTATAATAATATTAATAGTAATATTACTAATTATTATAACTTACATGTTATATTTATTACAATATAATATAAATATAATGATGTATTATATAAATGAATTTCTGCTGTCAGAAAATCATATATACTTATTTATGGTTGGGAGGGTCAGGCTAGCTCAGTGGTTACGTGCTCGCCTCTGAACTGATAGGACTGGGGTTCAATCCTCTCCTGGCCCTCGATTTATTCACGCGGGAGGTGAATAAATCTGAGCACGTCGTCCCTCGGAGAAGGACGTTCAACTGTCGGTCCCGAGCCTGTACGATGTCAGGTACTCGTTAAAGATCCCTACTCTAAATACATTTGAGTTAGGCAAAATTTAGGACTCCCACTGTAGAATCAATCTTCATTGTGTGGTATCACAAAGGGCCAATGCTTGGCCTAAGTGTGTTCCCTTGTGGGACTGCCACTGCAACCTAACCTAACCTATTTATGGTTACCTGAGAGTGCCCAGAAGATCTTAACGAATTTGACATGAATGCTCTAAACGCTGATACCACAGACACTCGTTAAATATCTCTAGTTTAAATTAACATTTCAGTTGAATTTATTCTGGGACTAATCTTTTACGAACCGTCCTTCAAAGAGGGCGTAAGCAGTCGATCCCGATACTGTTAAATATATTAACTCTAATTAACATTAGTAAAGTAAAATGTAGGCCTTCTGATGAGGAGTTAAAACGTTAATGTGGTTGTTATATACATAAAGGTCCCATTTGACGAGTGAAAAAAACAGGGGACATTTAGAAGAGTATTGTCGGTGAAATGCGTTGCGTTGGGGCGTTTTATTATTAAAATTGTTTTTTTTTGTTCATGCAATGTTTAATGGGATACTCTTTTAGTTTATGAAGGTTTGATTTGTTTTTTGGATTAATGCATGTTTGAAGGTAACTAACGGTGGAGTTGTGGACGTTATCAGCCGACAACGGTACTGTGACTGGGAGAGCGAGCGGTGGAGTATTGACGAAAGGTGGCGCACGACTGTGACGGCGTGGCGAGTGTGTGGCGTGTCGAGTGTTTGTGGCGTGGCGAGTGTCAGACGTGTCGTGCAGCACCTGTGAATGGAGACGGCTCATTGAGCCCACTCGAGTCGCATGTCGTCATTATGTAAATGTCCCGCGCTCTCTTACGCATCCACATCCTGTCCATTACCCATCTACTTGTCACATTTCATTCGCCTAATTCAGTCTACATATATAATTATTACTTCCAAGTCATTTAAAAAAAACATAAAGAACTAAATAGACCACTTACAACTCTTCATTAGTTTGTGTAATTAAATGTCTGGGACCTATTAATTATATTCACCGTTTTCTGTGAATTAGGACTGATAAAGTGTTAATATTACTTTTCATTGAATATTTATATCTTTATATATATATATATATATATATATATATATTGTGTAATTAGGGAGCAGATTTTCGTTAATACACATTTCATTAAACTCTTTTTGAGTCCTTGTTTTTGTCGTTTGTCTAAATTTCTAATAAGTGTTTTGAAGATTTCTGGTATATCATATAACGATTGTCCAAATGCTTTATCTTCAATACTCATTGATGTATTAATTATTAATAATTAATATTATTATTAATACTATTCATTTTTTACAAATAACCGACGTTTCAGTCATCATTAACTATCTTCAGGGTATTTTCATTTTACTTGCTAATGCTAGAAATATAAACATCAATATAAATCTATATTAACTAAGGATAACTAATTTTACGAAAAACAAAACAGTCCAGATATATACTACATAGATAAGTGAAGGTTACAATTAGGCTACATTATCATACATGTTAATCTAGTTCATGAATATTTCTCCTGAAGGCTAGAGCCTAATTTCCAGTATCTTCTGCATTCCAGCTCGCCGACTCCTCTAAGTGTAGCTTCGAAATTCTCTTAAATTGCCAAAATTCTCTCTTTTATTGTTTTTCGTAAAATTATTCAGCCTTAATTAATATAGGTTTATATTTCTAGCATTAGCAAGTAAATTTAAAATACCCTGGAGATGGTCAATTGAGGCTGAAACGTCGGTTATTTGTAAAAATTGAATAGTGTTTATAACGACTGAGTATTGAAGATAAAACATTTGGACAATTGTTATTTAATATATCAGAAAACTTCAAAACACTTATTAGAAAGTTAGAAAAACGACAAAAACAAGGATTTAAAAAGAGTTTAATGAAATATATATTATTTATTATATATATGTGTAATTTATTTATTTAAGTTTTATTAAAGCTAATGCCTAATTGGAGTTTTACACTTTTTCTTATTAGTTTTGCTAGTCTTCTTATACTTGACTTCCATGGGTTTGGAACTAAATACGTAAGTTCACCGAAATTCTTATTTTTATATACCGACATGTTCCGGTCATCATCAACTACTTTCAAGGTATCTTATTATTTTTGGGTATGTTATGAAACTTTATATATCTAACTATAGTTCCGTGACTCTTAAGTTTTTTTCAGATAAAGGAAATAAATACTGGATGTAAATTATAGATTACGCAAAAAAAGATATAAAACTGATGTAACCATTTTTTTAAAACGAAGGTGTCGTATTTTAAACCCACAAATAATTAGGAGATGGTTGGTTGAGGAGGCTAAACATTTCATTCAATCATTTTGATTTGAAGACTTCACACATCTTTAAATGTTTAATTAAAAGTATATCAAAAAAAAAATTATCACTTGAAAGTTTAAATAAAATATTTTGATGGAATATTATTATTTCTTTATGAAAATTGTGTTGAAAAGTTTCAGTTGAGGGCTAAATGTGAAATTGTACCTACTTTTTCCATTATGTAAGTTATGTTAAGTTAAATTATGTCTTCTAGATGCATAATATAAACATTTATTTTTTTATATGAATAAATTAAGAAAACTTGTCCACTTAGGAATTTTCTAATTTAGGCAAGCAAAAGATTTACCGCGAGTGATTTATTAATTTCTTACTCTTTGAGAATAGATATTTCACGGAATTGATGACCTTGAAAATTGTCGATGATGACCGAAACATGTCGGTATATACAAATAAGAATTTCGGTGAACTTATGTATTTAGTTCCGAACCCATGGAAGTCAAGTATGAGAAGACTAGAAAAACTAATAAGAAAAAGTGTAAAACTCCAATTAGACATTAGCTTTAATAAAACTTGTATAAATGAAGACCTGCTCCCTAATTATACGAAATTTATTTATTATATATATATTTTTCTTTTGAACTATATACAATCTGCATATAAAAGGTTATCTTTTATGGCTAAAAAATATTTAACATAATGCCCCTTTAACTTATTACCAATTGAAAAAAAATTTTGACAAAAAATGAACTATTTAAGCTATTGCCACTTCAACCACATTAGGTCAGTTGTACAAATTTCACTGGCTAGGAACTCTTTGTTTGACATATTTCTTTATTATAAGAATCAAGCAGTACAGGTTCATTTCCCTCAATAAGGGAACAATGCAACAAATACCAATATATTCCTTTCATCCTTACTTCAAAACATTGGAAATTTAAAAATGGTAACACTTTAAACGAAATAAGTCGAATAAGGTAATATATATGTAGTTTTTATATTCATTGTTAAAGTTTGTATAATGAGGATGGTTACATTGTTGGATGCCATACCATACGGGGTTTATGGTATGGTATGGTATGTATGGTTTGCCACACCATATGGGGTAACCAACAAATCCTTAATTTATAAATTATACACAACTCTTTACCTGTTGACCTTTTTTTTTAATTAGTATAACCTATGAAAAAAGTTAATAAATAAAGTAATAACTTTACCTAATTATTATATTAAATAATTATAAAATAATAATTTTACCTAATTATTATATTAAAGAATCTAAAATAAAATTATAGTTTTGCTTAATTATTACAAAAAACAGTTATAAAATAAATAAAATTAGAATTTTCTTAATTATTATATTAAACAGTTAGAAAATAAATATTATGATTTTACTTATTTATTATATTATATACCTAACTGTAATGGTATAAATATGTTTCATATTTACATCAAGATTTTATAACTCTGATAAAATTATATTATTGAAATACAATTTTAAAAAGACTATAAACAAAATTATAAATTATAATTATATGATCAAAATCACATCAAAATTGTTATTGTAAACGAAGATTAAGCTTCGTTCATTCCTTTGTATTGTTGAGTTGAAATTTTTAGAAACTAAACTCATATGCTTTAATGTTACATGGAGGTTATGAAATTAAATAAAGCTACTAAATTTAGAAAGTAGTATGTTTACAATCATAAAATAGATGTATTATGTGTTATCGGGATTCGGTCAATTTCTAGGCTCAAAATCAAACTCAAGTTGTCGGCGTTTCGATTTTATTTTAAAACTTTTTTTCATAGACGGAATTAAGAATTTTTTTTAACAAGAAAATGAAATTTCCTTTATTTAAAAGAACTGACTACCTCGATTAATCAAAGCCTTCGACTTGATTGTATAGATATACGTTTATACAACAGTAAGAAATGTCTTCATCTTGTTATTATCTTAGTTGAAAGATCTTAGTCCCATTTCTGAATTCCTTACTGTGGGTTAGAAGTTGCTTTTCAATTATCGTGTTTAGTTTTTATGTTGTAAAACCTTCTTTTCGACTAATTGGAGGACATTACAAGTAAACATAACACTGTTAGTTGTAATTTCTTATTCAAAAAAAGTTTCACTTCTGCCTGAAATAAAGTAGACAATTTGTTATTTTATATAAAGGTTTTAAAATAAAACCGAAACATCGGCATGGAGAGTTTGATTTTCAGTCTAGAAAATTGACCGAATCACGATTACATATATACCAATTCTATCAAATTTGTATGATTGAATTTGTTATTGTAGAAAATATATAATGTTTCTATTTTTGTAGTAGGTAGTTAATTTTTCACTCGGTGATGTTCTAAACGTCTTAGCCTTATTGAATGCATTGGTTAGTTGGTTGCTGTTTAGCAACATTGAACGTGTTTATTACTTGGATACCCCAGACAAGAACATTTTGAAACCCCTCAATGTACAGAAAGGCCTAGAAGTGTAGACATTCATAAAGAAAAAACTGAAATTTGTGAACTACCCAAATCGTTAAGGTCGGTGTCTTTTTTATTTTAACAAGGTTCATAAAAATCTTCTGAAAAGGAAGTGAAAGTACAAAATAGAGCTGTTTTAAATATCGCCTTAAACATTCGTTACCAACTTAAAGTACCTGTTACTACTTTGAGTTACCAGCCAAGCCCAGTTTGAATACACTGGTTCTTATTTGTTCACAAAAGTTATGCAACATTGGGTGTGAGTACCACTTGGATGGGTGACATTCCTACCCCTGATGAATCGTGAACCATATGATATCATATAAATGAGAGATTTGAGAAGAAATCTTTTTATTTTTGGGTGGATTTGTTGATTATACAATGAGTTATTCCCTGTGTTGGTAACATGGCACGGACGTTGCTCTTTTGAAGACGCCAGAGAGTTATGCTGGTTTGCGCCTGTGTCTTGATTTCGCGATTGTTATGTTAATTCTTGTAGGCGAGGATGATTAAAGTAATTAAGTTTCGTAGACCAGTCCCGGCATTGTTCGCAGTGATACTGACCCAGCACACCGCAGTTCTGCTTGGGTGGCCCTTCCATCAGGATACTCTCTCTTGTAATATCAATGTTGTTGGTTTTTTTTTCTTTTAAAACGGGACCGCCGCAACATATCGTTCATTCTAATCGGAGTAAGAAATTTGAATAGTCCTTCGATTCAGGGGACCGGAAAAAAAACGTTATGGATTTGCAGAGGCTTGTGTGTGTGTGTGTGTGTGTGTGTGTGTGTGTGTGTGTGTGTTGGACATTGGTTGTGGTTTCTGTGGGTATCCCACGGTGGAGTCCTGATCATTTACGTTGCGGTGGGATCTTCCACTCGAGGATTCAGCTAAATTAAATCTTTGAGTTCAATACTCTGTCGCAAATTGATTATGAGAGTCGGCCATAATAAAAGGCCCGGCCGCCTCGCTGATTCCGTCTCCCCGGACAATCAAACAGACAGTTATCCCAATCCCGGATTTCAAATGAATTACGAGTACACTAAAGAGATATCCCAGTCACTCAAAGGATAACGGTTGCGCAAATTTTTCTCTGACGGCATTTTCTTCTATTTCTATTAGTTTTCTTATTTCTGTTCAAATAAGATTCATTATTTGAAATACCCAATTGGCAGGCCTTCTATCAGAAAGAACCTCCTCTAAAGGCGTATTAGTTCTTTCTGATGAAAATTTACTAATATTCTTCGATAACCACTTTATCTCAAAGGGAAATAAATTATTTGTGTTATCCAAGATCGGTTTTATTTATGTATATAAAACCACAACAAGAAACGTAGAAATGGAATAAGATGTTTTAGCTGAATGCCTGGTTATGCAAAGTCGTATAATTCAATGAATGGATGGTTTATTGTGTCACACTGACGAGGACCAGTTACTTCGTCGAAAGATCTTAATCCCATTATTGAACTTCTTAATGTGTGGTGTAAACGTTTTTTGACTATCATCCATGTATATTATGCATATAGTCCGATTACACTGGAAACATTTTTTACATAAAGAAAAAACCAGAAATTTACAGCCAGGAGTCTGTAAACAGTTTGCGAGACGTATATACTGTACTACGGTCTACAACTTTCTGTGTTCTATTCTTTATGTCACAACATACATACATACATATATATATATATATATATATATATATATATATATATATATATATATTACTTCGAATAAAATGAAAGGTCCGTGTGGACAATAAACACTTTAACACAGAGAAAAGAACACAGAAAGACACTACAGAACTTACTTCTGAAGTGAGTTCTGTAGTGTCTTTCTAAACTATAGGGATCATATAAACTAAACTATTGGACCCATTTTTGTGTAAAATATCAACTTGATCCATCAAATATTCTGGACCGTAGCGTGGTAACAAGCAATGCTAAGACACTCACCCACCCACCCACACAGACATCATCGAAAAAACTTCATAAAACGACTTTTGGTACCTCGAAACATGTAAATCCGTCAAAATCTGGAGATCGATTTTTTTCACGATCAGTATATTTTACTTATAGTAAAGTAATAAACAATATGAAATGTATTATTACAACCTGTGGAATATTACCAGCAGAAGTATTTCAGAGATAAATAAAATAATATAGCTTACACAAGTAAGAATTTTTTGAAAAAAAAAAATGAAATTTACATTATTTTAACGATCAATGTTTACTTGCCAAAAGCATCAACTAGTCTAATGAGATAAAATTAATAGTAACCTAAAAGACTTTTTAATTAGTGAAGTGTCTAATTGCACAATAATTAAGTTGAAATAGTCAGTCAAGTTTTTTTCATAATATTCTTTTATGCGGAGGGTAGTTTCTTTAATTTCCCAAAATATAAGTTAGTTTTTATCGGTATTTCTTTTCTTCTTTTTTTCTTGTGTTTATTTTGATTTTAAATATATTTACAAAGCCACCCGAAGATATATTCGCCAGACTTTCCCAATTTCGCATGCACGATATTACTCTTCTCTCATTCCAATCCTTGGAATCCGTCTATGATGTAACCATCTGTGACAATTATGATGTAACAATTTTCTGTTAATTTTTATCAGTGTTTCTTTGTTTCTTTTTTTCGTTTTTTTTGGTTTAATCACTAAAGCATTTGAAATATATTTACAGGGATACCAGAAGATGTATTTATCAGGTGGTTGATTGCTGGTTAGAAGGGGGTTTATAGCTGTAAGAGTAGAAGTAGTTTCAAGACGAATAAATAAGTCATATTTGTATGAAGTGAATCTCAATATTGAAGTAGTTGTGGGTTTAGGCAGTTGCGTGTGAGTATTAAATTGTTATAGTAATGAGTTTGGTTGGTAGGTGGGACTGAGATTGTGATATGTTAATGCGGCTTTGCCAAGGCAAGGCTAAAGAGTAACAATAAATACGCAGACTGGGTGGATGAAGGAAGAGATTAGGCGTGCCCTTTAAAGGGCGACCGAGGGCCAGTAGCCAAGTGATTAGAGCCGCTAAACAGGCGGCAGTTTGTCCTGAGGTGATTTGGGCGCTCATTAAGACGTGCACATCTGCACCATCATCCTCCACCGCCTGATGGACCTCCAGGCACGTGGACTCCTCCCTCTCCTCCACTCAACAGCCTCATTTGAACAAAACGTCCTCCTCTCCAAAACCCCATCACAACCCAATTTCCCCCGCGCTTATTTGCCTCAATCTTCACTTGGATTTCTTCTGCGTTAACCAGGAACTAATTTCACCCGAGTCTAATTCAATGATGAATGTCAGTACGAAGTAGAGGAATGCCACTGTACTGCTACTACCCAACTACTTCTCCATCTATTACTCAAATCTGGGACTAGATCAAATGATTTAGATAATTAATGGAATCAGAAAGCGTTTTCATTTTACTTCATAAATTAATTTTTCTGTCATCATATTTAAAAATACCTCTCATTGTAATATTCCTAAAAGTAGAGAGAGGAATAGCTGCAAGCCTGTAAATTTTGCATATAAATAGGAAACATTGTTAAATATGTAAACGAAAACAGTGACGACTGAATGGAAGTCATCAGGAAATCAGTGTAAACATTTTAGTTCAATGTGGGGTATGTTATATACACAAGCAGAAAAATCACAATTAGACAAGTGATGCAACCAATGAATTACAAACCACAAGGAAAAAGAAAAAGAAACGAAAACTTACAAACAAAAGTTGGCTTACTTTGCTCTCTGATGATATAAAGTGAAAGGCCTCGGAGCATCTGTTTCTTTTGTTTTTCTTTTGCTTGTGGTCAGACTTCACATATATATATGTGAATATATTTATTTATTTATCACAATAAATAAACACGTGTATCATATATATGTGTATATATGATCAAACCACAATATGAAACCACAAGACTTGTAATAAGAAATGATGTTATCTTGTAATTTATATATATATATATATGTAAATTTGGGGAGTAATTCTTCTTTTATACATATTTTGTTGAACGACCTTTGTACTGTGACATGAATAAATTAGCACCATGAATATCTTTGTACCAGAAAAATTTAAAGCAAAGGTGAGAAAACTTGAAAGATGGACAATGAAATGTATTCATGCCACAGTACAAAGGTCGTTCAACAAAATGTATATATATTGTAATGACTTTCCATTGACTGTTGTATTGAATTGCTTTCATGTGATATGGAGACATTTTTTTTACAATGATAAAGTACACATTGTAGAAACTAGGAAGGTGAGGAAAAATGAATCAAATGTGTTAACTGTGCCACAAATCACTAAAACATTATCTTCTTTTGCTTATAATATAGGGTAGCTATTTATAGCCAAAGCTTAATGGAAAAATTATTGCTAGAAAACAGTTAGGCCCTAAGATGAGGGAAAGAAAAGAAACTGAAGACAGAGTGATTTAAGGGAAGGTTGATTGCGAAAGGCAATTGCTGGCAGAGCCGAAGGCGTTGGAGGCGAACATGGCTCAAACACTTGGGTCAAGTCCACCTCTAGGTCACAACAACCTTCTATCCACTTATTTCTTGCAACTGTTTTACTTTGAAATTCATTTCATTTTCTAGTTAATTTTAAAGTTGTACTTATTGTGTTCTAACCTTTGTAAGAAATCCGGTAACTATTGAAGTGGATGGCTTCTGAAGATGACACCATGAGATGATTTTACAATGATATGCCTCTTTCAGCATCATTATTTATTAATTTATTTATCTAGTATATTCTACACAAAAGCCTGGTTTGTTTTTCAATAAACATTCTTTCCTTCCTTTTAAAAGAAGATGATGGGATAGTTCAATTCACCCAGCCATTCAACGAGGCTTCCAACGTCATGGTTCAACCATGCAACCATGACGTCAGGTGTAGTTAGAGGCAACGTGCTCTTTATTTAACCATTGAAATACTCATTATAAAAGTTTTTTAAAGTATATGAGGTCTACAAATATAAAAGGTTTTATATTATATACCATACTATACTACTACTGTAGTACTGTACTGTACTACTACTATACTATACTGTGATAAAGCGGAATATGTTGATATTTTTTACTGTGGAGTCCTTTCGTCATTTCATTCAAAACAAACTACCTTCTCAGGAATGAGAAAAACGAAACTGTCTTTGTGAAGTGCCCTGTAATAGGTAAGGTCCCTTGTAGCCCCCGGTTCGAAGAACCACGTGGTAAATAAAGCCGATGCAACCTGTGGTATAGCTGCATGGCCCCACTAGGGGCGTGAAAAAATATTGTTGATTTATAGAGGAAAAAATATGTACAAGAAAAAGATAGAGGTACATGAAAAGGGAATGGAAGAAGAAGCATCCAAGCCTAGCCACATCGCAGGTGGCCTAGTAAACCCAAACCGCTCTCCAACAATAGGGCAACTGGCCACTTCTAATCAGCAATGTCCGAATGAACTATAGGCGTGATGGGCAACTGAAGTGACTAGATCTCATTAAAGATTGAGAAAACGTTTTCATATCAACAGCCTAAGGTGTTACAAGCCTCTAATAACCACTCCCAAAATACACTTGATAAATTAAAATAACCAAAATCAGTAATAACCCATATAATATTTGCTATACATATTATAATCATAATAAACACCAAGATAAATGATAAAATTAAATAATTATAATATAATATGTAATTATAAGTAAATGCATTTTTCATTAGATTTAAAATAATAATTATACGTAAAGTCATTTTCTGGGTTTTAAGCGACTGGGTTGGTGAATGGGAGGGTACGGTAGGGTACAGAGGAAGAGAAGACGTATGATTCCTAACTGCAAAGCATACACGTATTAACTGTACGAACACACGCGCACAACTTTAAACTTTAATTAAAATTATGATATGAATAGAAAATTATTTTTTTAACTTTTATCATTCTTTTGACTTTTTAGAACTTTTATTCATAATTTTCTTTTTAACTTCAGAACTCCTGAAAAAATATTTTTTTTTATTTTTTTAGATTTTATTTTTCATTTTTTTTTAACTGCTATCGTTTGAGATAAGTTACTGCTTGTCCGATGCAATGCCTGAATCATGTTGGCCAATGCGATAACAACTAGAGAGGGTCAGTCTCAAACAAGATAAAACGAAGCTATAACTGTTACAAAAAAAAAAAAAAAAAAACTTGAGATCTGGGGAAAATGCCAAGAAAACAGACCGTATATTTTAGAGGTGTGTATACATCTGAGAGCTGAGGAAACGAGCGCGTACTTAAATAATTTGGCCTTTTATATGATGAAACAAAGTTCATAAGATAAGACACTTTTTTTCTAGAAAGACTTTTCGTATGAAGGGTTTCACTGTAACTTGTTTTGATCACTGTACCCTGTGCTATAACACAATCATCAAAGAGACCGACTCACGTCTTACCCTTTTTCCACCTCCAGTTTACTCACAATACTGGGGGTGTCCGAGGTCGATATGAATTATCATATCTTGGTCCTATATGAATTATGATTCAAGATATGAATAGTAACCATTTTTTTAAGGTCGGTCTAACAAAACATTTTTTGCCTGAAAGTGGTTTGAGGCACCCGAGCGTTTTCTTTATGATTATCAAGTATAAAGATTTATTTTCTCTAATACTAATAATAGAAGAGTTGAGGTAGGTCTCGAGTAGGTTATGTAGTTTATATTGAAGCAATGCAGACATTCTGACCATAGAATACTTTACTTTGCCACAACGAATTTAAGTGAGCTACTCTTTTCTTTGATGAAAACAGTAACGACTGCCCTCGGCTGAACGTTAACCGATTCTTATTCTAGCCGCCACAATGCTACTCAAATAGAGGCATCCCCACACTCCTAATAAGATAAGCATTCTAATAGCTTCTGACTGCCAGCTGTAACTTTAACACACTTGTAACAGTTACATTTGCCCAAAAAGTAACTTTTATTCTGACTATTTTTCTTTACTATTTTCTGACTATTTTCAAAGTATAGTGATCGTGAAAAAATGCGATCTTGAGGTCCCAAAAGTCGTTTGATGAAGTTTTTTCGATGATATCTGTCTGTGTAGGTGGGTGAGTATGTATCCAAAATTTTGTGGCTAAGTTACGGTCCAGAATCTTTGAGGGATCAAATTGATATTTAACAGAAAAATGGAACACATAGTATAGATAAGCCGTATTAAAATAAGCGTATATATCAATAAGTGGATCAATCACTATCAGTACTACCTCCAATAATGAAAAACTAATAAACATCTCCCATTCGAACATTTATATTATACCTAAATGGAACATTATATGTAATATACCCAAGAAGTATGGTGTTATGTTTACTTACAGTAAAGTTGAGTGGAGGCCAACACAGATTTATTTTATTAAAAATGTTTATTTTCACAACTTTTACTATTATAGGTAATTCTTAAATTTAAATATACTTGTGTTTTAAAAACTGAAATGGCTATTCTTAACTAGGATTTATAATTCTAATTATATATGTCGTGCATAGGCTGGTAGTGGGAAGAGGCATTAAGTATGTGATCCGCTAAATACCCATGGAGTTGTTTCTGCCTCATATCCTTCTATCAGGGCTGTCATATCTACTCGTGTATTTTTGAAATGAATATGACACTTTTGATCTATTGACCCAAAAATTTTATTCTTACTACCGATAGTTAGGCGGTATAACTATAATTAATATTACACAGCCTATGAAATCATGTAAGATGAACTCAGTTTCCATAAAGAATACGGTGAATGGTTCTTAAGAAATTAGATGTATTTTATTAATTCGAAAGTTTGTTGTTATTCACCTACAATATTTGCTGTTAAGAATTAAAGTAGAAGTGTGACTATTAAACAATAACAATGTTTGAGTTCATTATGAGATTTGTTTGCTTCTTCAGAAGATCTAAACTACACGATTAGATATATACACAAAGTAACGGGAGCTTTAATAGAGTCAGTTGAACGACCAAAGATGAACGGTAAGAAATGACCGGAGCAGAGGGGTGAGGGGGGGGGGGGAATTAAAAGAAAGGTGGTCGGAATTATTGAGAGAGTGTGGAGGCGTGACAGCGTATGATGAGCCAGCAAACGTCTTCATTGAACAATGCGGGAACACGGGCAACGAGCAATCACACCCTCCTAATGATCACCAGCCACTGCGTTCAGTTCCCATAGCCAGAGCGAGTCAACTCGCTGTAATCCCCCCCTGCTCTTATGCACAAGGCAACCCGAATCTCAAAGTCTTTGCCATCTTTCCAAACTAATCAATGCATTGCGGTACCTCAGCCGGCTACTGACCTTTCTTCTTTATTGTATCTGTCTGCTTCTTATGTGGGATATTTCTTTTTTTTTCATAATTGTTCTATTATCAGTGTGTCTGGAGTTCAAAGACATTTTTTCTCAGCTAATTTCCCTTTCTTTCTCTTTCTTTCATTGTCACTTCCTCTCTTACTCTCACTGTATTTCTTATTCTGTATTAACTTTCTTTCTCTCTCCCTCTCACTCTCACTCTGATCTCTTCATCCTTTCTTTTTGCTCTCCCTCTGTCTCTCCTGAATCGTTCTTACTTTTGTCTCACTGTCTTTCTCATTGTCACTCTAACTTCTTTTTCTCTGGTCTCTCCAGTTATCCTTTGACTGTTATTTTTTTCCGTCTTCACCCTCTTTCACTCATTCCCACTCTCTTGCATACCCATTTTTATCCCTCTCTCTTCTTCATTCTCCTCTGTCACTCTCATTGTATTTCTTATTCTATATTCACTTTCTTTTTCTCTCTCTCTCATTATCACTCGGATCTCTTCATCGGATCTCACTCACTCGTTGTTGTTTCACGTATTTATTGTGAAATCTTGTTATATATATGTAGTTGAACAAATATATTATATGTTTATTTATATAATAAAGAAATATATAAATTAGCACATGCTAATTAGTAAGCATGACAGGATGACTATCACTTGATTGATGTACAGGGTAGAGATGAACCAATACCCTCGCGTATCGAATACGTATTCGATCCTCAGAGCCCGTATTCCATACTATTTAGGTACTGGCATACGTATGTTACATAACGTAATGTTAGGATGCGTTTTTATTAGGTAAAAATGCTTTGTAAAAATGTTATAGTTGACAAAACTTCCTTAGACTTACTTAGAATGGAGAAAAAGAGACAGAAAAAAGAAAGACACTCGATAGAGTAAATAGATTTATTTATTTAATAGTAGTAAAGTTACTATTTATTCCTTCTGTAAAGCCTCTGTCTTTGAGCACAATGAAACTCTACTAAAAAGAGCGGTATTTTTATATTATTATTATACACTGTCAATGTATTGTTATTATTATATGGTAACTACAAAAATATGTTGAGAGCTTCTTTTGTTGCAATATTGGCTCATGTGGTAATACTAGGTAAGAATCTTCAATAAATTTTAAAATAACAAAGCATTTATGGGTCGGTAGATCATTTGGACTTTGTCATTTTATAAGTAGCTCGCATACTGAAAAAGTGTGAGCACCTCTGGTTTACACCTACTCCCAACAAGACACACAATAACGCTTTGAGTGTATATACTTATTACATATACACACTTTATAATATATTTGTTCACCTACATATATATAACAATAAATACTTGAAACAACAACGAGTGAGTGAGATCCGATGAAGAGATCCGAGTGATAATGAGAGGGAGAGAAAAAGAAAGTGAATATAGAATAAGAAATACAATGAGAGTGACAGAGGAGAATGAAGAAGAGAGAGGGATAAAAATGGGTATGCAAGAGAGTGGGAACTTTTTTTTCTTCAAAGTTGTATGCGATCTACCACCGTTGGCCTCGTGATCGACGTATTGAGCACCCCTGAGTGTACACTATATGAAAAACTATAAGATATGGAGATGGTACAGAGTCAAATATCTAATTGTCTGTATATGTTTACATATTTTAGATTTTCTTTAAGTATCCCCGAATCCTTCCTTGTTGATAGGCTAGGTCACGGAAGGTATTCGTGTTGACATTTGCTGCCTCTGGTTTAGCATCATCAGCTCTGTGTTGATGGTTCAGTCTTAGCAGCATCTCTTTTTTATTCTATTTTTGTTTTTCATATTTTTTTCATAACTTATGACTGGTATTCAGTTTTCTGTTGTTCCATATAGTCATTTGTGTTGCAGCAAACGATGACAGGTCACAGCAACAAGGTCATGGCTGCCCAGTTCATTGGTGACCAGTCCAAACTAGTTTCAGGCAGTCATGACAGAACCATCAAGTTCTGGGACCTCAACATGCGAGTTTGTCAGTAAACATGTCATTTCTTTTTCTAATGTAATATAACTATTTATATTATGCACTTTTATTGCAATACTATGATTCATTCAAATGTTTTATACCTTTTATAAGCATGTCAGTAGCTTTGGAAATAATAAAACATTTTGTCTTCAAATAACATGTTGACGTGATGTTTATATCTATTTTAAGCATTGTATGTAAGGTACTGAAGAAAACATTGTAGACATTATGTTCAGGTCATAATATCAGAAGAAAGAAAATTGTGCTGCGATCTTTTATGCTCCAAACATTAATGAATAATTCTTGCAAATTCGTATCTAATATATCTCTGAGATTACAGATTATAAGATTCACTGATCACTTCACTGTACTGATATCAGTAAAAGCTGATATGAAATGTACTTGCTTTCTCTTATATGTTACAAAATACATTATTAGGGTTCATCCCTGAGGTAAATGGATAATGTAGTCTCCACAACAAAAGAAGCTTTTTTAATTCAAACTACGTGTTTCGAGCACTTTATGTTCATCATCACATAAACATGCATAGCAAGGAGTGGAGGACCTACAATTGTCCAAACTTCACTCTTTGTCTAAATTATTCTTTGGATTATAGATTTGAAAGTTCATTAAAGTAGATATTAAAGAAAAAAAAATGTAAGTTAAGTCCACCGATTGTGAGAATAATTAACAAACATATGATTTCCCTTTTTTTATATATTAACAAAGAAATATAACTGCTTTTGATGATCAAATCTTCAAGTTTCAGACTTGAACATTGATTCATTTTATCTGATTACAGGATATTCCTGAATAAGACCACTATTGTATATTTTCCCTTTCTTATGTCTGTTTTAAAATTTAAATCTTTAATTTTATTTTAAATTAATTTTGAAATTCTTAACGTTAAATATATTAAATATTCATGTTTAATTTATTAATTTATTTCTAGATAAAAATGATCTATTAATTGTTTATGTATATATCAAAAAAACATATAAAACCAATTAAATAAAATGGTTCTACAAACTAAACTACATTCAATTGGTTTTGAAATTGGTTTTAAATTAGCTTCCATTTAATTGGCTTAAATATATTAAGTAAGTAATATAAATATATTAGTAAAAGATCGATCTCCTTATTTATCTTATCTCTGCATTTCTGTTAACAATGTTTTATTGACAAGGAAAATTATTAATGTCCTAATGACGACTGATGAACATCTGTAGAATGTTGACCATTGAAGATATTTTTTATGTCGCCTGGATAGAACCACGAGAAACGACTGCATTCATATCTTGATGATGGCTGAAGACAGCAGAAACATGTGTTCATTTAGCATGTCGATTGGTAACTTACTATACTCTGTGGATACAGTAACAAAAGCGTTATTCCGGAAACTCGAGAAACTTATGAAAAAGCAAGTTTCAGCTAAATTTGGTCTAATTTTTAACAATATATATATATATATATCAGTGGCGACTCCTGACCTTTTTCTTTAGGCATGCAATTTTCATAGAATAAAAGAAATACAGAGAAATACCCTTCTAATTCTCATGTTCAGTCTTTTCATGTTGCACAAAAGGATAATGATGTATTAAAAACATTTTATGGGGATTTGAATCAGGTTTTATTTGGAAATACTTTTAACATTAACTTTTATTAACCAATACAATAAAAATAGACAAAAAATGTTTTTATTAAAGAAAGAGATACACAATACATCATTTGAATAAAAACTTCTTGCAAAATTCTTCGATAACAAAACCATAAAACTTCTCTCTATCTGCCATGAGATCTTTAAGTAAATCTCTTTCAATTGAAATTAGGGATAAATTAGACAATCGCTCTTCACTTTGGGAGCTTCGTAAATAACTTTTAATTCTTTTGAGGGCAGAAAACGATCTCTCAACACTTGCTGTTGTTATGGGAATAGTCATAACCAAATTCATGAGTTTATAAATTTCCGGAAGACCTGTGTGCAAATCACTTTCCAGTATGTATTTGAGGAGCTCAGCAAGCCTGAGTTGCAGTGTATGCAAACTTCGTTCTTGTTTCTCTTGGCAATTAAGACCATTTTCATTAACCAGAAATGATAAGAGTAAACCCCTGCATTGGGAAGCTTAGCGCAATCATAGAAAATGGTTCCTTAGCGTGTAGTGGAATAAAAAAAAAGGGGTTCCTTTAAATATTTCGAGTCTCGAACATTTTGGTTTCTTTAAAGATGAATTCTATGCATGCAATGCATGTGTTGCATTCCCTGAGAAATCGCCACTGATATATATATATATTGACCGTGAAGTAGAAGTAAAATAAAAGTCCATCAGAACACGGTGAGTTCTTCAGGTTCTAATTAACCTCTCATTCCCAACGTTTCGGTTTTTATTTAAAGCCTTTTTTTATTGGGCCTACTAGCAGAGGAAATATAAGAAATAATACATTCATTCAAAAATCAAACGTACATAATTTCTATTTTATAAATTGTCTATTATATAAGAAAATGTTTATTGAATTTTTTTATTTGTAACTCTGGGTGATTTTGTGGAATGCGGTTAGAGTGCACCAGTTGCAGGTATTATACTAGTGAAGTGTTACAGGTTTAGAGACCAAGTTCGCTATGTCGCTGTGCAATGACCTCACTGTCTTGGATACCTCAGGCACCACTGTCATCAGTGGCCACTTTGACAAGACTCTCAAGTTCTGGGATTCTAGGAAAGGACGGCAAAGACTGGACCCTTTTCAGCAAGTCCAACTTCCTGGCAGAGTTACTTCAGTTGAAATCAGCAAAGGTCTTCTTTCACTTAATTTTCTTTTTCTTTTCTTTTTTTTTTTCAAAATAAGTTCAATTTAAATGCTTCACATGTTTCTCTTCTGAGAAGATTTTTTTATAACTTTTACTTTGTAAAAAAAAAGAAACTTTTTAATTAAGTAAATTAATTTTTTCTTAAAAAGAAATTGAATTTATAATCATTAATTGTAATTAATTGAAATAGTGTATGGCTTCTAACGAATTTGAGCAAAATGATTCAAATGAGGCGAAAGCCATTCAATAGTTATGACTAATATCTATTCAATGAATGGATGATGTTGCTACTACCCTAGGAGTTTGTATTACTATTATTGTCTTTATCTTGGTAACAATGGATGCGAAAATTAGGTTTATTAATGCTATTATAGGTAAGGTATAAAAACATACAAATTGAAGTCAACACAAAAAAACAAATAGCTAAAGAATTGAAAGCTGTTTCTATAGGCAAAGTGAGCGAACTTACTGACAAGTCATCGGCTCTTACTGGAACAAGTGCAATTGTTTTGAATACATATTGCAGTATTCATGTATACTGCAATGTAGTAGGTTCTATATTCGAGGAAATGCCATTGATTTGAATACATATTGCAATATCATGTGTACTGCAATGTAGTAGGTTCTATATTCGAGGAAATGCCATTGATTTGAATACATATTGCAATATACATGTATACTGCAATGTAGTAGGTTCTATATTCGAGGAAATACCATTGATTTGAATACATATTGCAATATCATGTATACTGCAATGTAGTAGGTTCTATATTCGAGGAAATACCATTGATTTGAATACATATTGCAATATCATGTATACTGCAATGTAGTAGGTTCTATATTCGAGGAAATACCATTGATTTGATTACATATTGCAATATACATGTATACTGCAATGTAGTAGGTTCTATATTCGAGGAAATACCATTGATTTGAATACATATTGCAATATCATGTATACTGCAATGTAGTAGGTTCTATATTCGAGGAAATGCCATTGATTTGAATACATATTGCAATATACATGTATACTGCAATTTAGTAGGTTCTATATTCGAGGAAATACCATTGATTTGAATAAATATTGCAATATACATGTATACTGCAATGTAGTAGGTTCTATATTCGAGGAAATACCATTGATTTGAATACATATTGCAATATCATGTATACTGCAATGTAGTAGGTTCTATATTCGAGGAAATACAATTGATTTGAATACATATTGCAACCCTTTACCAAACGTCATACGAGTGAACTGGATAAATAACATTTATTTATTTTAATAATTTTATAACTTTCATTTATTCCTGTGTGAGATATAGATCCATGCGAAGTATTACACTCGGGCAACGTTTCAATTTTTTACGGATCTACTCGTTTTGACGCCCCTTGAGTCTAGCCAGACTGGTTTTATATGTGTGGAGGACACTTTAATAAGTAAAAGAGGTATATTGACCACATTGAGGAAAGTAAGTAAAAATGTTTGAAGAATCTTGAAGGGTTTGTAGGACGTGGGGTATTTTGTGAAAGAAGGGATTCCTAGCTGGTTGGCTGATATTAACGTTCATAAGTCTTTCAAATAGCCTCCTAAGAATAGAGAGGCTTAACGAAACATCATTTTATTAAAGGCTTTATTTTATTACAAACATCTCTCGCTGAAATCTTATTATGATGCAAAAGCTTAAAACTTTATAAGCACTAATCAAAATTAGTTACTAATCCGATCGGCATCTGTTTCCGTCAGACAACCGTTGTAATCCCATCAAAGCTAATTCAGAGCTTTCTTTGGATTCCTCCCATTACTACTAACAGATATTGCTTATTAGCAATACCAATATTACCACAGCCATCTAGTGTATGGTTTAATTTTAACGGAATTATAATTGAAGCTATAAAGTTATTTTCATTTTATAGTTATGACTTTCATCAAATGAAATTATTTAGCTTTAATAACAGTTTAACCGAGATCCTCTTGAATAATATTCTTCTGTTTACAATTGTAGGATATACACCTCTCATACTTCAGTTGCTCCTTAGTATCTCATCTGGTTACTAAGGTACTCAAATGATTGTCTTACTCTATGCATTGAGAGTTTTACAGTTTTCTTCAAAAACGATTTCGTATAGGTTCTTTCAAGTTTTTAAGAATTTGAAAGTTGCGATTACGTCATATATATGAGGTGAATATTCATCAATAACATGATTCAAAGGTCGCTGTATGCACGATAAATTAATTTTGTTCATAAGGATTTATTAGGCTCAAGTATTTATTGAATACGCACACACACACCACACAGACGATTCGCCCAACCTTTTTTATAGGACTCAGAAGATTTCATTATGTGTTTTCTCTCAAATAGTCTACATTGATATCTTGATGAGGACGCAATACATTCATTACTTTATATTACATATAAAAAAACGCGTATATGTAACGATAGAGACGCAAGACGGAAATGTGTATTAAGGATAGAGAGCTCATTTTACTGTGGGTTTACACGTGCAAGCTCAGTATTCAGTGTCCGCTCCATTACCTTATTCGTAACACGATTGGAGTGGACAAGCAGAACAGAAAAAGTGGTTTAAAAGCCTCCATAGTGATATTCAATTTCTCGAAGCATGCCTTAATGTCCTCTAGCTTGGTTCGACTAAATAGAGTTGCTACAGCTTTAGATAGCATAGCATACTTATCTTATCTTTGTTTGGACAAATTATTATCTTACTGAATCTCTGAAAGACAGAAACAATATTTTTTTTTTTGCAATGAAGACTGGAACCTTAGGATAGATTGCAGTGGTAGTCCCTCAACGGAACACACCTATGCCTTTTTGGCACTTTGTGATACAAACAAAAATATTTATTTTACATTGGGAGTCCTAAATAATGCCTAACTCAAGTTTATTTAGATGTCAGGATATTTAGCGAGTACCTGACATCGTACAGGCTTGGAACTGACGGCTTAACGTCTTCTCCGAGGACATCCTCAGATTTATTCACCTCCTGCATGAATAAATCGAGGGCTGAATTGGGTATTGAACCCCGGACCTACCACTCCAGAGGCGAGAACATTGCCGCTAGGCAACCTGGACTCCATGATTCTCCCATTACATGTCTGTGAAAACTTTAATCACACATTTCATATTAACATATTTAATCGATGATTTTTAAAAAAAAATCAATCGTCTCCCACGAATGTTAGTTGGAATTCAAAAATGTTCTTCTAGGACCAGGTCTTTTCTTTATTTGAGGCTTATGCTAAGCAGGCTGATAACCTGTTCTATTTTAAGGAATTTGTATTTATAGAAATATAAAACTCCGATGTCTTCGAACTTTTTCTAAAAACTACAAATCTATTATGCATATACTTAAGCCCGATTATAACTAAGTACCAGTACGGTGCAATGCAAATAAAGCAGTTATAGATAAAAATAATATGACTTTAAGAAAATAAACTTTAACCTTGATTAATAATGGCAGTATTCTATTTGGAAATGACTGCATAGTAATGCAATATCAGATAAAGTACGATTGTGATCAAAAAGGTGACTTTTTGAATTATGCGCGCTCTGTACACTTTAATTTCAAATATTTGTTGTTGTGTTGGTACACTCGTCACGATCATATGTCACAGTTTTCACTATATTGCCAGTGCTGTTTTTATCTTATAGGCTAAACGATTGTAGACGCGAGTTTGCGTGCTCGGTGAGTTTTTCCTGTTGAAAATAATAAAGCAGAGAATTTGTATTAATTTCTGAGTATAAAATTATATTAAATCCTCAAAAACTCGTGAAATGTAACAGTGAGGTCAAAAAAAATATAATTGGTTTAAGTAATTATAATTGGTTTAATTAGGAATTATTTTTTCAACAACAAAAAATCGTTGAGCACACAAACACGAGACTAACTTTTATGCCTGTAATATAAAAACAATAGTTGTTATTATCTCAAAAATGTGAAGATATGATCATGACGGGTGCACCAACACAATAACAAAACATTTTAAAATGAAATACTGAGCGCGCGAAATTCAAAAAATGTTTTTACATTTTAATCACACCTGGTAATTATTTCTTTACGGTATGTCCACCCATGGAGTCTTATTATGCGTAAATTAGTAATAAATAAAACCTGAAAAGAGAATAACAGTTGTCTTATCTAATTGAAATCTCAGCCTCCGAATTTAAGAATTGCATGAAATGAAAAAAAAACTGATACATTATTTATGTAAAGAACGCCCTCAGTTATTTGATCACAATTAGTATATGAGAGGGGAGCATTGTAATTGAAGTCAGGCCACTTTGCTATTACCGCCAAAGTAGACAATCAGCGGTTCATTCTAAAATTTCAAGTGCGAAAAACTAATGTTTGAATCCACATTCGATTACTTAATTTGGCTAAATTGTAGAACTTCCACCCTAAATGCACTGAGTGGTGGAGAGATTGTATTATTGAATCTACTCTGAGAGGAAATTGTAAAATTGAGTTTAGCAGAGAGGAGATTCGACAGTCTCAGATTCTTATCGAGACGTTCTTTATCATTTCATAAAGACTTCAGATTTAAATAATAATCTCTCGGTTCATCCAGTTTTAATTCAGTATCAAACTTTTTAATCTCATTCAAAACATATTTAAAATCAATACGTAATGAATGTATAGTCAAATTTTAATTATCAATACATTCTTATAGAAGATACGAGTATATTTGCACACGAATATGTCTACAATATTATTCATGTTTATATATACATCAATGATCAAACCACAATATGAAATGGGAAAACAAGACTAAGATATTTCAACCGTAACAAGCGGTCTTCGTCAGAGTCAAAAACCCAGCTGTTTTGGGTTTTCAGTTTGGGTTGAAAGATCTTAAGTCTTGTTTTCCCATTTCATATGGTGGTTCGATAATTGATTGTTATTTCATGTGTTTATGTGAAATCTTTATATATATATATATATATATATATATATATATATATATATATATGTGTGTGTGTGTGTGTGTGTGTGTATTTTGGTAACAGACCTTCATTCATGCATGTTTCATTAAATGCCTTGCTTATTTTTAATCTTGTCCGTTTTTTGATAGCTTTTCTAATTTTCTAATATAATTTAATTTAATAATTTCTAATATAAACGTCGGAATTAGTGTAAGCAACCTAAATAATAAAACATTCGGGGATGTAAACATTGGTCTACATTTTACCTGAAAGATTGAAAAATTATATTAGAAAATTAGAAAAGCTATGCAAAAAACGGACAAGATTAAAAATAAGAAAGGCATTTAATGAATTTAATAATATATATATATATATATTTACAAGTTAATTGTAAGTAAAATGCATAAAGATAATCTATTTTACAACAAAGTATCAAAATATTTACCATAAAACTCAAAAATAGAGAAAATGCGTAGAGTTTTTAATCATATTTTACTGTAGTTACTAGAAGTAGAAATTAGTCAACAATAATTTAAACATATATTAATACGGTAATAACTGCTTACCTATGCGTGTCACACCCGAGTGTGACCGTGTTTATCCGAGTAAGACCGATGATAACCGAGTGGGGCCGAAGTATCCATCAATTGCCATGAGTGAAATAAAATTATTTGGAAACTTATTAAAAAAATTTGAATTGTTCTAATGATTTAATATTATTTTTTCTTTGTATTTTTTGGTTGCTTCGACTGCAATTTTATGTATTTATAAGAAATTATAGTTCAGAGTTTGTCCTATAACTGATATGATATGTTTGAAGAATAAAATTGTTAAATAGAAAAAGTTAACCCCATATTTTCTGGGGTTAAAAGAAAACATATATTGTTTTCTGATACATTCCATGGTGTTGTGGATGGTTATGAAACAAAGTGTTTGACTAATCAAACAAAACATCAGTTCTTTGTTAACTAGTTTGATATTGTGCTTACTTATAAATGAAGTTGAGTGCAGGGCATTCTAGACTTTTTATTTTAGTTGTTATTCCTGTTCTAATTGAATATATTATAGGCAAAGCAGTACAGCGCCTGTCGGGATAGCTATTATGTTAATAATTAAATACAAAATTAAGTTTCGCTAAAGGTAACACGACATTCACTGATTGTTAGACGGTACGAAGTTTACCGGGTCAGTTAATCATTATTATTGGTTAATTTCTATTGTTGACTTTGTTTCAAAATTTATTAATTACACGTTATATATATTAATTTACCATATTGATTTTTCATTTGAACAGACTTGAGGTGTATTTTCCACAACTGACCAGATAGGGGTAGGGACAGTACTGCTGATTTCACTCGGAGTGGACATTCACTCCTTGAGTGGAGTTGTGATAGAACACATGATCTGTCTTGAGATTAACCAAAGTATAACTGATTCGATTTGAGTTTTAGAATATAAGTATCATCATCCAACATCGTGTTTGAGATAGTTTAGTTCATACCACTTATGGTTGAGAATGTACTTTTTTTCATGATCCGACATGATATGTCGGACGTACCGACATATCAACATCACGGTAGAGATTGTATAATTCAATTTAACTTGTTGTAGTGAATTTAATATTAGTGAATTTAATGGATTTGTATAAATCCATCAAAATTGTAGCTCAGAATGTACGTACGTACCATGATGTATCAGAGTCGAGAATGTATAATTCATTCCACTGTTGGTTCAGAATGTATGTACCAAGACTCTACATAGGGGTTGAGATTGTACACTTCATTCTACTTGTGGTTAAGGATGTACGAACCATGATCCGATAATGGGGTTAAGAATATATGTTCTTAAAAAAAAAAACATTTTTTGAAAATATTAATTGTCAATCCCATTTTCGTGTAAAATATCAATTTGATCCATCAAAGATTTTGACGGAATTCCATGTTTTGAGGTCCAAAAAGTCGTTTTATGAAGTTTTTTCGATGATGTCTGTGTGTGTTTGGGTGAGTATGTATCCAAAGTTTGTGGTCACGCAACGGTTCAGAATCTTTGATGGATCAAATTGATATTTTACACGAAAATGGGATTGAAAATTAATATTTTCAAAAAATGTTTTTTTTTGACGCTAAACGGCTTATTTAAAAACCATGAAAATTGCTCAAAAATACAACCAAAAATTAGCAGTTTATAACAAATAAAGTCATGATATTTCAATCACGGTAAAGAACAATAAAGCTATTAAAACTCTTTGGGTAAAATTAAAGTGTGAGGAATGGACTCTTTCCTCAAGAAAGAAGAGTATGTTTGTTGACAAATAAACAGTTTGTTCATTATTCTAGTCTAATAGTTCATATCTATTATTTTTAAAAATTTCAAGCTTCCAGCTATAAAAGTTTTTAAATTACACTGAATAGCCGGCTTTGACTTTGATTTGAGTGTGTAAAACTGGCTGATTAATAACATATTTTTTCTCAATACATATGCATTCACAGCAACCTCATAACAATTTAAAGCATGTTATAAATGTAAATTTAATACAGATTTACACAGATGGAAGCAAGATAGCTGACAGTGTTGGCTCAACATTCGTCGTGATGGGTCCCGACAAAACATCGATTTCATCGGAAGGTAGGTTTAGATTGCGTGAATTTTGTTCTGTCAATGAGGCAGAACAGGTGGCGGTATTAAAAGCAACTGAATGGGTAAATAGGTATTCTGGGATCAAAAATACATTTGTTATAAATACTGATAGCAACGTAACACTCCAACTTCTAATAAAGCAAAAAAAAATTAATAATATTGTAAACAAAATTCTTACAAACATTATAGAATTAAAAAAATTGGGGAAAACAATAATATTTCGAAAGGTCAAAGCACACATAGGAATCATAGGGGACGAGTTAGCGAATGCTGGTGCTCTGGGGGGGGGGGGGGGGGGGGCAACAGCTTGGACTTTATTTACGAAAAATATCCCACGTCCTATATCAAAGAAAGCCTAGAATCAAACAAAGATTATCCATGAAACATTTCCAAATAAACTATAAACTATCCCAATACATGACAGGACATGGGCCATTTAAAGAATACCTGAGCAGGTTGAAAATAGCTCCTAGTCCATCATGCCCATGTAACGCGGAGACACCCCAATCTCGTAGACACTTGGTGTACGATTGCTGTTTGAGGGAACCACAAAGACTGGCTCTCATACGTAAGGTCTTTGTTTGTGGAGAGGAGTGGCCCGTTAGGTCTTCCTCATTAATGAAAAAAGGTTATTATAAAGAATTTGTAAAATTTTTATATAGTATAGACATTTAAGAAAAAGATATTAAATTGTTGAATTATGAATGAATGTAAAATAAGTATTTTGTAGTGTTAATGAAATAAGTATTGCATACAATTTGACGATGATTCATGTAGTACACAGTGGAACATGCTGGAATAAAATACAAAATAAAAAAAAAAGCATGCAGGAAAAAGGTAACACTCGCTTAGAGTAAATTGGATGTTTGATAAAGGGAAAGAAACATGATTTTTTATGAATACTAGGAAGCCGCAACATTTTTGATATAATAATTCTATAAATGACCAAAAATGTAAAATATAATTCAAAATTGAAAACATTCTTTGAAGAATAATAAATGAAATAATCCTCCATCTTAAATTAAAAATTATCTTAAAACAACATTTTTTCTTTGATGTTTCTGAAATTTTTCAGACAAAATCGGAATATTAACAAGTATTAAATGGGAAAATTTGGCTTAAATATTCTATGTAGAAGGAGGTCAGATTAAACTATGTAGTGATCCACTGGTTATTGGAACAAAAGCCATGTTCTGCTGTAAGATATTATTTCGTAACACGAAATCTACACTTTCGCTTTTCAAAAACGTTATTACTGCTGTAGTTATACTAATGATATTATATGCATCAGTGGGGTGATGTACAAAAATAATCATATATATTGATAAGTGGATCAATCACTATCTGTGCTACCCCCAGGGATGATAGACTAATAAACATCCCCCATTTATATTATACCCAAATGGAATATTATATACACAAGAAGTATATTATGTTTACTTATACTAAAGTTGAGTGTAGGCCACTACAGATTTTTTTTCTTGAATAGTTGGAAGTAATGAAGAAGAAAACCTTATCTTACCTCATTTATTTGACTCCAGAGTCAATATCTGTGCTTCGAGTAATCTATAGCACAAGTGAAATAATTTACTTTCTGTTATATACACCATATACATTAAATATGAATAACTACTAATCGTCTTATAAATTCAGTATTTTTTCTACACATAAACTAAAGATTATTTATTACGGAGGAAACAATTGATATTTGAATACAAGGATAATGCTAAAAGGGATGAATAGCCTGATAAGTCTGATTAATATTGGGATGGGACACAGTTCAGCACTTTATCACCCTAAAGGTTAGAGTAAAAATAAATCTGAAAGTAATTAATTTTCTCATTCAAATCACTTATTAGTGCTTTGTCTTAAAACCTTCATGGTCTGTAATTAACATTTAAGAAACAAAAAAACTGTGAACACCGAGTAATCAAATGTTTCACAGGATTTTTTTAAAAAATAATTACAGACATATATAATTCTCAATTTGTTATATATATATTGTATGTATATAATATATCTTGTGATAAAGTGTTGACCGTGAGGTAGACACAAAATACATTTATCAGGACTCTGTCAGTTCTTCAGGTTTAATTTGAACCTGAAGAACTGATCGAGTCATAATATTGCATATATTTTTATGTACACCCAGTATACATAAAATATATAGTTATTCTGTGTACCCAGTTTTGTATACGTAATAAGAAAATATGTGTATTTCTGAGTGCAGAAGCCGTTACAACATTCAATATCGATAAGAAAAGAAAATAAATAAATGGCTTAACAGTGTTCTATCCTAAATAAGTTATATAGTTTATCAACTAAAGTTTGAACCGTGGTATTTTTTTAAACCAACCCTATATGTACCAGAGTTATCATAAAAAAAATAGTGACTTTCTTATTTCAGTCTACAGGTGATCAAAGAATGGAGAGTGTTATCAAAATTTAGGGTTTTTTTCAGTTTTTATATTAACGGTGAATGACATCATAATAAAGTTTTACTTACCACAGTTGAAATCAACTTCTTTTAACAACTGAAAGAAATAATTTAATAAGTAATAAATACAATTCAAACCTTTCAATCCAAAGGCCACATTTTTTGTTTCTAAAGATGTCAAAAGTGAAAGGTTTTTTAAAAAAAATAATTGTCATTAACATTTTAAAGTAGAAACTTTACTCAATAGATTTACTTTAAATATAGTAACTCAGTAAGTTGTAGAGTAGTTTTGGTACGAATGGTATCAATCACACTATCTTATTTGTTAAACTGAGTTGACTGGTCTTATCATTTGAGCTTGAGGCATGTCCCTTGAATCGTTAGCATTCACTAAAAGAAATCCCATCAAAATTACAAATATTTTGTTTTTTTTTTTTAACTTCTAAATTGAGTGGAATAAACTGGATTATTCTCAACATAGAAATTAAGCTAAAAAGAAAACTGGTAACTTTTTTTCCCTTAATTGGTATTATATAAAATATACGAAAAGTGAGTCTTATTTCTTATGCATTTTTTTTACGAAATGGTGATAGAAACCAGTTTTGCTATCCTATTAGTAATAATAACCAATACAATAATTTGTTAACAAAATTGTTTTGGTTAACCATGTGAACACTGGGTAAATGTTTCATGATATTATTTATTTCTCTAAATAATGTAATTGTATAAGATGTTTATAAAGTCCTTTCACAATTTAAAAAAGTTTTTTGCAAAGGAGATAGAATGTTAACACATTCCGAGGTTATATAAGTTTCATGATTATATTTTATTTGCCAAATATAATTACTATAATTGACTGAAAAGGTTCTATTGAATGAAACACTAGAAAATTACTATTTCTCAAGGAAAAGGGTAGTGTGTGTTTGTTATGGGAACAAAAAAAAACCCCCAGACTCAGAAAAACTACAAGATGGAATTGCAACCATTTCTGAGTGGTTGAATGAATTTAAGAAGTCATGGATGGTGTTAATATAAAGTCACACAAGCAGGGAGTAAACCTTAATTCTTTCAGACACTCGAGCAAAGGGTAAACCATGATGAAAAGAGTTTGCAGTTGACACATTCAATCTACTTCAGGCATCAACTGTACTGATCAGAGTACATTTTAACGATTACACAACTTTAATTAATCACTCAGGGAAACTTAAAATGCTATATTCTGTGGATGCTATATGCTATAAACATCCCTCAACACTGAATACATTATTGATTTCCTTTGTGCAACTAATCCGTCCATCACGAATATAATAAATGTATCAAGAGCTTAATATCCATTCCTTCTTTTATAATCATTTCTAATTAACCGCGGTCTAAAATAAACATTACCTTTGTGAAGTTTGTGATATAGGACAAACACATAGTTCCCTAGTACTTCAAAAGAATTTTGTGTGATGATCAGTAATTTGTATAAGTCAGAGGTGCCCAAACTCGAGTATTTCTTTCTCAATTAAAAAAAATAGTCCTACAAAAGAATGTAATATAGATAGACATCAGTCATGCTTGACTCTATATAGTTCCCAATTTCACAAAATAAATGCACGACCATGAATGAACTTTAATTATAGGATAGTTTATATAGAATTTTTTTTTCGATACACCGATTAATTTGACAAATTTCATATTATAAAATTGAAAAGTGAAACTTAGTTATATTTCATCCAATATCGTCAGCAATTTACTTTACATTTGTTCTTTTAACAAAAACAAATTATGTCATTTTCACTTCACTTGTATTGTTTAGTTCATAAATATAAAAGGTGGTATTCATTAAATAAACTTTTAATGATTTATTAATGAGCTGTTAATGAAATTACTTGTTACCGTGTTAACCAGCCTTAAAAAATCTATTATGATAAGGATTTAAGCATACCCGAGGAAAAATGGAAAAACTTACTACCATTATATATTTCGAACAGCTGGTCTTCAAGAGAAAACCTTTAACAGAAGATGAAAGGAGAGAGGTATTTCTACTATTACTAAACTAAAAGCATTTCTCCAGCTTCATCTCCATTTTTTTCTTTCTCAACTAATTAAAATGCGATAGTTACTTGCATATTTTTTTTATTTTTAATATATGTCACTATGATTTCGTATATTGTATAATATTTAAGGTATGTTTAAATTGGTTGCATCGTAACATCTTCAATCTATTTTTCCCCCTTTACAGATATTTATTCAGCAAGTGTCAGTTACCTACATTTTAAATATTTGCGTTACGCCAGACACATCAAATTTGGGACACCCTAGCTTTATGTAATTAAGAAATTTCTTTCTTTAAAATTAAAGGAAAATTGTATTTTTTTGGTTTCAACTTGAGTTTTTACTTGAGGATAATAAATGAAAGCTGAAAATAAATTTATTTCTTGTGTTTCTTTTGCAGATGGAAAGTCTCTTTTGGCTTGTCTTAGAGACGACACCCTCAGAATTCTCGATATCAGGACTAACAATGTCGTATCAACCTTCAGGTAATCTGTAAAAAATGAAACATCCACATGAATCATACCCTAACTCCATACTAAAATAATATAAATACCTCAAAAGTTGTTTGATGTTTTTCAACAAAAAGAAAAAACATCGAGGCCATCTTTATAAGGTTTTTTTTTGGACCTTGTACTATCAAATAATCATCTACCAAAATCCTTAAGAGGGTACTTGTTGAAAAAGAGCCCCGGCAGTGCTTCCTATGAAAAGCAGCACAGCACGCTACAAGCAAGTTAGTAAGAATGATGATTTCTCCTAAAAAAAAATTATACATATATTTCAACCAGCCAGTGCAACATTAACAGATGTTAAGAGCACCGACAAAAACACTGTTTGTCAATAACAAATACAAAGATACATTGATAACAACTTAAAAAACTGACATTATTTAATATTGTCGATTTTGAAATAATTTAAAAAAAATTAGTGATTAGTTAATTAAAATACTTATAAGATACAGTGCATTTTAAAACAACTAATCTAATTTATTAATGTCAAGTGAATTTTAAAAACCTGTTTTGATTAATGTCGATTTTTAACAGCAACATGATGGCAAAGGAGGTCCTTGAACAAGTATTTCTGGGGAGGGAGAAAACCGTAAATAAGGTCGAATGAAAATATATAACAAAAAAAATTGTAAAAGAAATCTAGATCTCTACCCTATTTGAGGCTAATTTCAAAATGTTTATGACGAAAGTAAATCAAGTTTTCTTTTGTTGAGGAATAAAGGAGGAGGGAGGGTTATTTTAAAAGTAATGAATTAATTCAAACGGGAATTAATCTCCCACTCTTCACTCTTAACAATATGTTTACCCTTCAAAAGAGATTAACATTGCGAAGAACACCCACACATGAAACTCTAAATATTTTTTAATTTGATTAGTTTTTCCATCCACGTGAAAAAGCAAAACAAATGTAGTTACAAATAAGGAAAACACAACTACTAGGTTTAAAAAATAAATACATTCAAAGTACAATGACCGCTTATAGAACCGTATTGATCTCATTATAGAAAAATATTTATTTATAATTCAATCTTTCACTCCTAACTAATGTGACTGGATTCCTAAAACAACTACATTTTTTAAAACTCAATTATAAATTGAATTGTGCTTTTATAAACTGAATCCAACTTAAAAGAAAAATATAAACGCAAACCGACTTCAAAATATAAACCAAATATAAACTCATAAGTAGTGAAACATGAAACACATTTATACACGAAAAATGTTAAAACCAGTGTTTTCCCTCGCATATCCAAAAAAATAACTTATAATTTCTTTTAATAATTTTATAATGGCCACATTTAACTTGAGGAACTCCATATTACAGGAAAATGTAAACCAACAAGACTTCAGTTCCTCCAATACTCTTCTATTAATTTTAGGTTATAATTTCAACTATCTATGTCCTTCAAATATATAGGCTACAAACTTAACTACATAAAGTTCAAATTTCTTTTAAATATATTCTGGTTTTATAATTATTAACAATACCTACTAAAGTTACATTATAATTTTACGAAGCATTATAATTTTTGTTAGGTATTCTTATTACTTATAAAAACAAATATATATAAAGAAATTGAATTTTATGTAGTTTACCTAAAATTCAGTACGTTTGTAGCCTGATGATGTCTAACACATATTTGTCCTGATGATATATATTTGGTACTTGAGAATCTGAAGTCTTCTTATTTTACCATTCTCCTCTATAACAGATTTCTTTCGAATAACAAACTTACAACAAACATGAACATACATTTCTTTCAAAGAAAGACTAAACTCTTCATTCCTGAAACCTTATTACAAGGAGTTCTTCAAATTAAACAGTGCTTCTAAATCAAAGTTATAGAATTGTTTTCTTCCCATATACAGACTAAAGAAAACGCTTTTATATTTAAGTTAAAGAATTTCGAGTTAAGAATATTACATGTTTAACTACTGGTTCTATTTTCTAGGCCTGCTAAACAATTTTATATTCCAGAATGCTTCAAATTGCTTTAAATTTGATTTTAGATTGCTTTAAATTACTACATGCTTCCGGGTAAAACACAAACTTAAAAAAATATATTTCTCTCATTAATAGTTGCAAATATAAATACCGAAACGACAACGAAAATGTGGATGTCAGTCATAAAACTAGTTAAATAAATATATGTAAACCTTCAAAAAGAAAATTGTGGTAAAATTTTGTAATAAAAAACAAACTCATAGGTTTACTTATAAATGGTAGAAGAAACTTTTAAACATCCTTTACGCAATTTAATAAATAAAAAAACAAACACTTTTTTCCAAAAAGGAGATAGGGGTAAAGTTTTTTCATAAACAAGGAAAAGAGTTACAATTTATAAATCTGTATTGGGAGATTTTTGGGCTGAATAATTGTTAATTTTCTTTGAATTCATCAAAAGGAATCGAAGGTTTTTCTTTTAAACTACTTAAAATTTCTCAAGAAATTCGATAAATAGAAAACCTAAAAAGGAATTGTTTTTTCTATTTATGAGTACTGAAACTTTCAAAAGGAGTTGGTTGAAAAAATATATAAAAATGAATTCTCCTTACATTGAAAAAATCGAACTTTTTTTGTCATTCTTTCCAATAAATAAAAGAAAACTATTTTTAAAAAAGTTGGTGGGAAAATTTTTTCTAAGAAAAAAAATTAACTTTATGTATCAATAAGAAAAGAGGCATGTTTTGACATAATTCTTTTGCAGTTATCCTTTTGTTGCAACCTCCATGAAAATACTAAATTCAATGCAAATGTATGTTTCGACCGAGATTTAAGCGTTCATTGTATGATGTTGCAGTGCGGACGACTTCAAGGTTGGGTGCGACTGGACAAGAGCATCATTCAGTTCTGATTCTGACTACGTGGCAGCGGGGAGTGCCGATGGAACAGTCTACATTTGGAATGTGGCAGAAGGAAAAGTAGAGGCCACTCTTAAAGAACACAAGTAAACAAACTTCAGTATTAAATTCTGAATCAAACATAAAAAAAAACCCAATTCATTGACATCATAATATTCGACGTACTACAGAAATTTTTAAAGTTTTGGATATAAAACCAAACCGTCAATGTCGTTCGTCATAGTCGTTTGATATTTTGTTTTCTTGACTGCTTCATGACTTTATTCCCCTGTGTTAGTTATCAATCGCATAAGGATTAAGTACAACAGGTACGAGTTCAGTAAAACCAATTTCATATTTAACAGAAAAAGCCTAATGCCGGACGGTCCCATTTCTAAAATATGATGCAGCCAGATGAATGTAAGTACGGTTTAGCGCAAGGACTGATTCAATTATTCACCGGCGGTGATTCAGACTGTTAAGTAATTAATCCCTTAACCACGCACGAACATCACAAGGAACAGGCAAATCACGTTCTCTAAGTCGTAGAGTACAACCATTTCTTTATCTATATGGTTACAAGATTAGTGCGAAACTCTCAAGGATCGACATACTGACATGACATAGAAACCGTGTTGTTAATACCGGATTAAAGATGAATAGGGCTTAACGAACACGCCTTCCCCCACTTAATCAGTTCAAGCAAGCTTTTTCATGACATCTAAAAAATTAAAATGGTAAAAAAATCGTACAAAAAAGAAAAACTTTTCACATAGTAGATGATTTATGAAAACAACGCTTTCCTATTATGTAGTGAACTTCCTAAGGTTAAATCCGTGTGTCAGGAAATAAGAAGAATCAAAATCCTACTACTTTTAAATGGAAATCTATTCTCAAACCTGCCGCAATATAGCTAAAAATACCAATTAATTCAGTTTTCATCAAAACAGGAATTTCTTACACACAGAAATCTGTCGCTATCTGCGGGAATTCCAGTGATTCGCTGATAAGAACATTTGGTTTGATCTCTTAGTTCGATAGATCACTCCCAATTTCCAAATCACTCCATCTCCTAAATTAAGATTCTTTTCAGACATATCTCGTAGAAAATCACGCGGGATATATTTAAATAAAAAGATTTTCAATGTAAGTATCAATTACTTAATAAATGAAATAAAAATAAATAATTCAGGCTATAAGAGTCAAGCCTATATTTTCTAATTTATACCAATATATTAACAATTTCATGAAGATGGGTTCAAGAACAAAGTATCGTTTTGTTTTCTCTCGTCTTTTCCACCTCTTCTTAAGACCAGTAGATCTTGGATCACCCGTTTTAATTTTCACTTCACTTTTCGTTACCGAGGCAACTCAAGAAGGTCTATGTGTCTTGGTAATAAGTAAGTCCCTCGTTTATTATTTTCACGGAGGTCTCATCCTCCTCAGCTTTATTCTTTCAATATTCTTTAAGAACAGTGACAATTTCTTCCACTTCCTGTTATGCTAGATCGCTTTGTTTTCAGTATTTCCTCAATGTTGATCTCAGTGAAACTTTCACTTTTCAAACCTCAAGCCTCGACTTGAGAAACTTCTTTGGCTAGCTCTGCAGTAACTTTAGACGTCATTGTTCTCACCAGACACTGATCGTTGCTCATTTTAATTCTTCTAACTACCACTTACATAGTCCTTAGTTTCTTTTGACTATATAAAAAACATAACATGATCAAGATGGTCGGTCATCAAGCCATAAAGACTGGCCAAGAGTATTATTAACTAACAAACGAACTTGGAAAGACAATTCATTTACCTTCATATTGATATATCCTCCATAATATATATAACCTATAAAAAGAAAGTTGTAGCGGTTTCTTAGATGGATAACGCCCCA
This sequence comes from Hermatobates lingyangjiaoensis, assembly GCA_026182355.1. Taxonomy (NCBI): domain Eukaryota; kingdom Metazoa; phylum Arthropoda; class Insecta; order Hemiptera; family Hermatobatidae; genus Hermatobates; species Hermatobates lingyangjiaoensis. The sequence continues at coordinate 679,493 of JAPFBL010000061.1, forward strand.
AACGGTTCGTATGAAAAAAAAAACAACAAACAAATTAAGACGACTTGCCCTAGTTACTTATAAAAGGAATTAAACTTAAAAGTTTAGATATTAAAAAGCTAACACTTCATGAAAAATGAATAAAAAATAGTTATGTTCGGCTTCTGAAGATAGATTCTAGAATATCCGCATCTGACTGGTATTACACTATTCAAACTAACCATACGTAGAAGTCTATTTAAACCTCCTGACTTTTATGCGTAAAATAAACCCAATCCGCACTTTAAATCCAATAACAGTCTCTTCAAAGACTGCCATAAGATATTTTTGTATAGAAATTTACTTTTTATCAATTGTTAAAATTGTTATGTAATATATTTTTGGCCTTTTCCCAGACATACTAAAATATTACAGAGCATTATCATTGCCATAATAAATAAATATGATAATGCTAAAAAAAAAAAACATTTTAAAAATGACCCGACAATTATAAACAAAAATTATATTTAAATTGTTGGGTTTAATTATTAAACTCAGGGCAGACTATATAAACTAATAATTACTAGTTTCCATAACCATTTGGGCAGAGGATAACACTAGGACCAATTAATTGGTGAAGCTAATATCTGCAAAAAAAATTTTATTTCCTGAAAATTAGAGAAAATATATCATGATCAGTACATATTTCATCAAAGTTTAAGTGAATCGAATCGTTAAATTTGATGTATCTAAAAATTTTACGAAAAAAACTTCGTATTCAGTCGGTAATTAAAAAAAAAAAAAGTAAAAGTAAAACGTCAAAACATAACTTCCTTTTTTATCATTAAAAGTTTTATTTCGCATTTTAATCAATATTGGAACTTAAAAAAAAGCTATAAGGTTAGATTCCTCTTATGAAACCATTAAATTGATGAAAATGAAGATACTGAAATGAGAATGTTAATGAAAAAGAAAACAAGATTATAAACAAAAGGAAAACGATTGAAATTACACCAAACTTTGCTTAATTTAACTAATAAATATTTCAGACTTGATGGTCAAGAAATAGAAACATGTTTTCAGGTTCAAAGATAATTAAGTTGAACTTTAACTAGTCTAAAGTAAAGAAAGCTGATTTAAGCAGTAACGTGGAGTAACACTTATTGACTTAAACTTACTCTTCAATATATTTCGACAGTCCTTTTTCACTTAAACATATTGAACACCGATATATTATTTCACTCTCAGTTTTTTCTATAGTGACGCATAAAAAAAGCCGTTCTTCTTTCTCATGTGGACAGTTTTGCCTTAATTGGGTTAGTTGAACAAACGTAAAAAAATGTGATTGTTTTAAGTTAATCTTTTTTGAAATTGTAATATGTTAATTTAATTGCTCTTCATTATATAGAAAGCCTTAAATGATTGCAAAAATGGTAAAATGAACATTAAGTTATTGTTTTTTATTTATAAAAATTGAAGTAACATAAAACTTTAAACCTTTCGTTTTGCATATTGAAATTCCGATGGTACGAATCAATTATTAGAAAACTCTATAAGGAAATGTTTGGCAGCCTAAGGGTCATAGAGATGTTTATTGAATTTCTCTACCTACATCAGTTTAAATAATATGACTTGCAAATGTGGAAAGGAAAAAAAATGTTGAACCAACTGAAAATAGCCTTTTTCACTTATATTGGGTTATTTTACTTGAACCATTGCAACTACGTATTTCAAAAGCAGTCCCCGTGAATATTTTCTTTTTCCACAAATGTAATCATACAATGTTGATTCCCTAAAGCAGAGATCATCATAAAGAGATTGGGAAACACTGCCATAAGCCTTAATTAATTTAGAATGGATTATTCTTATATTTCAGCATTATTTTTACTGTCTACCTTATCTTCACCAGGTCTCTAAAGTACAATAAAAAAATAGATATATTTACTTGCTTATTTTTAAAAGTTCTTACTCTACAACGATTCCAGTTTCAAAATAGATAATTAAAAACAAAATTTAATTCACAGTTTAATGTTTTAACTCTAAAAAAAATAACTATTTCCTTCCTTTTCTAACTTTGTTTTACGAAAATGAAATACAATGGTACCGGCCGGAACAGCGATGATGAGGGCCAGGTTAGCTCAGTGGTTAACGTACTCGCCTCCGGGTAGGTAGTCAGAGGTTCGATCCCCACCTGGCTGTCGATTTATTCACGTGTGACGTAAATAAACCTGAGTACGTCGTCCCTCGGAGAGGACGTTAAGCCGTAGGTCCCGAACCTGTACGAAGTCAGGTACTCGTTAAAGATCCCTACTTGAGTTAGGTAAAATTTAGGAATCCCAATGTAGAATCACCGATTAAACAGACAGCCCGTAAACAGCTGACGGTATCCCCCGCAAGGAGATCGGTTTAAACAATAAAAAAAAAACCCTGCTATTATTACAGCGTTTGTCTAATGCTTTCCTTTTTTGTTTCAGGAGTTCTGTGATAGCCGTTGTTTGGCATCATACTATGAATATCATAGCTTCAGTAGAAAAAAACAAAAAGGCCATCGTTTGGGACTGACTACAGAGTGCCATACATTTATACTGTCCTACGTTTTCAACATCGCATTTAAACTGTGTTATGATTTTTAAATCCTATACAAAATATATTTTTATTTAGTAAACGTACTATGGTTTTAAATATGTATGTCAAATATAGTTCACGCGTAGTTTATATTCGTATATTTTATAATTCATTTAATGAGGGCATAAAAAAAACAAAAAACCCAAAAAACTCGGACTTGTTATTAAACTCGAAACTAAATCTAGAATGGGGAAGTATATGAAAGGGCTAAATTTTGAAAATAAAATACACAGCCATTGATCAGATTATAGAATATTCACAAAATATTTTTAAATTTTATATATATATATCATACATAAATTACATTTTTGTACAAGATCTGGAATATGTGAAGGTTTCTTTCAAGAGATATAATTTTTGTTTCTACAGTTGATTCTGCTTCTCTTCCGTTTACAGTACAAAACTGAATAACAAGTTCATGTGCCAAAGTCTAAATTTTTTCCACAGGGAATATAACAGATATTTTTATTAAAAAAAAAAAGAAGAAGAAATAAAAAGAGGAAAAAAACATGAGAGTATTGAAGTGAATTGAACTAATTCGAGATTCATCTTTTACAATTTTAAGGGAAGATTGTTTTATTGTTCATTAATTTCGAGTACCTGTGGGACAAGCCCATATAAAAATATTTTTTAAATTCTTTCAACTGATTTATAGAAATACTTATGAACAAAGTAGTAACAAATGTTTTGTAATGTAAATAAATAATAATTATATAAATTGACAATTATTTCGATTAAAACCTATCCCAGAAAGAAAACTTTAATATTCATTCTATCACAGACGTGTTAAAAACTGTCCATTATAAAACTGTAGTCAATAATAAGCGCTTGTTCTGTAATAAATAACGACTATTTACATAACGGTAACATAAAAGTACTTGTAAACTTTTACGTTAACAACTTAACAAATATGTATTTAAAATTGTAAGGTAAAAAGTGTGTTGAAGAGGTGGGGGACATTCATGTGTCCCCATTGTTTCCGCTACAGTTGGTGTCGACGCTCACAGACTTGATCAGTTCCTTGAGCTGTTTGTCCAACTGGCTTGCGAGACTTCTCCTCTTGAACCTGAGCGATTCGTTGATAACTTCCTTAAGGAGCTTGATTCTGACATCAGTGGAGCCGCGCATTCGCTCCAAGTGGGTCATCAGCCTGCTGTAGTCTGTAACATCGCGCCACGTCACTTCCCTTGTCCACCATCCAACCCCCAAAAACAAATTTTTCATCAACTTCGCAGCAAAGACAAATTCGTTAAAACTTCTAGTACCAACCACAAAGACATCACCACCATTGCTTCTTGGTATCACCTTCGCAGAATACCATTATTAATAACTAATAAATTCAGCAGAGATCTCTCAACTCTCTTGGACAGAAATAGGGAGAAGAGGACCTGAAAAGTTCTAAGGAACATAAGTAATTCAAAAAATATAGATTTTAATAAATAATATTCTTATTAAAAACAGCCCCTACCAACCTCAAGATGATTATTTATTACATAAACGAAATATATATCAGGAGGCCCTTCGTGGTTTGGCATAGCGTTGTTTAACTAATTTGTATTTGCACATACCGTACGCCAAAAATCCCTTGTAAAAATTCCAACAATTTTTGAATAATCATGTGCAACCAAACAGTAGGGGAAAATTCTGTTAATTTGCATTCTAACATTCTAAATTATAGAAGTATAATCTGTTGAATTTATTAGGCTCAGAAACTTTAAGAAACTCAGAAACTTAATGCTCTTAAACAGAAACATTAAGTTAACAGAAACAACTAAAGAATTGTTTTCAATTACAATAAATTGCATTTAAGTGTGCAGTCTAATTTTGCATAATCACAAGTTATTAATAAATAAAACCTTTCTAGGTCAAGCACTCGCATTAGGAAAGTACAGAATGTTTATAAAATCCCTTGACTACTGGAAACGTATACATCTGATAGATAGAATATGTTATCCAATCTTCTATTTACTGAGCGTTTGCCAGCATTTTCAATTGTATTGTGAATTTGCATTTAATTGAACTTTATTGGCACCTTGTTGATCAAAAATGTTTAGTTAGCATCCTATAAAATTGGTTACCAGTCAAGGAAACAAACACGTCATCTGGATGTTAGGTTATTAAAACAAAATCGGGCACTTAGACTCAATAAATCATAAAATTAAATATTGAAGGTACTCATCGTCACTTTTGAGAATCTGTTTATTTCGATCAGTAAGGAATTTGTAAAACAAGCATAGAGTTTATAGGCAAGGACTTGAGATTGAACCTTGCAAAGTACAGCTCTTATCAAGCACTAGAACAATGGTCGCGGTCGCGCACGATGGAGAGTGCTGTGCGCTTCGTAAATCAACCGTCACCCTATTTCCTAGCGTTATTACTTTGAGATCATTTCAGTGATTAAGCAACTTCAACGTTTAAGTGAAACCAAACTCACATGTGTGTCAATTTAAGGATCAAAGTACCTTCATAAGTCGATTTTATTATGTTTTTAAAATAACACACAATTCAACCCCTCTCTAAGTGCATTAAATGAGCAAAAAAAGGACTTCGCTATTAATAAATTTCCATATATGGATTAATTTACATTTGACTATTGTAAAGATAGTTTCAAGTGCCAAGCGCAGTGCTTTTCATTCATTTCATTTTTTTCGGGTTAAAAGAAAAAGAAAGTTCAATACAAAGTATGTTAAGTCTAAAAATTAACAAAAAAAGTAGAGCCAGCTGACAAATCAACTCAAATGGATCTAAAAGCATTGAAGTAGAATTAATTGGGGACCTTGATTTTCAAATCATGAATATCCAGGTAACTTCTTTTATTCAAATTGTTGTATGGTCTATCAGCAACTACGTTTATTAACGTTCCTGAAAAGAAAAGAGTGCTAGGGCACTCTTTCAGAAGTGAATCCGCGAGATTTGAATGTATACTGCAGAGTTTCCGACGTAGTGTGAAAATAAAGATATAATATAACTTCAGGTAAGTCTGAAGGAGAAGATACAGTTTTTATTTATCAGAGATGTTAAGGGATTATAGGATTCTGAGCAGGCTTTTTTTAAATAATTAAATTCATGTACGCGTATAAAACAGTGAACCAGAAAAAGCTGAGTCGATAAAAAAAATGGGGTTATTTGATTATAATCGATGACCTTTAAGGCAGAAACAGCAAAAAAAATATCATTTACACCTTTTCATTTGATATGTTCTTTATATTATACTTGTCAATATGTATTACATTCTTTTTACCCTTTAAAATTTAATTTCATAAAATTAGAAAAATGTAAAAATCTGTTAGGGGACTTAAATAATTAAATAACTAATTTAAATAACTAATAAATTAAATAACTATTAAATAATAAATAAAATTAATTAATTAAACAAGACAAGTACAGGAAAACCCACTTCAGTATTGTTGAAAGTCAGGTGCAGCTAAATGAAAGAGAGTTACAAAAAAAACAGTCTGGATTGATAAATGTTTGAAGAATCATAAGACTTAGAATCTTGTAAGAAACAAAAAAGAACAAGAAAACAACATCCAAACTAGTACAACTTAAAATTTGAAAAAAGTTTAAGAATTACAACAAATTAAGACTAAAATCTTATTGATTTAAGATTGATAAGGACGCCCTACTGACATTGTACCAAGGAAGACAAACACCTACAGTCATGAAGACGAACAGAATGACGCATCAATCAATCAAGAGTGACTAAAGATCAAGACGACATAACGTACAAATCGCTGATATTACCACACTTCAAAACAGCTGACATTTAATTTATAAACAATCATGCATGGAACTTTAATAATAATATAAAAATCAATGTAGGTTTACACCAACAAGTAAGAGGAAACAAAATTGGTTCTTTCGTCTCTCAGTCATTCATGTTAACCCTCTCTCTTAAGAACAAAAGAGCAAAATAACAGCAACATGTAAACAAAACCGAAAAAGCGAGCACAGACTTCGAACAAAAATACTTATTCCAGTTACAAGAGATAAGAGAAGACAGAAAATATGTCAAGACCACACATGTAAGCTTATTAACGCAGTATTAAATAGTCCCGTTTTTTTATTTGATATTGTTTTAGAGGTTGATTATTTCACATATTTACTGTAATATCTTTTTTTTATGAATAGCGATGCCTCAATAAAATCCTGAAGCTACTCTATAAACTACAGTTTAAAATTCTTAAGTAATTCCCAAGGAAACACGATCATTCGGGTAGTACTGTAAATACTCATTCGCCACCAATGAATTAGCAGAATGTTGAACATCGCAGGGACTATGAACATGCTGCACTTTCATGAACTGGCCCTCGTCATAGTGTGAGAATAAATTAATCTATTCATCAGAATTAATAACTACATCTGAATCAAGAATTATTTATCGTAACAATATGTGCAAATTATTTAGTCGAAAGATCTTAGTCCCATTTCTGAATTTCTTAACACTATTTAAACAATTATGTACTTATATATATAATAAAATCACAAAGAGAAAGCAAACAAAAGAAAATGCATACCTCACTGCGATATTATGTCATCAGGAGAGTGAAGTGAACCAATAGGAAGGCTTCCCTCTCCCAAGAACAACGGATGCCCACAATCAAACGAATATGGAATTTGACCCCAACAGACTTATTAAAACTTGGAAGTAACAGAGGACACATAAAGGAAAAGGTACATATTGTAGTCGATAATTCGAAGTGTTGTTCATGATAAGGAGAAGACTAAATGAGAAACAGTAATGTCCTTCAGGTGACTCAACAGAGGACTGGCAGTAGTTCAAACCCTCTCTTCGTCTTCTCCTGCATCTGTACTACCATTCGTAAAGTCGACTATACTAAACACTTTTTCCTGTATCAGTCTACTTGTAACTTCCAGCCTTTAGTAAGTCCTTTGGATTATATTTTCATTTTCAAATAGTATATAAGTGGCGATAAGATAATCTCTCTTTAAAAAAGAAAATTGTTGAAATTATCAGTAACTTCATGATGGCTACTTTCTTGCTGACATTCTCTAAATTCGGTGGCCAATATTAGGACAATAAGCTAAATGATCAATTCAATCAAATATTCCCGGAAGAATGAACGTTCATTCAAAGTTGCACCTTCTATATACATATAGATGTTTTTCATATCACAACGTCTCCAAAAAAATGACTGTTCTCATTGAGTAGACATCTAAGTAAAATAATGTGTTTAATTTGATTAAAAAAGAAAATTACCCAAATATTTCACTTCAACTGAAAACATTCAACTCCACTGTTAAAGGTGTTAACGAAGTTATGCAGAAAGTGTCGTTACCTCCAGTATCTACTAGGAGACAATTCTCTTTTTGAGTCGTATACATGTAACTACCGGATGATGGAAGCTCTTAGAAATTACCATCATTGAACAATTTTAATTCAAGAAGTTCTATCAAAAACATCATTACTTGTATCCACTTTCCTTAATGCAAGCCCAAATTAAATGTTCAACTGTCGTAAGATATACATAGTATGTTAAAACACTAAATAATTATCTATTGGTTGTTATATTAATAGAGCCTGCCGACTGTGTAGCTGTGAGGTAAGAATGCTGCAGTTGATGCAGAATTTAAAAAGTGTGTATACTGATGGCAAAGCCAAAAAGAAGGGATTCAGCTGTTGGGTTAAAACAAATAAAGTACTGACTGCGGCCTGGCCTCCGAACTTCCTTGTAGGCAGCTGCCCGGATCTGCAGATTGTGCTTCCTCGTCACCTCCTGGTTAGGAGGAGGTTCTTCAACGGGATCAAGTCTTGGAGGACCGTCTCCTACAGTCGGCTCTTCAGGCTCCGTCCGACTGTCGTAGGGTTGTAATACTGGGGGTCCACTGGTCAGGGGTTCCAACATGGGGGGATCTTCCGGAGAAGGGCTTCTTGGACTTTCGTCGTCCCCTGTTTAGAAAGAAACAAAAACAATTAAATAATTTCCAAGCAAACTTAAAGCATGCGTTATTATTTAGTTAAGATTCCATTTTAGCCAAAGTAGAAACTACGAACCGTGAAAGGTTTTCATCTGGCTTTTCTCACATAAAGATTAATACAACCATATTACCTTTAGGAACTGAATCATCTTTTTACTATTAAATAATCAACATACTGGTTTATGGTTACACTCCTATAACCATACTGTAACTTTATTTGACTCACACAATGCAAGTTATCCACACTTACTTGCTTATCCGCTTTATAATTATTATTAACTATTCATTTATTTAAAAGCAAATGCCACATATTTCTCCTGACTACTTCCCAGTTATATTTCATAACAAGGCAAAACACTCCATAATTTTTTTTACTATCTTTTACAAAAACTTGATTTTCAGTAAAATTAGGTCTCAGTTTCGCAGGTAAGTCATTCAAAATTTTTAGATTTTCTTTTGATTCTACTATAAGTTCATTAGCTATTGGCATGTCTGGAGTCAAATCTGGAAGCTTGGTTCGAATGTTTCCATTAAATAACAATGATCCGGAAATAATTCAGTTTAGTTCCTGCAGCAGTTTTTCAGTGAAATGAGACAATTTGTAATTAACAAAAATAATAATAATCTATTAGTATCATGTAATTATTTCTATTATATTCCGCTACATCAATTGCCTCACGTTCATATGAATAAGGAAGTGAAGTACTCTAATATTCGAAATGTGTAGAAAGTCTTTTGACATTCCTAGCCAATAAAATATAGAACGAGTTCGTGTTTTACATTTAAAGATACCATTATGAGAAGCATGAATTAAATTTAGAAATTTGAAAGAGCAAACAATAAGAAATTATTTAACAAAATTACAATGAAGGGGATGATTAAAACAAAAATTGCATTTTACTAAAAACTTTTCACGATATTTAATGAAGGCAGAAATCTGAGAGGAATCATATTTACATTCTCACCTAGACCTGTGTCCAATTTAAAAGTTAACTTAAAACGCATTTATTTGAACTGCATATATACAAGGTTTTAAGTTACCTGTTTTGCTGGTTTATTAAGTAGGTTATCAGTATGTATTACATCTGACGCTTCATTCACAGAAGTTTGCGCTCCGTCGATTAGATGATTTGCACAGTTTATCATTTTTTATATCTTCTTTTAACTTTACAATGACTGCAGTTTTTTCGTAAACTGGACACTATCTTGCTGACCCACATTTCCAGGTACACTTCGTTTCATGAACAGATTTAATATTATCAATTCTTTTCTTAATCAAACTGTCTACTCAGATTCATGTTGAACTGTTGCTGAATATTCCTGAATACTCTGAGAATTCATTTTCTTGTCTCTGCAACTCGTGCTAATTTAATAGCAGCAAGATCAAATCAGGTTAGCCAGAAGGCTAACACATCTATCAAACATCCACATTATGACCTGTAAGATGGTCCGCACTCTTCAGAAGCAAAACCAGATTAGACATCCTGATTTCTTTAACTGCTTTAAAAGAATCAGCCAATTAATTTTCCTTATAGAGAGTGAACTGAATTTAAAAGTTTGAACTACTTTTATTTCGAGGCACACAATAACACAATAATTCCAAACATGTTTTAAACTTCCGTGTCCTTTAAGAGAGATATCTTTTGCTCTTCGTCTTTTATTTTAGATTAAGCTTGAAGAAAAATCATAAACTTCTGTCTCCATCTTGGCCACTCCGCCATTTCAGTATTAAAGTCAAAATCTCCAGATGAATTAACAGCATATGATATCATTATTATTAATAATATATACAATAATCGGCAACACAATACACTGTTCTTATTATAAAATAATAACGTTTATCTAACACTCCTGTAACCATAATGTAACCTTCTTTGACACAAACTCGTTACACTATCGATTCATGACAATACAGGAACAACTAGGCAAAATTACTAGTTACCACGCAGAACAAAATAATAGGCGAATATTGTTAGTGCGCAAATGTTAGTGTAAATTAAATAAAGACATTTAGGGCGTGCATTACAAATTCAAACAATTTCAATTTGTTCACCGTACATCAACAAATTAGCGCTTAAATGAGTATTGAGATTGACCCGTCTCGTATGTTGTATATAACTAATGTGAACCTCATTGATACATCTTTACTGACACTAGGAGGGCTGCTCTAGAGATGAAGAGAAGCCAAACCGATCGAGCACTATAAACAACGTACGAGATAAAACGCTTTCAAACAATTCTTACTTAATAAGACAAAAATGACTGAACTGGCAACCGGTTGAAGTTTAAATGATCATATTGAAGATTGACCTCTGTCACGATTTTTTGAAAACACATATTTGAAAGAGGCCGATGTAATATTATTTTAAACTTATTTAGCTATGTTTGATTTTTTTTACTGCAATCCTTAGATTAAACTTTAATAGATTATAAAAATCATTAAACACAATAAATAGAAATATCTAACCTATAAAATATTTGAAACTTGATACAGTGTGAAATGTTGAATTCGGTCCTCACATTGAAAAAATTTGCCCTCTTTATTAAATACTTTAATAACTGATCCAAACAAGATTTGCGAATAACGTCTAATGATGGATTCATGTGTTCAGTAATGACTTATGGATGCTCCGTCTGGTTTAGAGTTCCACCTACGAACAAGGCTTGTATCCAGATTGTTCAAAATAAGTGTGCCCGCCTTATAGCCAGGGCTCCTTGGTACGCCCGTAATTTTGATATTCACCATGATTTAAAAATGGAATCCATAGATAGTTACATCACCCGACTTACTACCAATGAAGACAACAAACTACCTACTCATCCGAACCTCCTTGTACAAACTCTAAATCCTGCCACCAACCTTCCTCAACCTCACTGAATTATTACTTCATCCACTGACTATCTGACTACTTTCCAACTCAAAGCTAAAAATATTGAAAACCATGACTAACAAGACCACATGGCCGCGAATACGACATCATTACTGTACAGACGAACTTAATATCTGTCATGAATTACTGACAATACAAGTTATAGTAGCACAGTAATCAAGCAGTAGAAGGCCTTTGCTCTGGAACTGCTACTTACGACGTGCACTATAGTGCGCGGATATATTCGTTGGTGGTTAGTCGTTGATGTGTATGTAGTCCAGTGGTATCGTCCTTGGCTTTAGTACCAACGAGTACAGGTTGAAATCAAAGTCAAAATCCTAGATTCTTAATTTGCGTAGTGAAGATCAAGACTCCTGGGCACTTGGGTCCGTTTATTTAGGACTTCAGGTAATTTAAGACTCCCTAAGTAGAAACAACTCGGTCACATTTTCACCATAAATAAAATACCTATGTTATGGGCACAAGTAGCCTCCAATAGCACTGAAGCCAAAAGAATAGTTAGTTATTTCAAAGGCGTACAATTTTAGGCAGCTTTCTATAGTGGAAAGTGGGGCTGGCCCATTTTTTATTTGCCACACATTTCAATTATGGGAAATTGATATTATTAGTTTGATTCTACATAGGGAATTCTAAGTTTTACTTCACTGAAGTTTATTAGCGAAGTATCTCTAATGAACACCTGACTGAGTTCAGTATCAAGACGACAGTTTTACATCCCCTCTGATGGACATTGTCAAAAGATTTTCAACTCTCATATGAAAAATCTAAAATTTTTTTTTAAATCTTAGAAAAAAATCGAAGCTAATATCAATAATTTCTTTTTTATTTTTCTTCAGTGCTAAATGTTAGCACAGTACCTGTTAAACAACTAACCCTAGCCAGTACTTATGGACGTTGAGAAAAAAAAAACAACAAACAGAAATATGGTGGCACTTTTCACTTCATCCTTAATGATTTCCGGATTTCACAGCACAGGAAATATATAATCGAGTTAGTGGATTACTAAATTAACGGAATATGATAACCCTTCCATTAAAATCAGAACTGAATGATAGGTAATAGCATATTAGTATTCACAATCACAGATACTATCATTGTAGGTATTCAGTGCCCAGCAGCCAAATTTCGGATATCAAGCAAACCATCACAATATTCTACTGTTGTCAACAGTATATTTCTCAGCACCATGGCTAATTAACTTCCATGGTGAATTGTTACATTTTCACATTCGTTTTATAACCTGAAATATTACTCTTTTTCATATTTCACATGGTGTCATGGATGGTTATGGAACAAAGAGTTTGACTAATCAAACAAACATCAGTTCTTTGTTAACTAGTTTGATATTGTGTTTACTTATAAAATTAAGTTGAGTGCAGGGCATTCTAGACTTTTTATTTTAGTTCTTATTCCTGTTCGAATGAATATATTATAGGTAAGGCAGTAAAGCGTCTGCTGGGATAGTTATTATGTTAATAATTAAATACCAAGTTAAGTTTAGCTAAAGTTAACACCACATTCACTGATTGTTAGACGGTACGAAGTTTGCCGGGTCAGCTAATCATTATTATTATTATTGGTTAATTACTATTGTTGACTTTGTTTCCAAATTTATACATTACACTTTATGTTTATTTAATTTATTAAAGAAATATAAATCAGAATTGAGATTATATGGTTCACCCACTCGGGTTGAAAGTTGTACAATGAATCAGATATAGAGTAGTATTGTTCTATTGATACTTTGGATAGACGTTGTAAATTCTATCTATTGTTAACTTCAAGTTGTTGAGTTACCTAAGTCGCCATTGAGGAAAGGAAGAGTAGAGCCGGGAGTGGGCGGCGGGGACTCCGGCGGCTCGAGCTTGGGAGGAATGTAAGCAGGGGAGGCGGGCAGGGCGGGCGACAGAGGTCGGCGCACAGTCACCTCCCGGGGAATGGGGCCCGGCTTGCGTTTGTGCGGCCTCGTCGGCTCGTTCTGGCCTCCAAGACTTCGCTTCGACCCACCGCCTCGCACGCTCGAGCTGGCGTTGCTCGTGCTGCCCACCAGGTCTATGTCTGCCTCGTCCACCATCATCCTCTGTGAACAACAAAGAAAAACTACTTCAAAAAGAGGAACCCATACCAAGCACTCTAGCAAAGCAGTCACCCACAGGTATACTCCTGCCAAAAGTCACCGCCAACCAATCAATGTTATAAACGAAATTGTAAGAGCAAGAAAAAAGAACTTACACTCTAAACAGCCATTAATAATGCCATTCGAAAGAAGGGTTTTATTATATTAATATTTTATTTAAACAAATTTTAGGGTAAAAAGAATTGTACAACAGACACTCATCCTTGATTTTAAGCCTGAAGAAGAACACTAAAGTTCGAAACGAGTTGTTTATATTAATAAACTTCTACATGTGGAGACTATTTCATTAACTTTTTTACCTCACAATAAGTGAATACTACACATAATAACTGGTTACACTACCTTAGAGTTAAAACAAATTATTTGTTAAACAAATAAAGTTCTTGTTTACATTTTCACTGACGTTTTAAACTCTGAAATATCACTATTTTCTCATTTACACAATTCAAAGTTAAAATTAAGGAAATATAATACTTATCGATATTAGTTTTAATATTGCATTAGCTGTGTTTCACATAACACGACAACATTAATGATTACACAGTCCTTAATTCAAGTTCTTAATTTGTCTGACTGGGAAAATATTCTTTTTCAAAATCCAAACTGTGGATGAAACAGTTACCGTAAAATTATATAACAGTACCAAAGAGCTTGTTAGCAATATCATTAGAAAAGTCAAAATTCGTACTTTGTCTTTATAGCATGAAAGTTTCTGATGTAGTTTATAATCAAGAGAAAAATTTTAGCTCTACACATTAGAAAGTAAATTACTTCAGAATTACATTAGAAAGTATGTACATGACAACATTATTAGGAGGAAAAAGATACATGTTAATACAGGAAAACAGTCAATTTGTTCTTTATGCAGCCAACTAAAAACTATAAGGATAACAAGTATATGACAACACGAAACAATATTCAACGAAATTTTGCAGTTCTTGTTTTCTGATCACTTTCCAGGATTGAAAAGATTTTATGAATGGTTTCTTAAAATTTACTAAGTAATTGGAAAGCCATTTATGGGTCCTTCAATAGAAAATAAATTAATATAATTGATATTTATTGTCATCAATAACAGTGTATCCTTATATCGATTTTAAACTATTATTTATTAATATAAAGCTGAACTGTTTCCTTTCGTTCATTATTTTTTGAACTTTTTGTCTTTCTATTCGACAAAGTTTGAAGATTATTTTTGATTGAAAACAATGTCACCAATATTATATGACTCCTACGGGAAACTTTTGCTTTACTGATTCTCAATCTAAGAGCAATAATTTAGTCCTTAACTGGCTACAGGTAGAGTCGATTTGAAATTGAAGTATGAATGTAGAGTAGAAAACTGAAAGCGTCATGGTTTTTGGGCTCTACAATGATCTGGATAAAACATTTGAATTCCAAAGATGGAATTCAAATATTATATGGGTTTCAATGTACAATCATGGTCAGTTACCGAGATAGTAAAAGATATTAAATATATTTTTGCACACTGATTAAAATGCAGTCATGAATTATATTGGATCATATTGGAGTATTTAAAATTTGATTAATAAACTCCCGGGGAAATGATATTTACCACTACAACTGGTTATAAAAAAATGCTTTGCTCGAATAATACCTTGTCAATTTTGAAGGGATTTCCGAACATATGTTGTCGGACGGGAACAGATTCGACCTCACGTAAGGGAGGCAAAGATTTCTTCAAATATTCCTGGTAATTACCCATCTGACTAATAGGCATACTATGAAGAACATCTGAAAACAGAATTTATTAGAAAAACTATATAACTATCAGCAAGAATATCTTAAACTACCAGTCTTATATACATAGTGTGAATATAAAGTCCATGTGCACCAGAAAAATTTACACCTCCGTTAGTTTTGTGAAAAAAAGGAGCAATATAACAGAAAACATTCAAAATTTAATATTCGACTTCTGTACGCATTTTAAGTAGAAGTAATTATTATTAATTAATAATTAAGTAATTAATATTTTATTTAATTATTGTAAATAATTTATATTATTATCAAAAAATTATTGACTTCAATTTTTTTAAGAATAAAAACAAAGAAAATATTTTTTTTTAAAAAAAGAATCTATGAAAACAAAAAAATGGTATACAACTAAGCCTTGTTCATTAGATGGCTTCAAAGTTAATCTAAGGAATGAGGCCACATCACTTGGCATATGTTTTTAAGATCCGCAAACTAAATTACACTTTTAGGGTAATAGAGTATTTTTAGAACTAATTATATTATTTAATGACACATTTAGGGTCGATGTAGACAGATCTTAGACCTATTTATAAATTTCTTACTGTGCTTCATACGATGCATTTCCTTTAATTAAGAAATATTCATGATCAACATAGAATTTCAATTTCTTAAACCTCACAGATATTTTTTAGATGTAAATCTGAAGAAAAACACTAAACGCGTTGTTAGTTTTGTTATTGGACTTTTTTTTTATTTTGTGCGTGGAGACATAATTTTTGAAATTACCCAACATGAATTTCAATTTTTTTTTTTAAAAAAAAAAGGGGTTGCCAAACCTAATATATCCTTAGAAGGAATCATATAAAGGACCCTTCCTGATATAAACAGTGGACTGTCACATTACACTAAGTTGCAAAAGGAAAGACGTATATGAGAGGACCATATAAAATCATGGTGAGGCCTTTTCAGACAGTCACGGGTAACAGCTGGTTTCACACTTAAAATGACCGCTCAATTACCATCAAGACAGTGTCCTACTATGCTAAGAAGGTGAAATAGACGCTTAACAACGAAAGCCGACACAGCTCATGCTATGTGTCGGGAGCATGGAACGAACAGACTTTGAGTATCCCTCTAACCCAGTGATTAGCGAAGTCAGTGTCACGTCACACTGAAGGACCACCCACACAGAGTATAAGGTACCGCCATTGTCTAATGAATTTATACATCATAATACTTCTATAAGCAACCCAAGATCAATAAATGCGAGAAACATATACAAATTATGTTCAAATATAACAAAATAATATAAATCGTATGAACAGTGTACCTTTTCCTCATATTTCAATAATATATTTCCAATTTGAATCATGTTTTTCTAAGAACGAAACAATTTATTTAAAATCTATTTTAATGTGTATATTTTAACCATCGAAATAAGAAAAAGTTATTTCTTGAAACTTCTAAAATATCTTTATAGTTCTCTTACATTGTGCTGTGGAGGTACCAGACGTTTAACAAAGCTTGACTTTCCTTCCCAATAAAATGTCTAACCCACTACACTAACGTACCGAGGTTTGTGCGGATCCGTAGGACAGAAATGCCAAGAGTGGACATTGGATAAAGGAAAAGAAATGGTTGTACTCTCTAAAATAATCAAGATTTATCGCAAATTACACAAAATATGTTCCTACAGATACCGGAAATAAACATTATCTTGTTTTCATAATTTCATAGAAATAATATTGGGGAATTTCAAAAATTACGTCTGCACACGAAAAAGTTTAATATGGAAACTAACAACGCGTTTCGAACATTTAGTGTTCTTAGTTTTTTAGTTAGTGTTCTTCTTCAGATTTACATCTAAAACAACTGAAGAAGAACATTATTAACGCGTTCGGAACGCGTTATTAGTTTTTATATTTAACGTTTTTTGTGTGAGGATGTAATTTTTGAAATACCCCAATACGAGTAAATACCACACTCTAACAGATTGCACAAGTAATGAAATAGTAACAGTGTAGAACAATTGGAAGAATTACCTTGGTCTATAAGACGAGTGTTTTGACTGGAGGTTTGAAGGAAATTTGCCCTCATTTTGATGACCTGATCCAACAGTTGTTTTCTTGGAATATCAAAGGCATTTTTGTAGCTCTGACAACCAGTTCTGGCAGCTCTTCGGTGAGACACGCCGACTATGAATCCTCCAAATTCATTTAGTTGTTCCCTCAGAGCGTTGAATTTATCTGCAATAACTGATACTTTGAGGAAATGTTCACTTATTGAGTTAGTGAAAATGTTTATTAGAAAAAAATAAGAGTTATATTGGGAAAATGAAGTAAAAAGCTAATTACAAAAAGTAATTAGTCAAAGTCATAGTCATATTAGCATAAAAAATAAGTTTTACTGAAAACATCTCGTTTCAAACATGTACTATTATTTCTCAAGTTAAATAAAAATATAAGAATATGGAGACTGAAAATAATATTAATTAAGAAGTGTACTTCTTGTACCGTAGATGACACGTGAGACAGAACACGACGAACTGGAAACGCGATGCTTGCATGGAGAGATTGTCTTCAACGTTTCTCAACATGAGTAAACGCTGCATCAGGGTCCTTGAGAGGACAATCGTGCTGGTGTCAGGCCTTTTTCGACCCCGACCACCCTCTTTCAAACACCAGTAATACCTGGTTGATTCAACAATACTACATGGCTTTATAAAACTTGAACCTTTTCAAAAGGACTGAGGGCCATTATGTCAAACTGCCATAAGGGTTGGTGTTAGAAAGCAGTTAATCATACCACTTACATCCTTACAGGGCTATAAACTCTAATCAAAATACTATAAAGTTTTTAGTTTAATTCAGTTTAACTTAACTTATATACAAAAGACACCTTTTCGTAACAAAAAGAAATGATCGGCCTTTATTTGTAAGGGCCCCTGGTATCAAACAGATGCTCAAAATGTCATACTCGGCAATGGGAATTAATATTTTACGACTAGCGGAGGGTTCATATTTAGGAAATATTTAAGTACAAATTCAAAGAAGTACCTACTTGGAGAATATAGGACAGACCCATTGTTCTACTTGAATTTGCACCTAAACTGAATTGTTTCTGAATATACAAATTAACCTCTTGTAAAATATTGATACCGACTGACAAATATAGGAAAAAATTCAGGATATTACTGAATTTATGCAATCTCATCACAGGGCAGCCTCAGATGAGATTGCAGAGGGATCTGGGTGCCTTTTTCCCTTCAGCGGTCTGAAACCATCCAAATGTTTTTCAACTTCGATTGCTATGTTACTAATTTCATTTTTTAACTTTTATTTTGGCCCTTCTATAATCTTATTGAGCCTTGGAATACACTGACTGCACTCCCTCTCTCGTGGGGACTATACTGCATTGGAGCTGATCGTGCAACTGTACTGAAGTAAAACTTTTTAAACTTCCATTTATGAAACCATGTCCACCCTTAGTGGACATCGTGTCAAGTGTTACGATAAAAGGGCAAATGTGACAAGAATGTATTACATCAAAAAGATACATTATCAAAAATTGTTTCTAAAACTAACAAAATGGCTACTAACTGAACACATTATGTAAGCTCTTAATAATGAACGTTTTCCGAATACAGTAGAGTGGAGTGCTAACAATATCAAAAAGGCAACAAACTGGCTTTCCTCACTCTCTTAATCTCTCAACTCCCGTCAATATCATCTCTTGTCAAAAGAACTTTATTTCTGTATGTAGTTATGGTATCTTATTTAATTTCAGTTCACTCAATGGTCACGTTACAATTAACTTGCTTGTAATTAACAGTATCATAAAATTGTGTTTTATTTTCAGTCTTTTCCTAATACATAGACAAAAACTTAATGTCAGCTTTCTTTTAAGTGAATGTATTCCACTTTGTTTACCATCTTGAACTGTTTTTTTCTTCTGCTAACTTTTGGATCGAGGAATGAGGATATTTAAAATACCTGACTGGTTTACCTAAATCGTACTCTTAGCCAGAAGATCAGTACGATCATTTTTCCTTTAATTCCATTATGAACTTTTTCCTTGAAAAATAATGTCTTACTTTATAATTTGTTCTTTTTAAATTTGTCCTTATATCTATTTCTAATACCTTATAATTTTTAGAATTTATCAAAGAATGTAAAGTATCTAGAAATCAATATTAATTCTTACTCGAGGGGCCAGGTTAGCTCAGTGGTTATGTGCTCGCCTCTGAACTGACAGAACCAGGGTTCGATCCCCACTTGGCCTTCGATTTATTCACGCGGGAGGTGAATAAATCTGAACACGTCGTCCCTCCAAGAAGGATGTTAAACCGTCGGTTCCGAGCCTGTACGAAGTCAGGTACTCGTTAAAGATCCCTACTCTAAATACACTTGAGTTAGGCAAAATTTACAACTCCCAACGTACCACAATCAATCTTCACTGTGTGGTATCACAAAGGGCCAATGCTCGGCATACGTGTGTTCCCTTGTGGGATTGCCACTGCAACCTAACCTAACCTAATTCTTACTCTCCTACCAGGTGACATTTCTTGGCACAGCTATTCTAAAATACATTTTAGATAGCTAACATTTCGGACTAGTTAGCGCTGCATCTGAAATCCAAGATTATAACTCTTGATAACCACTGTACAATCACTTTTGCACTACTCTAATAAATATAAAGTACACCTCCAATTCTAATGTCCATCTTATTTCCGCCCGGTTTAGCCTCATAGTCGAGTTCAAAACGTTATTTTATCAGTTTTTGCGAGAAGTATCCAGCATCTGTATAGAATTGGTTTCTATAAGAGGATTTCTTTCCCTTTTATTATTCGATACAATGTTATCAGTAACACAAGTGAAACATACACTTCATTTTGTAGACTTAGTCACATGGACAGACAGTCATAGTGAATTTCAACCGATACTTACTAAAATCATACTTTTGATAAAATTTGAAAAATTATACAAAACTATTGTCATAAAATAAATAAAAAATAATAATTGGTTTATACAGCTTGTTAGCCACAGTCTATTCTGACGAATAGAGTCTCTTACACTAAAACAAGAATTAAATGTATTGTTTTGTATTTATAATAAGTAAAGTAACGATGAAAATGTTGGGTGAATATGTTGCTCATTATAAAAAGTCATGTTACGATGTGTCGGGTGATAAAAATGAAAAGTTATAAACGCCACTGGATCGAGGGCCAGGGTAGCTCAGTGGTTAACGTATTCGCCTCTCAACTGGTAGGACCAGGGTTCAATACCCACCCGGACCTCGATTTATTCACACGGGAGGTGAATAAATCTGAGTACGTCATCCCTCGGAGAGGACGTTAATAAGCCGTCGGTCCCGAGTCTGTTCGATGTCAGGTATTCGTTAAAGATCCCTACTCTAAATACACTTGAGTTAGGCAAAATTTAGGCCTCTCAATGCAGAATCACCGATCAAACACACCCTGGGGCTTTGTGGTGATCTCTTCCTACTAGTAAGACCGTAAAGGTCTGACGTTTTTAACCCGCTAAGGGATAGGTATATATATATATAAAGTGTCCATGTATTTAATCAACTAGTAGTGAGAGATCATCACAAAGCCCCAGTGTGTTTTACGTGGGAACAGCTAATAAACAGAGCAGAACGACCAAGTTAATTACCTTGCAGCATAGGATGTGACACAAGTTGTTTTTGCTTGAGCAGCGACTTGGACGAAACTCTGACTCCCTCTGCCGGCTGAACCAACTTCATCTGCTGCTGCTTACTGCTTACTTCGTTACACATTCTGCAATGCAAAATGCAACTTGAAGTATCTTCATTGTTAATGTTGAAAACACAATCATAAACTTGAAAACGTTAAAATCAAATGTGTGAATATTAATATATTGTATATGTAACTAAAAATCAATATAAAAAAGACCAAGTAGGAACTAATTCTAACAGGGCAGCCAACAATACGATAACACCTTACTCCCTCAATCGCCTTAAAGCTCAACTAAAGTATTCCTCCGCCGCCTCTAATCTACCCAAGCAGATAAACCCGCCTTTCAAAGTGTCTATACAAATAAGATCACATTTATGCATAAGGCATTCAATAGCAGATTAACAAGATTTCATTTTCAGAAATAAGATAATATTATCATCTGTAACCTGAGGTCCTCTCCTTTGAATACCCTATTTGTTTTCAAGAGAATAATCAACACACTGACCTTACTATTCTGACAACGTAATTAAACACAAGTTCATTTATAATTCCAACTTGCAATTCCTAAAACAGTTTTTTAATTTTTTTCCTATCAGATAAATAAATGCATCTTATTTAATTTTTGGTAAGCTTTAACTTTAGTTTTCACTCAAGGTACTCACTCCCCAAATCAAAAAAAAAAGTCAATGAGTCACTTTTCTTGACAAATTGAAATATTGAATAAAACCTTAATCATAGGTAGAATTATAAAATGTTGAAAAAGAAAAACAGTATTACATTAGAGATTATTATACAAAGAAAAGTATTCTGTAGATTTCAACAACTGTCTTGTTTGAATGAAAATGTGACACTGAAAAACCGAAACGTTGAAAATGAGAGTTCAATTTAAAGAACTAACGAATAATTAATTTAAAGAACTGTTTAACTGAAGAACTGACCGAGTCCTGATAAACTTTAATTTTGTTTCTATTTCAAGGTCGATACTTTTATCATTATATATATAATCATCAAGAAAACGATCCACAAAGGACAAAAAACGTTTCAAAGTAAACTATAGATAGTTTACTATCTAGTAAATTAGAAAAACACACTTGCATTCTCTAATTTTCGGTTTAACCGTCATAAGTAAATTTATAATACCCTGAAGATGGTCATTGGTGACTGAAACACCGGTTTGTTGTAAATAGTTAATTTAGTGATTAGTGTTAATAATTACGAGTATTCTATATAAAACATTTGGGCAATGTTATTCATTTTCGACTGCAAATCATAACTGAATTAATTATGCTTGTAATTATAGCATGTGTTGCATGTCTAACATACCTAAGTAATTATAATTCACTTATATCTCTCCTAAATTGTTTAACGTTTCGATAACGAATTCCTAATAAGATTAAATAAATTCTCAATTAAAAAGAAAAAACTTCATAATTAAATATAAAGAACTGTACTACTATAACTCAGATAATGTATTTAGTATCAAATCAATAATAGATAAGTATTCAAAATACAAAATCAAAATAAGTATTCAAACCTTTCATACTCCTGTTTGGCTTGATTTTTTAACCTCTTCAAATAATTTACAACACTATAACTAAGGCAGTTGTCTATGTTTTCAGGTATCAAACTTTGAGCAAGGTTTCCGGATGCTCCCATCCTAGCCAGGGCTCTTCTAAGAGGCTGAAACATAAAAATGTTCACATCACTTAGTATTGGTTAGCTTGTACCTATCTCATATTATTCGTCTCTGTTCAAAGAACAGAGTTCAATAAACGGCTAATACTACTCAGATATGCTTTTGAACAGGCTGAAGCCATGATAAGAGAAACGTGGATCTCAGAGGACAGTTTGACTCTCCAACAGGAGAATACACGTCTTCAACAAACCAAACGAGACAAATGAGCTTGGGGGGGGGGGGGGGTCGCCCTCATCTCCTTCACAGTCCCCATTTAGCAAAATCTGATTTTCAATTGGTCCAATAAGGAAGAAGTCCTATCATAGGAAGATGTTAAAAAATAACGAGGATGCCAAAAAATTCATGGAGAATTGTATCAAACTCTGAGATAAAGGGTTCTTTACATCCGGAATAATAAAACTCAACCCGTTTGGAAAGTTTTATATTGAAAAGTACGGAAAGTTCTGTTTTGTAAAAATAAACGCTTTTACCACAGATAATTTGCCTCTTCAATTATTGAATAGAATAATCAAAACCAAAATACAGAACAAACACTTTATGCTTTAAAAAAAAAAATTGATAAATAGAACTCACCATAGCATAGTATGGAGGCATTGTTTTGAGGTAGTTGGTAAAAGAATTACGCCACTCAGGAGTCTGTTTCTGGCGATGAATTTTAAAAAGTTCATCTAAGAGAGGTAAAAGTACTGGATAGTTGTAAGGCATGACGAAGAGGTTAACACAAGTCAAGTTCGTCGATGCTTTTAGGTAACCGAAAGGATGGCCAACTTCTGAATTCTTATAGGAATTAGGAACAAACACCTGAAACAAACATTTAATTAGACCACTTACAAACCTACATGGGATTTATGACAAATTAATTTTGAAGTAAAACAATATTACAATACATGTTGATCAAAGACTTTTCATTTATTATAAGAACATATTAAAGTACTGATAAGCTTAAAGAAACAAACAGCTTATAAGTGACCAAAAATTACTCGGATTCGTTAAAATTCCTCCAAGTCTTACAGTTTGACCCTAATCACTCAGCTCATTAGGCTTATTACGATCGCTATCCAAGATCACCCAAACTCTTTAAACTTGAGTAGGGCAAAATAAGCACAGAATACCAAACAAGGGAGGTGAAAAATTCTTTGGTAAATCAACATTACTGATGTTTTCATTAATAATAAGAAATAAAATAAAATATTCATGAGAATGCTTTCCAAAGAATATATTCTCAATAAAGTGATAATATTAATATAATAACTTTAAAAATATTACACAGTCAACTGAAGGTGTTTCTAAACTTGAGCTCTCATTCATAAATGTCATGTTAAATTATGGGATTTATGAGATATTAAAAAGAATTAAAATGGATTGATCATTAATCTTTTAGCGGTAGCGACCTTGAATATACAAAACGACTTAAATTGAGACAACAGAATACACTGTTCTTGAGGGATTTTTTATGAACTGATATCAACTGTATTACTTATACAGTAAACAAAAATTGGAAAAATTAATTATAAATATGGAATAAAAAATATAAAGAGATTATTTCAATCTAAATTTCAAGTTTTAATTTACACATCGAAAGTGAAATGTAATTAAGTTATGATGAACGTACGCTATATTACATTGTACATCATTTGCAGGGATTCAGATAAATTATTTCTTACATATTTCGAAAACAATATACAATA
Organism: Hermatobates lingyangjiaoensis; assembly: GCA_026182355.1. Lineage (NCBI taxonomy): Eukaryota > Metazoa > Arthropoda > Insecta > Hemiptera > Hermatobatidae > Hermatobates > Hermatobates lingyangjiaoensis. Next base: position 703,860 of record JAPFBL010000061.1, read on the forward strand.
TGTTTGTCTTCAATATGTTTGGACGATGTGCTCAGATTTATTCACCCCCCACGTGAATAAATCGAGGATCGAGGTGGATTTTGAACCCTGGACCTACTGGTTCAGAGGCGAGTACGTTAATCACTGAGCTATCCGGGCCTCTAGACTGCTATATGTAATTATACCATATTTTATATCATAAAATCTCAAATTTTCATATTCAAGTTTTTTTCCAGATGAATCGTTGTTGATATCTTTCAGATAGGAACCTAAATGTACTTCCTCTCGGAGAGTCGACATGTACAAGATTCTTCGTTCACACATATAAATAAGTTCAGAGTAAGAAAAAAGTACGAACTAAGAATTATTGGGTCAGGCTGTCCAGAATTGAATCCTTTATACAAAAATTGAAAATTTTCAGTGCCATATGATGATTTCTACATTTGGTACTACTTTTAATACTTTGTACATTCGAGATAATTTAATTATAATAATTCAGTTTTTATTTTAACGCATCATACTATTTTATGAGGTATGTTAATATTAATACATTAATATGGAATAAGGTTTTTAACTTAAACACTCTTTTAGCTAAAAGTAGCAAAAATAACATCTTGGTGATGGGATAAAATTGTTGTGTTCCTTCTGGACAAGGTTAGGTCGAGTAAGGGCGTTTCACTGCAAAGTGATATTTTACTTTATACTCCTGAATTGTGGGTATTTATTTCCATGAGTGCTCTGTCCTACATTAAAGTTAAAATTCGTATGGAATCACGCTTTCTGTCGTTAAGTTGATTGCGTTATCAGACTGTCAATTTAGATTTCAACGCTTGATTGAAGATTTGAGACTATTGATATATAGAAGGATAACCTTTAGGGGCATGAAATGAATTTCTTTGAACGTACAACTACTTTACTTATGTAACAAATTACAATCATTTAGAGTTACGCTATTCATAAAAATCATACTAAATACATAAGCCACTTCAAAAGTTTTTAAATAAATTATATATTAACTAATTAACTTTTATACCAAGATAAAAAGCCCAGGTAGCCCAGTGGCAGCGTGCTAGCCTCTGGACTGACACAGCCGGGGTTCAATACCAAATTAATACCATACTTACATAGTAAGGTATTGTATTACCATGGACTGAGAATCAAATAGACTCAAACTGGAAAAAAATTCAACCAGAATATGAAAACTCATATCAAAAACCAAACTCCCAACAAAAAAAAAAAAATCGAAGCAATAAATATAAGTTTGAATTGAAAATAATTCAAATTCTAATTTGTAAGTTTACTTGTGAAGAATGGTATATATATAAAACACAATTAAGGTGACTTAAAGTATTTAATTCATGGACACCTTGACACAGATTCAATTCTGATGTTTTAGGTAAGTAGATTATTTCTATCTGTTGGACAGTTTGTTATGATTTATAATGTATACTATCTTTTAATTAAATCTGATGTTTTAGCAATTGTCTTGTGTCAATCTACTTAGATGAGGAAATAAGCTTAAAAAAAATTACATATAATAACTTTCCGTGTTATATATCACCGAATCCTAATAAAATCCTAATGCTAGGTCGCAAAGCAGGTTTTTAAAAATGGTTTGGGATACTAGAATTAGAGGGAAGTGTTTTGTTGGCATTTTTCTGTTAATTACAATACTTTCTAGATAAATTTTTTTTTAAATATTTTTTAAGATATATTTTAAGTAAATATATCTTATAGTAAAATCTAAATTGATCAAGTTTTATCAAAAAACTGGACATGGGTGATTTTTCATTTAAATAATGAATATACTTTTTTTTTACTATAAACCCCATTTATTCAAGTCATCTAGAGTAACCCTTCCAAGGTCATCATGAGTCGTTACACCACCAGGGAGCGGACATTTATTGTAGAGTCGTATTTTCGGTTGAATGAGTCAATATCACAAACTCAAAGAGAATTTCGATGAAACTTCAACACAAGAAATTCTCCTACTCCTAATGCAATAAAAGCCATGGTAGCTCGATTTCGTAAGCAAGGTTCTGTATGTGACCTCCCTAAATCTGTTAAACCAAATAAATTTTGATAAATTTCCCACTTTTCAAAATTATTTAAAATTATTAGTCTTTTATTGCATTGTGAGTAGGGAAATTTTTTGTGTTGAAGTTTCGTCGAAATTCTCTTTGAGTTCTGATATTGATTCATTCAACCGAAAATACGACTCTACGATAAATATCCGCTTCCTGGTGGTGGGTGAAACGACTCAAGATGACCTTGGAAGGGTTACTCTAGATGACCTGAAAAGATAAAAGATCTATATAAAAAATTAAGAAAGTTATGAATTTTTTACCGTCAGCTTCTTTTGAAACACCCTGTATATGCTGCTTCGAATTCAAATACTTGTACATAATTTATGTGCCCAAAATCATTATTCTAGTACAAGAAGATATTGAAAGGAAAGTTATAAGATTCGTACTGACCTGCCAGCAGATTGTGGGTTGCTTCCTGGCCAATATGTACTGGGTGAGAGGACTGGGTTCAAGTTCGTACTTGTCGAAAGGAAGGTTTTCTATGACCATAGGGTCTTGACTAACGCAGGAGAATTTGACATTGGGGTGAGCTGATCGTGCAGGCTGTCAAAAACAAAATACCTCTCTTAGTAATCCATCTTTGTTAATAGCATCAGCGATGGTACCACCTCAATCAAGGGGGTAACTACAATACACCAGAACTGCAATGACCTCGATTTATATAAACAATTGATCCCTGGATAACAAGTCCATGAAACTCTTATAATATATTAGAAAATGAAATGTGCCAAACTTTAGTGTAATAAAATCCAGATGGACAAATGAGCAAAACCACATTAAATGAACTCTTGACCAAGTAGCAATGCCAGTGATACCAACATATGCAGAAAGAAGAATGGTTAAAAAATTAAGTAACCAAGCAGATAAAAATCTCCCTTGGTGGTGAAGACTTGCAGAAAAATCAAGGAGAATTGTGCCAGTTGTCAATGTGTTTTTCCTGTGTAATTTCATGTGGTGTATTCGTGAATTAGTTTTTTTATTTTTATGCCAATATTTCAAATTTTAAACACTGAAAGTTTGATTGAGACATAGAAAACAAAAATTATTATTTATAAATATATATATTTATTTGTTTTTTTTTTAAAATTCGCAAATTGTTATACGTTATATATTTTACATTAAGGGAGCAAACAATTAATTCATGTTGCATTGAACGCCTCCCTCATTCATTTCACCTTGATCTTCCTAGATAACCTTTCCGACTGTTTCAAAAGGGGTTTTCCACTTATCGTGTACAATGAATACCCATCACTAAATTAATCAGCACTGTGAATTTCTACCCATCAACTTTATAGTATATAATAATTTAATTAATATAACAATAAAAATAAGACCAAATTCCAACGTTTCTGGCAATTCAAATCATTTTAAGGGAGCATATATATGATACGGCATTAATTTTAAAAAAAATTAAAATGAAAACAATAAATTTAAGACATAATACAACCAAAATATTTATTAAGTTATGGTACACAATGTGCACTTAGAGATGTTCAATTAGCTTCTAGGGTTCAGTGAAATCATTCGAAAGGTCAGTTATATCAAATTTTCCGTAAAAGAACTCAAAGAGACCCACTTTTTTATAGTTGTTGGGTATAGATTTACTATGTTAAATTAAGCGATTAGATCTCTTAAGGACTGCAATAAGGATTCCAATTATTAGTAATCTGCTAGAGTCATTCTTTCAGTATGTTATTTCATGTTACTTTGTGTTAACAGTTCACGTTGTTTTAACTTCTGTAAGTTTTATGGAGAAGTGGAAAATTTACATAAATATGTTGGAAAAGTTGTAGAGGATGTTAACTAGGAGTACAGGCTGTTAACGTAACATATATGACTCATGTCTTCGCCACCATGTTTTCCCCTTGCTTAATCTCAAGGTTTTAAGAACAATTGTTTAAAAATAAAACTTTAGTTCTCCAACAAACTAATACAATTAATGGTATATTCGTGACCATCATCAAGATACAAACTTTAACAATTCAAATAACATTTAACTTCTTTGTAAACCATCTGCACTCAAAAAAACTTCACAGTTTCAACATTTTTTGCTGTTAATAACACTTTTACCATACAGGCGAAAAAAACAAACACCAGTCAGAGAAAGGAAAACACTAAAATAAAACTAATTGAAGGATTAACTGCTTACGAGATTTATAAATCAAGTAAATTACTTTGAACCATGATGATAACAACAAGAATGGTTAAAACATATCATTAATTATAATTAAATCATTTTGTGAAAGAAATAAAAGTTATTCTTTAATCTAATATGGAGTTCCTCCAATGAAATAGTGCTACTAAAAAGAAAACTGCTACTAACAGTAGTCCTTATTATTAGTATAACATACGGCACAATGATATATTGACTATTAAACAATAATTTATTACCAAATTTTGATTTTGATGGTCAGGCCAAAATGACTCAGGTATTGGCCAAAATCCAACAGGGAATCCTTTCTGTGCAGACCTAAACACAAAACAAATGATTTTAAACATCTCAGTCCTGATTTACTCTATCTATACAATTAATAAAAAGCTTCAAGTTAGAAAGCTTAACGTTTCTTTTATTACAGAATGCTAGGGCAACTTCCAGTACATTTATCCTATTACAATTTTTTTTAATTGTCTGTGATATATGGACAGACAAGTAAAAAAGTGTTCAAACAAAATGTTATCCTTCTTACGTACCTAAGCATTCTACAATAAAAAAATAGTTAAATCATTGTAAAAAAAATATGGTTACAACAAACAGAATTTAAGATTCTCTTGTACTTTTGAACAAACTAAATTTCAAAATGTATTATATAAATGGATATGTTCATTTAAGCATTTGTGGTTTAAGAACCATCGATCCATAATAACTAAAAGCAACATTTCCATTGATTTTATGTATTTATTTGAAATAATAACTCCGGGCCACATAACACATTATTACTTTTCTTGTTTATTTGTGACACACGTTTAAAAAAAAAATCATACATGAACAATTCAATTTTTTTTTTCTTTTTTCTGAAAGTCTGCCCTTACAGAGCCTTAACAACCACTAAATCTGTATAACCTTTTCGGATTGTACAACTGAAGAAAGTATGGCTCATTTTTGATTCGTAACCCATTTACTGAACCATCAGCAAGCCCGTGTAATCAACATTGTTTTGCCGTTAGCACAATCCAATGACTGTTGTAACTATAAATTACCCTCTTTATTTAAAAAATAAATAAATAATACTACTTATAAATAAATTATGCTTAAAAATCAAAGCCACAATTAGGTACACACTATATTTATTTCTGAATAATATATCATTACGAAAGTATATATATTCTTACCATACTATAAATATATCCCTACTTCTAGGGATTAAAATATAGTAAAAATAAATTTTTTTATAGCATTGGAACCATCTCTTTTTATTATTTTCATTTTTCATTTTAAACAATAACCCGGAGAATTCAGCTCTGGTATAACAATATTTGTTTAGCACCAAAGGAAAAAACAAAGACACCAGATTTAACAAAATACACCATTAACCTTTCATATAAATAGTGTGCTACCTTCCTGTATACAATAATTAGTCAATCAGAAGTTTGCAAATGAAATTTATAATGTGCGTTACTCAGTTGTACATGCTGTAACAAAGTTAGATTTTACTGTCTTAGACATTCTTCTACATGTGATAATCACAATCTCGGTCATTCATCTGGGATATGTAGACAGGCACGCTTAAATAAATAAATAAAACTGAGGACATTTAAACAAAAGAAGAAATGTAATGGTGTACAATAAACTACAAGAAAAATATAACTAAAATTAGATTTATATAGAGTTCCCAAGGCATCACTTTCACAAGAATAATGGTTTACTTTAAAATTTAAAAAGTAACTACGAGATTATAGTTAGATCCACCATACACTTCTATTATACTGAAGATGAAAGCATATCACTTTGGTGTTTTAATAGTTATTTTTTTTTCAATTCTACCATGTATTTTATTTTTCGACTTGTAAATACCACGTGTATTGAGATACTTGTGTCCCAGTCGGGAAGTTCAACAGCATATCCGATAACACGGATTCATTACAAAAGGTATTTAAGTTTTGCAAACAACTTATCAGATAAGATGGATTTATTTATTTATAACTCACAAAAATTTAACATGAAAGAAGGATTCGAGTTTTGTAACTCAAAACTTTCAGGTAAAATGGATTCATGCTTTTGTATTTCACAACACCATATAAAACAAGCAGCCACATTTATATATAACTTGCAACAACTTTCAAGTAACATGATGGACTCATGTATTTGTAATTCACAATTTATTAGGTACGCAGATACATATCCTTGTATTGCAACAACTTATCAGGTAAAATAGACACATGTATCTGTAACAGAAATTATCAAATAAGACGGATTCATGCATTTGCAAATTACAACGTATTAGGCAGGACAGATACATCGATTGTTAAATCAGAATGCGACACGCGTTGTGTATGTGTCCTAGCTCGGTTTATTTACTTCTGGTACTGAAGGTTGCTAGTTCGAATCTAACAACGTCCTTACATTTTTTTCATTTGGAAAAGATAAAACATTTTGAATATATCATTCATTCGAGAGGACTTGGTATAAAGCCCTGTAAGCTTGAAATAAAAATCCCCCCAATCCAATAGGTTTAAGGGATTTAGAACCCAGTTAAGAAGTAAGACAAAAGGCCTTACAGTAAGATGTAGGATTCTTGAGAACATTCCCCTTAACCAAACCCTAAAACACAATTCAATAATCTCCATAAAACTAATAACTTTGTCTGAAAGAAAAGCTAACTTTGAATACCTGGGAACGTAAATAAGTTTCCTGCACGAGTGCCAAGGCTGGACATTGCCTCCTACTCCAGTTTGGGATATGGGACCTCGACCAGTCGCCTGCAAAAATACACTTTTCAATTCTGGAATTAAAATAACCAACATTTTATAATTTCTTGAATTAATAAATTAAAAATAAAAAGTTGCAAGCATTATTTCCACGTTAAATATTGTTCAAGTCAAACAAGACAGTGGACTTACTCCATTTTTGTGAAGTTCAGGAGGTGTGTGCGGTGTGTTAAGCAGATCTCTGTCCCACTCTTTGCTGGCATCGTTCTCCTCCTCCTTAACGTCACCTGCTGTCTCTGCAACAATCATTACTATTCAAGAATTAAACATGTCTTTCATGAAACAGTTCAAACAAATAATAGATCAAGTCTCCTAAAATGCATCAAAAACTATTTCACATTTCTAAACATTACTTCTTTTTATTCATAATTGTAAAAATTAAATAAATTTATATTTAAATAAAGGGTTGGGTGGCTTCATGAAATTCAAAAATAACCGAGCTCAATAACTTATCAGATAAATAAGGCACTTATTCTTAACTTTATTATTGTTAAGGTAAACATTAAAAATTTTAAAATTTGCGGCACACTAACAATAAAATAAGTTTGAAATATTTTTTTTAATTCATTGTAGGGTAAAAAGCTAATGAAATAGTCTCCACATATAAAAATTTAATGGTATAAACAACGCGTTTCGAACACGTAGTGTTCTTCCTCAAGCACTAACTAAGGGTGAGTGTCTGTGGTACAATTGTACTACAGTGAGCGTAGTACAGTTGTACCACAGACACTCACCCTTAGTTAATACTTGAGGAAGAACACTACGTGTTCGAAACGCGTTGTTTATGCCATTAAATTTTTATATGTGGAGACTATTTCATTAGCTTTTTACCCTACAATGAGTAAATACCACATAATAACTGACTGCACTACGTTAGAATTTTTTTAATCTATAATATACTGTCAAAATAGTTTATGATAATTATCATTATCACAATAATAATTATTTCACATAATTTTGCACTACAAAGACAACAGAATGTTTATTGACTCATTCATTACAACTTAATTATAACTTGTATGAAATTATACATTTAATGCGAAATTTGATTTTCCGCAATTTCATTTATATTTGATCCTAAAAATAAAAATCCACTCTCATTATATCATCTACACATTAGGTCTGGAGCTTTTTTTTTATTTAAATATATTTTAAATTTAAATATTCTTATGAATGTATAAATATTTAAATTTAAATATTTTTTATTTGAATAATACGTTTTTACAGGTCAAGATTAGCAAACACATACTTTAAGATGTCAATAACACCGAACTCTGGTAGTAGTTGGATAAACTTTATTTGATCGACCAAAACAAACAGAATCTGGAGAGGCTCCACTCAACTTCATATGTTAGCAAACTCATCTTTAATCAATTTAATTAATTTCAATGATCTTAATGAGACAGAGATGATTCTAGAAATGATAACATATTTTTTTTGGTTCTTAAAATAATGTCTAAAAACTGCGATTATAGTCTCCCCTCTTAAACGATCTAATCATTCTCTAACTAAGTAGGTGGTGTTAGGATTACAGTCAGGCAGCTATTGTTAAAACAGGGCTGAGCAGTCGGACCTCTTAGGGCCAACTCCATTTTTCAACAGCCGACTCCGACTCCAGCTCTTTTTTTTATTATTAAAAAAAATGATGACAGGTTGATGATAATAATAATTAGTACTTTGTGATAATAATGATAATAATAATTAGCAACTTATAAAAAAAAGTGAAATTTCAATTTCAAAGAGTAATAAAACTAAATAACTGAATATTCATCCTGGACTAGTGAATCTCCTGCTACAACTTCGGATTAGTTTACATGTATTTACATTGTTTACGTTGACTCAGAAATTTTTAAACTGAATTAGCTGAAATAAAATTTATGTTTAGAGGTTTAATGGAATAATTTGAAATGATTTCACGACTTAATACGAAATGTAAGAAGAATAAAATTTTACATTCAAAAAATCTACGCCAATCAAACGTATAATGTCTATGACTTCCATGTTATGACGGATTTGTCTAACAAAATACTCTATTCAATCTATATGTTGGACCCTGGAACAAAACTTAATATCGGATGTATATTTTCTTGTTTTTACGAATGGACTTATCTTTGGGTATATGGAATGGACTCTGTCGTAGATGGAATGGATGTTGTGGAATGGATTCTTATACTGTGGTATATGGTATGGAATGGACTCTGTTGTTTTATACTACAAAACAGATATTAGTTTTAAGCTAATTTCTCGGTGATATTTTTTGTTACATATTTCTGACATTTTTCAAACAAAATAGGAATATTTGGTCCCCAAACGAAAACATTGGCATTAATACTGTTGTGCTAATACGAAAGATATTATATGTTTCAGTTCTGTAATATACCAAAATAACCGTTTATATTCAGTCACTGTCTGTAATACCGCTATGAATGAAAGACTAATAAGCATCTCCTATTTAGGCATTTATATTATATCTAAATAGGACATTATATAGCCGAGTTTGATTTTATATTTACTTATAGTGAAGCTGAGAGTAGGCCACTCCAGATTTTTAATTATTAATGATCTGAAACACTGAACAGGTAAGGCCAGATATTTTGTATTAAACTAAACTTTTTGTGTTGTACCATCAAATGTCTCTTCGGCATGCCCAATGTTTCCGAAAGGAAAAATTCCTACTTTGACTGATTAATCATGTTTTATCATCCCTTTTGCATGTACAAAAGTAATTTAAAGAGGTAAGGAGTCGGAGTCGGGAGGAATCCTCCGACTCCGAAAGGTCGAAAATATGCCCAACTCCGACTCCGACTCCACAGCCCTGGTTAAAACTTCACAGAAGGAGCTACCTGACTTGTCATGAGGATATTTCTTTTATATTTTCATACTGACTGTTTGTCATATTGATTTCTAAAGCAAGCCATAAACTTAGTACAATGTACAAAATCACAAGAGCCATTTCAATACAGTAAACTTACGACTATTGCGACAGGTAAACTCAGAGATGGTGTTTGTCTTAATATGACAACTAACATTTCAGTAAACTGCCTGAAATCCATTTAAATAGAGTCCAAATTCATAAAATCGAGGTGATAAGATATTGTTCTTGTGGTTAATCGAAATCATGTTTACACATGTGGTTAATGGAAAAATAAATTCTATATTGACATATATAAGTCCAAACAAATAATAGGCAACGAAAATGCCGATGGCCTCTTAAGGAAAGGAATGTCAAGTCTCAAAGATACAAAAGAATTTGACATTTGGCAAATCAGAACGCCTAAGAGCTTTTGTAAATCACTGACCAATGAAAATCAAAATGGAAAATATTATCATTTATTTGGCACCGATATTGCTAACGGCTAACTGAATTTACAGATTAATTCTATTTGGGGAGTCCTACTTACCAGGTTTATTTACAGGTGTAGGGCTTTTTAACGAGTTTCCTGCATGGAAACTATTTAAGGACTAAACTATTTAAGATAGTGGACACAAAATGTTTTATCCTGGATACTAAATTAAGGGCCATTACCCAAATTCCAACCTTTAAAGGCTTTCAGCTTTTAGTGCTGTTTTAAGGGCGGAAATTGTGGCTAATTTATTATTTGGTACCCCCATTATAGAAATGGGAGAGCCACATTACCTGTTGATTCTACATTGGGAGTCTTAAATTTTGCCTTACTTAAGTGTATTTACAGCGGGGATCTTTATTGAATTCCTAACTTCGCACAGGATAGGGACCGACAGCTTAACGTCCTTTCCGAGATTAACGACGTCCTCATCAGATTTATTCACCTCCCAAATGAAAAAATTGAGAGCCAGAGTGGGTACTGAACCCTGGATCTACCTGTCCAAAGGCGAGCAAGTTACCTCTGTGCTAACCTGACGCCATAATTACAGCACTAAAATCATTAATGCTAAGCATTGTGTGTTTCATAAAAAAGCATGAATGCTAAGTATTGTATGTTTCATAAAACTCCATGAACACTAAGCATTATATGTTTCATAAAACTCCATGAGTGCTAAGCATTATGTTTCATAAAACTCCATGAATGCAAAGAATTATATATTTCATAAAACTCCATGAATGCTAAGCATTATATGTTTCATAAAACTCCATGAATGCTAAGCATTATATGTTTCATAAAAGTAACTGCAACTCCAAATGATTTTACATAAAAAAACACAACAGCCTATCTGTTTGAAGTGTTTTACGACATAACATTTCAGATCCAATCTATTTTATTGGACCCGATGTTGAAATGTCAACAATAAGAAACAATACTAATAACATACTCTTACATCTGATAGGAAGTAGGACAAAACATTTAAATTCTAGATAAAAATATTAGTGCAACCATGTTTTGCGAACCAGGAATAGTACACCCTAGATGTATTGGGTTTGTTAAAATTAAATTGATAAACCATTTTTACAAATACAATCTATGTAAAATACGTATAGAATAATGGAGAAGTCAGTTAGAACTTGCAGACTCATTAGCACATGTTTCAAAATAGAAACAAGATATAAATATGAATGACGACCACACATAAAGTTTCACGTGAACCCTACAGTCATAAATCAGATAAGAAACGTTGAAATCAATTACTGAGGATGTCAACAGAGTGGTGCTGCCGCCCACACATACTATAGGTCTGTGTAATTAGTAATGGGATCGTGTCCAATACTGTGTGACCCCACGCCCACCACACTAATTAGACAACGGAATCTGCGGTGCACTGAGATCGCTCGCATACGCTGGGATGACTGGCGCTTCGCAACACTCCTTTAGTTTAATTCAAGAACTGACAAGGGTTTTCAGAAAGCAAACAAGCAGCAAGTGAAGCCATTGCAGCTCGTATGCAACATTATTTATAATTGCCATTCATATTTCACTACCTGTTACTATTCTGACATATGTATTGTAGCAAAACTGTAAGCACATAGTTGCTTTTCCAATAATTGGTTATAAGATTGCTATCATATATTTGATTTCATTTGAATAAATTGTAGTTATTATTTGAAAACTCAATTTTAATCTGCATCCAACATCAATAAGCATGCACTTGAGATACAGAAATATTTGTGATACCTACAGCTGTATTAAAAGGTAATTTTCAGAAAAATCCGACAACTAAAGACAAAAAACACAACAGAAATCAAAATAGAAATGTTCTTATATTTCTAGAAAAAAAATTTGGAAACTATTTAAGTTTTTCAGATTAAACCTACACTCTTTAGTATCCGGTGTTTGTTATTGTATACCACTTCAGCAGAAATACGAAATATTTAAGAGGAACCTTTTCTAAGAGATTTCAAGAATATAAACTGAGCCAAACTGTTTTTCATATAAGTTTGGTTACAATAATCACTTTTTCAAACCACAGTTCGTCTTAAGGAGAGGATTAGATGAGAAGTTAAAAAGGAACAAACGTTCCTTTGTATGTACATATTATATAATTATTTTTAATTTAAATCTAAGGCAAACTGGTAAATCATTCAAAATTCAAACCAAGAAACAGAACTAGAAAAGAATCCAGTGGAATAGCAACTGCTTTTGCTGCACGGGGCGGTTGTAAGATTTGGTGGCTAAAGGCAGCACGTTAAACTAGTCGGCCTGATTTGATTTTTTGGTGGTTATATGGCCGAAAGGCTTAGGAACAAATATAAAGTCAAAACAGGTTGTAAGATCCCCCCCGCCACCGGTATAATTATAATTCACATGTATAATTAAAATTATAAAGAAATTAACTGGCTATACAAACAAATATAATAAACCATCAACCCCTTTAAAAAACTAGTTTTGAAAAATTTAAAATAAATTTATTTTTGATTTGCAAATATTACAGTTGAAAAACCTGTTTAAAAACAGTTTTAGAAACATAAAACTTAAAAAAACCCAACGACCTTAAAAACACATTCTTGTATAAAATTTTAGATTTTTTGTTAACTTTTTGTTATTTTAATTGTTTTCCATTTTCTATTTTTACTCCGTCAATGTGCCGCCTCCCAGCACGTGCTACCAGGGGCGGACCGCCCCTCCCTTGCTATATCAATAATGTTTCATCGTAATCACTACCACATCGTCTTCGATAATAATATTGTAAATAATGGTGCCTTTCGATCCATTATTTAATTAAATTAAATTAAGATTGATTTAATTAATCTCCTGAAGACGACGTGGTGCCGAGATTGTACAGAAACATCAATTTCTTGTTATTTCTTGTTCTGAGTTTTAACATTAATTAGATATTAACAGACATCACGACAACAAAAGAAACATGAAATTGTTTTAAACCTATCCAGGTTGCTCCTTGTCAAAGAACTGACTTCTTATTATTCTCATCATTTCTTGATAGCATAGTTCTACGAGTTCACTCTGACATTTTCTAGGCACAACACACAAACATACTCAAATGATAACTTATATTCACAGATAACAGATCGAGATTTATGTTAAGGTATCATCCTGCACGTAGAAACAAGACTTTACAAAATTATCTTAAAACATTAGGACAACTTCTGCATTACAATAAATTCGACTTACAATAAATTTTGTTCTTATAAATTAACTTACAATAGTATAATCTCCTTTAGGAGAATTTAGTGGAATTTTAGAATATTCTTATCTTCTCTACTATCATATCTTCTATTTTAACGACGATATGATAAAACTGTGATTAATATGAATAGATAAAAGTTAAAGTTGAAGTAGGCGTGTTAACTTTTTTTTATGTGTGCCAACTATTTACGACATTAATTTTGATGCAGAATCAGTAAGAATACCAATTTGAGTTGCTTTTTTTTATTTTTATGCGTTTATAAATAATTAGACTTCTACCACAGTCACAGATTTCGAAATTTAGACTTCTACCACAGTCACAGTATTTTGAAATTTAGCTAGAATTTCATTACCTCAAAGAAGTAATATTTATGTAAAAGTAAAGACCCTATAACTTTACCATCCAAAAATAATCATAAAAAAAAGACAAATTGTATTTTTGCACTAGAACTTATGCTACATACTATATGCAGTTTAAAATATGTATATATAATAATAAATATTATACATTTTTATAAAATGCTTATAGGTATATATAAAATGAGTAGCTGTAATGACATTTTTATATAAAAATATCCAATCTTTGTTCTTTTCTCCATGAAATCATATAAGTTACATAGTAATTATAAGTTGATTAAAAGTATGTATCTTACTTTCTGGAGGAGGAGGGTCTGGTCCGACTTTTTCAAAATTGATAACAACACCACTTTGAACTTTTTGCACCAGACTGTCAACACACTGATGAAGCATCCTTTGTGATGTGATGCTGTATGACCTTCCTAAAACAACCAAAAAATATATATTTCATTGAGTCATTTTAAAACCCATCATCGATATACTTGTTTACAAAGAAGTATTAATTTAATGATGCATTTAACAATAATTTAAATATAACAGCATTTTTCGTAGATGGTTTATAAGAATTTATAAAATGAGATTATGATTACGATGACCCTATTTACCCCTATCGAACAAGCACAATAAGGGCTGCCCTATTTCAAACAGCCATCAGATACGACCAACTATTTGCTCGCTTCCATAAAATATATGTACTCCCCCATCGCCTGACTGTCTTTAGTAAGTGCGTCAACGCAGATCATCTGCAGATATGGGGGGGATACTGAAGAAGACCATCGAACAACCCATCTGTACTGGTCATCGCACCACAATACGCCAGGGCTGAAATGACATCAGTGAACGTTGGCTACGAAGCAAGCTAGATTACTACGTCACAACCCAATATTATTAATTTGGGTTCCTAACTATGATTATATATACTGACTTACTTGAAATCCACCAATGAGATGACAGTAATTATTAATTCAACATAATCCATAAAGTTACTTCACGTTTCAAAGAATTTTACACCCTAATGAAAACTTTTCTTTTAAAAGTTAAAGGAAACGACAGCAATCTTTTTTAAGTCAATTCCTCCCACTGTAAATATCTTTTTTTAATCTCACCGCATTGTCATGCTCTCAATTACATCGATTGCAGTATTTAATTTCTAATCATCTAAGGTTTTTCAATACTTTACTTAATAAAATTAAATATTACTATTATTCTGAGGTAAAATGGATAAACCAACAAAAGTCTCCACACAAATGAAATTTCATTCATTTGTGTGGAGACTTTTCATTCATTTGTGTGGAGTGAAATTTCATTCATTTGTGTGGAGACTTTTGTTGGTTTATCCATTTTACCTCAGAATGAGTAAATACCACGCAATTACGGATTGCACAACTAATGATATTACTATTAATTATTAATAATCATCAGGATTCAAATCATCGTTGTAACATATGGAAAGAACAGAAACATCTTCAAAAATATAATATTCAATACAATGTATTTACATAATATATATCATAACTGTAAGGAAAAAAGTTAATGAAATAGTCTCCACATATAGAAATTTAATACCATAAACAACGCGTTTCAAACACGTAGTGTTCTTATCAGGTATTAACTAAAAAAAATTACAATATCATCAGAGAGCCGATATTGTCATCTCCTTGATGATATTGTATTTTTTAATTAATGCCTCAAGAAGAACACTACGTGTTCGAAACGCGTTGTTTATACTATTAAATTTCTATATGTGGAAATTATTTCATTAGTTTTAACATACAATGAGTAAGTACTACATAATAGCTGATTGCACTACTTTGAATATAATATAATTATATGTATTTAATATACAAGAATGCATGTTAAAAAAATCAACGTCCAAAGCACAGTAAAAAAATCAGAGCCATCAGCGAAACTCTAAAAGCGTTAATCCCCAAATTTTTGTGTCGAGTTTTTATATCACATCTTATTGTGATAATGGTTTGTATATTTATATAATACACTTAACATATTAAATATAATATTTAAAAGTCGGAGTAGGACGTCATTCTTCAGAATTCGACCTTACAACCCTGGTACATCTGACGTTTAACTGCTTTATCTTTCACCAGTGGTTTTTTTTTGAAAAGTTATATAAATGTCACAAACTACAGGAAGGGTATCATAGATGTATCTACATCTACTGGCAGTAAACCATTATAAGCACTACCTGTCCCCTCTCCGTTTAGGATTTTGGAGATAGACCCTACAACTATGTCTTATCTGGAAGCTACATGACTGAGCTACTTATATAATTAAATGAAAATATATTTCATTATAGTTTTCCCTACTTATTAAAAAAATTGGGAGTTATAATACACTCAACTGTATTATAACTAAACATAATATCAAACTCAATGATAATCAAGTGAGTTTTGGCTTTGTTTTAATCTGTCTATCGTGTGGACTTAATATCAAACTGAGATATAAGCAATGATTTCATTTTTTTTGGTATAATATGGCTATCTTCCTTTTATCAGTTATAACAAACGAAATTATTGAGCTAGAACACTCTGACACGTCATTACTAATAAAATGAAGGTTTGATAATACTCGTGTTCACCGCGCCCACATCTTTCCTATTGTTCACCCCTTGTCACATCTAAATTCAACTTAAAACTTCAATGAACTTCGTAATCATCCTTAGAGAATTACTTCTCGCTTCTACTAGTTAAAAGTATGATTTGTCAAAAATCTTTAACTCCTAAACACGATTGCATGGCATTAAATAGATCATAGGTTTTCCAGACAGTTTGCATTCAATAGTATGATGTCAATTGAGACCTGCGTTAAAAGGAAGCCAAGAGAACAATGTCCAGTCAGTTATTCTAAACATATTTTTAAATCCTTCCTTTCAAAAAGTGTTATTTTCTTTAGAAATTTAAGTTCAACCGGAATAGGTTTTTAACACCAAATTAGACCTTCTTCATACATTCTTGAGATATTGGGGCGTTGTTTAAAAGAGCTGCAAACCACAGAAGGCTTCTTTGGCTCCAAACTTTTTCAATCTGTCAACTGTCATATACCTCCATATTCCCTTGGGTCCAGGCACCATGTAAGTTAACTCAATTCATTATGTTTTTTTAAGTTTTATCAAGTAAAATCAAGATAAAACATGTTTATCAAGTTTTTCTGGTTTTATCATCAGATTTTGTCCCACAGTATGCAAACGACAGCCCTTTTCTTGAAATCAGGAAACTTCCAAATCATTAGATATATTACCTTAAATACCCCTTGTATAATATTTTATGCTAAGCAGTGTATCTGATAACATACAGCCGCCAAACTATTAAATTTTGTTTTAAACAATTTTTAAAAACCTCCCACTAAAACATTCACAACTGTGACTGTCTGAACAAACTACAGAGGAAAATTTCCTCTTTCTAGATAAAAATACCTGTGGGGGAGGGGGGCACATTTAACATTGTTTCCAAACTGGAGGTAGTGCAAGTGGTTTTCGCCCACGTATGCAGTTGCAATAATTTTGTAGAACCAAAAACATAGACTAAGGGTTAAAACCCTATAGCCTATCAAATAATCTGATACTTGGTGAAAAAACAGATCGAAACAGACTTCAATATGTTTGCATGTCTCTGAGAGTTCTAGCTCTTTGAATCTTCTAGGTTTCTTTCTTCTTGAGAAAGGTATAGGAGAGAACATCCAAATATTTTATGATGTTCTTCAGTCTGAAACATGACTGACTATCGAACATGTTGCAATAAATCTACTTCTTCCACTTTTTAATATATCTAATAGTCAAACATGTAGTTCGTAATGTTTTCAAGAAATATTGGATAAAAATATTCTTTTTGGGTAATAAAAAGAAGTGTTTCTCTCGAGAACTGTTTTAAATGTTATTATATCTAGACTTTTCTCCTTTACCCATCTTTCGACAAATCGGGGAATATTCTACATGAGCTCAAATATTCAATCTCATCAAGCTTTCCTGCTTATTAATACCAAGGTCATTTGCACATCCACAACTAATCCACCACAAAATAAAGGGGGTTTGCACACCTTTCCGAGGACAGATATTTATTAGTGGTCACAATTTCAGTTGTGGTAGATCCTATAGAAAGACTACTGACTGTTACATTTGATGGTAGTAATACATTATATATTTCTTGAATCTTGGAAAATCAGCTCAGAGTGATTTATTTAAGGCAACAAGTTTTCTGAATCATCAAACAAAATGTTTAGAGCTGATTCTGATGATTTTCCCGCCTGATAGGTATTCTATCTTTTATGATGATGCTTGTTTACCAAAGCGTTCTTATATTACATCAGAGGGAACATAATAATTGTTATTTTTAATGCAATTTTCTTTTTCCAAATTTAAGCTCATGAAATATTCGTATTAAGATAATACTTAATACGAAATTTTATGTTTCTTCACTCGCAGTAAATGTGGCACACAAATAGTTGTATTGTCATAAAGAACAAAAAAGTTCTTTCCCATGCTCCAAAAAAACAATAGATTTCTTAAAAACACACCAAACTCTCTGACTAAAAGGCGCAACATGTAGACTTATTGCAATATGTTCGCTACACAATCATCTTCAGACTGGACAACATCATAAAATATATAG
This sequence comes from Hermatobates lingyangjiaoensis, assembly GCA_026182355.1. NCBI lineage: Eukaryota > Metazoa > Arthropoda > Insecta > Hemiptera > Hermatobatidae > Hermatobates > Hermatobates lingyangjiaoensis. The sequence continues at coordinate 722,388 of JAPFBL010000061.1, forward strand.
CTGTTTGGTGTTTTTAAAGCTATTTTTTTAAATTGTTTTCATAGTCTACCTATTTTCTGTGGAATTTTCCAACAACATTTTATTTTTCTATAGTAATCGTTAAAAAATATTTTTTGTAATCATGAAATATACCATGACGTCCTTTTCCAACTCTAAAATTTCAACAAAAAACGTATCCAGCTCATCCTATCAGAATCTACTGTTGGATATAATTTCTTTATGATCTGTAAAACGGTGTCACCTTTATCACGCCCACAAACAAACTTTCAGATTCAATCACAAGTCAATTGTTTTAGATTTAACTGTAAAACTGACCTAACCGATTGTTCAAAAAATCTTAAGTTTACTTCAGGCTATGCTACTATTAGTTTCATATACTAGCAAAATTTCAAAACTCCAGATTCAGTAGTTTATGGAGAAAATAGTTGCTGTCTAAAATCACATTTAGGTTTAAAAATTGACTTTTCAATTATGTAATACTGCCTAAAAACAAGAGTATATTTACAGAACAACCGTAGTGTAAAATATGAATTTGATTCATCAAACGGTGTTGCCTGAACCGAAAACCAAACTTTTGGATACACACTCATCCACAGACATTGGAAAACGTCAAAAAAACTTTCAGGACCTCAGAACATGTAAAGTCTAAGTCAAAATTTCCTAATCAAATTGTTGTCATGATATCTATACTTAACTTACAGTTCAGTAAAAATCAATAGTTAAGATATGTATACAATTAAAAAGTTTTATTAGAAAATTAAATTTATTTTTAAACTCAATCTCTAAAAAAAAAATCAGAAAAAATCTTTTTATCAGATAAACTCATTTTGTTGAAAAAGAAACAAAAAAACGAGAAGTTTGTTTTAAAAAAAATCAAAAGAACAAAAAGGCATATTTAAAAAACCAACATTAAGTGGAATTAAAACTGCTCTCCTGGAAAACAGAATTGCTCACAGTCAGAAACACTAATTTAGATTCTTATTAAAGCAAAAAGAAAATTTTAAACGATTTATCTCACTACTTGTACTAGGTCACTTATGAAATAACCTTCTAACTTCATTTGGAATTAGAGTGAAGCAAATTATATTAATGAACTTTAAACGCTCAACAAAACTAATTCAATTACATTTCATTAAAAGTAGATTAACTGGATGTACTTTATAGAAATGTAAAAAAAGGAAGTAAATATTGCAAACATACTGGTTTATTTATGTATTGTATACACTTGTGATAAGCACATTCTCTAACGAAAGCCATTAGTTAAGTATCAAGGTCTTGTTTTCACTTATCAGTCTACTGATTTATAACTTTATAAAACGTTTAAATATTATTTATTTAAAATATAATGTACATGATTTCAAAAGTTATTATCTTTTACTTTAACGAAAGTATGTTTCCCGACTAATTTACAAAATTAAATTACATAATAATTTAAACTGAACCACATTTTAACATTAACTACATTGTCTATATTTGGTAACTATTTTTTTTTTCAAATACTGTTTGGTAAACAGCAATTAACATCACTCAGAAATTATAAGTAAATAATTACATTTCAGTCAAATGTAATTCTGTTAAGTTTTAAATGATTTGAAATTTGAAAGCTTCAAATGTGTTTTCTTAAAGGAAGAATTACCTTGACAATTCAATGTTTTTATACATAAACAACATTTAAGATATATAAGAATAAGTATTATAAAAATAAATACAATTCAGACCCTAATCTGAAGGAAAACAAAAGGTTTTAAAAACGTCATTAATATGAATCAGATGTACCAATAAAGGAAACAGATTGGTACCTGAAATACAAAATTTCATGATAAATATATTTTCAACATCAATGTGGTCCATCTTCAGGCTACGATTTTTTCGTTCTTCTGTGTGTGCAAAGTTTTATACAATTTTAAATTAATGATAGAGTAACTATTAAACTTTATCAACTGTCAACATTGACTTAGCAAATACAACCCGTAACTATTATTTATGGATATAATTATGGAGCCATAATTTGTTTCAATGGTTCCTATAAATCAAGAATATATAAATAGCTGCATCCACTGAATCCTACTCGTTTAGAGTTGTTTACAACGGGACATGACGACGTCTGCGCCACATTACTTTATGAACAAAATGATTTATTTCTAAAAAATTCTTGATTTATGAATCAACAAAAGTTGAAATCGACAGTAAAAAAAAATTCTTAATAGAATTAATTTAAAACCAAATTAACTTTTTGTTTATCATTAATTAAGCTATTAAATATAAAAGAAAAAAAGTAGCTTGAAGAAGAACACATCATTGATATATTCCCTTATATACATATATTTAAAAACTAAAGCTGTTTACTTTAAAATTAGTTTTAAATATTTTTTTTAGTTAAACAGTACAACCTACAATCAAACAATTAATATTTAGTTTAGAAGGTAATATCAACAATAATAGGATTACTGTTTCTTAGCTTTCCTATATTTTAATGATTGGTAGATCATGATAACCACTGACTGATGTTCTTTGAATTACATATAAGATATTTACAAAATCACACCCTCAAGAATTACTTAATAAATATAATAAAATCCATTATATTGTATGTTTGATGCATTAATAAACAGGTTTATTTATATTTAAATTGTTTGAAAGCTTAGAAATTACTGAAAGTAAATAGCTCCCCAACTTATGCAAACAATGATTTATCCAAAACATTGTTTACCTCTAAAACAAGTTGAGAAACCCAATTTCTGACTTTCCGAATAATAAAGATCAAACATTGCAAGTATTTCTAGTTAATAATTTTATCTTGGTAAAATGGACCCCAAAATCATTTTTTTTGAGCTTTAAAAAAATGATTTATTGTTCATTAATTAAATTATAATTCACTAAGACTTTCTAATAGAGAGGACGCATTTCTTGTTATTCACTAACTTATATAATTAATATGAAGTAATTTAACAAAAAAAAAAACTAAACAAAAAACTAACATTTACTTCAATAGGATAATTTTACCAACTACTTGGATAAATGGCAGAATTAAAACAAATACACTACCTCCGGTAACTTCACACATTGCATCGATTGGACTTGTATCATTTGGGACTAATCCTAGCCCAGTATCACGTTCATTTGAAGGAGTACCAGTGAGTCTCAGAACAAGAGAAAATAGTCGTTGGTCCCAGCGAAACGGTTCCCTTGTTAGCTCACAGCCGGGTATTGGAGAATGCATAGGTAAATTGAACTGTAACAAGCAAAAACCCAACGAATATTAAAATATATTGGTATATTTCCTGAAATACTGCACGTAAATTGAAATATGGAAAACTGACCAAATTAATGTTTAAACATACATGACTGTGCCAAACAAAGTGAGAAACAAATCTACAATAAAGTTTTAATGATGGTAAAAATTCATATTAAATAGTGAATTAAAGAAACATCTATGTAACTTTCACTGCAGAACAGTTATGAATGATGGATTGATTAATAATCCTACTCAGAATAATAATGAGTATTCAAAACTCTCTTTTGAATTTCATTAATTAAAGTTCAACAAACTTAGTGGTCTAACAGGTTTGATAAAAACAGTTCATCTTTAGGTTCAATTTAAATTAAATAGAATTTAAACACTATTAACTGATAATTTATTACTCAATGTCACAAGGCATACCTCATCTTGAACACTTGTTGAATTAGTTAATCTCCCACCATCCGTAATTACTACGATTACAGAGGGTTCTAGATAAAAGGGACATCTCCCCTGACCATAAGTGTCGATACCTGTCTGCATTCTGTTGATATTTAAAACATCAAAAGCATGTTTAAGAGCTGCTCCCATAGTAGTCATACCAGTACATCGTAAATTTTTTAATTCATTCATGAATGTGGCGAGATTTTCTTTCCAAGCAGCCTAAACAGTAAGTAATTAAATTAAAACTTAAATTCATTCAAGACAAATTTATCACAACCTCGAGAAATCATACTTTTATGTTATGAGGAGGATCTTCGAAAGTCATAAGCATATATCTATCACCTCTGCTTTCTGGTGACCTCTGTCGAACCTACAATAATTTCCAATAAATAAACAAATAATCAACAAAATAATAATAATAACTGCTTAAATTAACGAACTCGAAAGAAAATCTTCAACAGAAAACCAAAATCAATCTACTTGAACCCAGTACTGTTCAAATGTACCTACCTTAACGAACGTTTCCACGGCACCCTTGGCTACATCAAGTAAGGTAGGGCGTCCCCCTAAATAGGCCCTCTGATTCATTGATGCAGATGTATCAATAAGAAATACTATGATGGTCATTTTAGTCTAAATTAAACCTATGACTATCCTAAGTAAGTGTAAAAATGTTAAGGTTAACATTAGGAATGGATCTGTAGCCTCATTTTTTATACAGAAACACGAAGTTCATCGTGTCAGAAACCCCCCCGAAGTGAAGCCTCCAGAATCCCACGACGAATGTGGCAAAACTGAAACACCCTTGCGTCGTCGATCAGGTTGTTCAACCTTTAGATAACTAAATTCTAATTATGATCTCATATTAAAAAATATTATTATCAATCTGAAAACACTCTGTTATAAAATGTACTAATAAAAACTCTAATTTTAACCACTAAAAAATTATTTTTATTATGTAAACCGAGAAAAATGCGCACATTCACTCCACTCGAACTTACTGCAGCGACGAATGAAAATGAAGAGAGCATTTTCAGGAGCCCAAAGCAACTTTTTCCTTCCCCCTCCAACATTCCCCTTCCATAGTCGGTTATATACAGGTCATGAAGCGTTTAGTATAAATCGTCTGGAGGCGTTCCATTAAGGAGCTTGTTATTGATTGTTTGTGGCTTAATAATGAGATAAAGATAATAGTAGTATTTATATTGCTCATGACATAAAGAAAATAATGTGACGAATTTGTTTTTGTGGATTTGTTTACATGATTTTTTTCTACATATTCAATTATCAAAACATCAAATACGTTAATTTGATTCTATTTTATTCATTCAAAAGTTTATCAATACACAAGTTCAGTTATTCGAAGATATGCCCTTTAGAAGGTTATTTGAATGGAACAAATGAAGATATGATTGATTCTTGGGGAATACAGATTTAAAAGCTTATTTTTACAGGCCTTATAATGTCTGAACCTCCAAAGAAGAAAATAAAATCAGCGGAATCATTTTCCAAAACAACTTCACATCCGTTCGATGAATTTATTGAGAATATCGAGCATAGTAGAGCTAATGTACGTTTATCATTTGTGTTTTGGATAACTGCTTCGTTCTTATCAGTTACCATGCATTTTAATTTTGCTCTGTTATGGTTTATTCATTTACAACTTCAACTTAATAAGAACTTTTAGTTGTTGTATTTCTGTTTGTAATTAAAATGGTGTCTTGTAGTCTACTTAGTATTTCAAGTTTAGTTTTGTTTTCTATTAAATGTTAACCTGTAGTGAATATGGGCTTTCCACAAGCTAATATGTAATTAATTAATGGTTTTCATTTACTCCTGTGTACTTATTTTTCTCTTTTGAGTTGTTATTAATACAAGTTTTGTGAGTTGAATTAACAATGCATCCATAAAGCTTTTTATTATTCTTAAAGCTCACTTTTTTCTTTTTTTTAATTTAACAGGAGTTTAATTACATACTTCATATTCATACGTAAAGACTGAAATATACTACACTATATCAAAAAGACTTGGAAATTTACCATTAATTAACCAGGAGTAGAACTTATGTTTTTAGGTTCTTACCCATACAAACATTATCACTTCGGTTAAAATAATGTTACGGTTTTTAAAACCATGTTTAAATATATGGCTTTCGAAATATAATATTTTTCCTGGGAGAAACATTGTTTACATTATTCTGGAAGTATATACTTAGTTAATTATGAATTGAGTAGAAGTCTAAGTCTGGTAATCTTGATTTAATTTTTTAGACAGCTAAAAGTGTATCTGATTTTAAATTTAATAAGAAACGAGTTAGAATATTGAGTGATGAAAAAGAAGTGTCAGAATCATCGAAAGGTATTCTTTATTGGATGACAAGGGACCAACGAGTACAAGGTTTGTTGAACTTATTTATATTCTTTATCTACTGCTGACATTTCAAGCATTACTGTTTTGTCATATACAAATAAGCTTTCAATTTGAAGTTAAGATAGTGCAGTAATGATGTTTTTAAGATTTGTTCTTATTAGTAGCATTGCTTGTAATGAGTGATAAGTTAATATATAATTTCATTGAATGTATTATCTAACTCAATGAAGTTTAATTTAATTTTACTGTTAAATACTTTTCAGATGGTATATAAGTTTATGCTTTTTTAGATAACTGGTCTCTTCTATTCGCTCAACGATTGGCTCTGAAAAATGATCTACCTTTGCATGTGTGTTTTTGCTTGAGGTCAAAATTTTTGGATGCTACAATTAGGCATTATCGTTTTCTTTTAAAGGGTAATGCAATTTATTTCGATGTATTTGTTTAAAAAATGTCTTTCTTTTGCTATAAACATATTATACTATTCGTTTAGATAATGAAGAATTAGCCTGTATTTATTCATCAAGGAAGAAATGTAATAATGACTGTTATGTAGTAACTCTTCGTCTGGTTTGCCCTTACTTTTGATGAAGGTTTTGTCAATTTTTTATTATTACTTTTTTTTGCGCTTTTAAATATTTAAAAACCAAATGGAAAGTGTCCCGTAAAGACAATAATCCGAATATAGTAAGGAAAAGAACTGACTAAATATTCTGATATCGAAATTCGTCTACTTGAGAGACGAATGGAAACACGAAAAGTGAAAAATATCCAGTATAAATCCATTCTAGTTTTCGACATCCATATAGTTGTAAGGAAAAGAGTGATCCGTTTGACTTTATATTAAGAAGTGATTCTAGCTGATTTTATTCAGGTACATTAAGTTGACTTTGTAATAGGTTTCTTAATAATAATTTGATAACATTTGAGTAGTTTGTTTGTTGTTTACCATCATTCGGCGGGACGCTTTGACTTCCTTTTTATTCCGCCTGTTGATGACGGTTTGAAACTAATTCAAACGAGAAATTTGAATCTAAGTGTGTAATCCTATTGTATGCGAATATTTAGTTTACTTTTCAAGGAAAGCAGCCCTAAAAATAGTGAAATATCTCCTTTTATTAAATTTAGTGGTAAATTAATTCATTATAGACTCAAATGTGTTTATTGTGACAAAATATAACCTCCATATGTATAGTAAGGTCTCTGAGACTCCATACGGAGGCTCAGCTTAGTAGAACCGAAACCCACTTAAAAGATATTATACTGGGTGTAGTCCAGTCGGTTTTAAGAAATTCAAAAAGTTTTGGCTTTCGGTGTTCAGCGCAACAGCCTTCCTATTGTCATCCATGTTTACTCTCCGGGACTTAAGGTTGCTTAGGTTGCAGTGGCAGTCCCACAAGGGAACCCACGTAGACTGAACATTAATCCTTTTATGATACCACACAATAAAAAGTCCTACATTTTACTTAATTGAAGGTATTTAGAGTAGGGATGTTGAACGAGTACCTGACATCGTACAGGCTCGGGACCGACGCCTTAACGTCCTCTCCGAGGGACGACGGGCTCAGATTTATTCACCTCCCGCATGAATATATCAAGAACCAAAGTAGGTACTGAACCCCGGACCTCGCAGACCAGAGTGGTGAGCACGTTGCCACTGGGCTAACCTGGCGTCCTTCCATGATTTGGTTTCAGAGACTGTTTCCCTATCTAACACCAAGGTTACTTTGAACGACTTCTGAAGAAGCACATATCGGTCTTCTTGGTGATAGATTAACTCCTGGACTCAATCCCAATCGTTGTTAATTTTTTTTTTAATCCTGCATTTTTATTTATTTCTGTATGACTTCATTCTATGTATTTTCAAGTATTTTATTTTTCCAATTTGTTTTGTATGATTATATATTGATTAATTTAATTGTAGTTCCTTTATTTTGTTTACCTGTCCCCCTCCTACGTATTTTGCCAGTACTTTCCCTGAAACTATGAAGAAATCTTTAAAACATGTTAATGTTGATAAATTTGTATATTTTTGGTGTTGAAACACAAAAAGGTTTCACTTCTGTGAAAGTTGACCATCAGTTCTATTCTCCATTTTTGTTAAGAGGATTGTTGGTTAATTTACTCCAAAATCACTTGAGTTAGGCAAAATTTAGGACTTCCAATGTGGAATGTTCGTTGTGTGTTATCACAAAGGGCCAATGTTCGGCCTCTGTATATTCTCTTGTGAGATTACCATTGCAACCTAACATATATTCTAATTATTAAGCATATACCAAATATCTGAAGCAGGTTGAGAACTTGTTCCACTTGTTATGTAAACTTGCTTGTCTTTTCTCAGAAACCTCTCTTTTCCCTATTATTATTCTTAAAGAAAAAAAAACCATATAATGTTGGGTCAGGCGACTCTTTTAATGGGAAAATCCCCTGCAGCATCTTATTGTACATATAATAACTTGTCAACTGTTTAAATGTTGGTATTTTTTTTGTTGAAGGCCTGGAAGAAGTTAGCACTCAGTGCAAAGAACTCGGAATTGAATTCCACCTACTCTTTGGAGACGGGGAATGTCTGGTGCCTGAATTTGTTTCGGAACATGAAATTGGAAGTGTTGTCGTGGACTTTTCCCCACTTAGAGTTCCATTAGCTTGGATAGAAAAACTAAAAAAGGAATTACCCAAAGATGTACCTCTTTGTCAGGTTATCAATCAAAGTTGAATTTTTTTAAGTAACGCTTGTTTGCTTTGAAATCTTGAAACTAGAATTAGTTTTAATAACATAATTTTGAAGGAACTAAATCTGTGTAAGTGTGAAAAGGATTTGAACGGGACATTTACAAAGAGTAAATTAGAATTAGATTTTTTATTCCTTCAAAGTAATATTTTGTTATAGAAGTATAATTTTTGGATGTTAATGCAGGTTTGAAATCGATATGTCAGAAAACCTAAAGGAAAAAATTCTTTCTCAAGAGTTTTCGTCATGATCATGGTTTCATTTTTCAAAAAAATTTTACTGATGCTGATAAAGTGGGCGATAAATTATATTAGGGAATTTCAAAAATTACATCTCCACAAAAAAAAGTGTAATATCAAAAATAATAGTGTTGGCACGATTAATCGAAATCGTATCGTTAAATAAATACTCTAGATTTCCGATTCTCTTCAATTTTTAAGTTATTTGAACTGTAATAATACTTCTTTGTGTTTGAAGTGAGATTAATACTGTATAAAATTTGTAATAAATCGTCCTAGAGCTTTTTATAACATATTTAATATGATGTACAAGAAGTTAATTAATTATTTCAAAAATAATCTCTTCTACTTTAATAACTGAACATGATGAAAATGAAAGTGCATTGAAGGATGAAATCAAGTTTGAAATGTCCAAGTATGAAAAAGTTAAAATGATTGGACAGAGTGAAGATTCTCTTCCTTGGTGGTGTTGTACCAGAGAATTTTACAAATTTGTCAACTGTTTCAAAGGAGTACTTGTGCGTACACCCCCGTTTCACATCAACTTTTAAAATGAAAGGTTATTTAGTGTAGGAGAAATTCCTTATTGACCAAAACGAAATAGAATAACGGTAGATACAGGATAAATACTGCTGTTTCTTCATCATAATTTATTAATGACAGGGTTCTATTATGGATAAGAAGTCAAATCAGGGATGTCACGCAGATCCTAATCCTGTCTCTTTAAAAATACACATCTTTCATACTTCCTTAACTGAGTCAGGCTAATAAATGAATAAGACTAATTAATGTTAACTACAGATGAAGGAAAGTTATTCAGACATAGTTGGTGCTTTATTTAAAATTAGTTGTATAATTTATTAAAATGTTTACTTTACATGACATTTTCTATTAATCAGTGATTTGTAATTATATTCAGTTGATTCACAAATAGTACTAAAAAAATTGGTCTATAGCGTTTTTACATCATCAAAAACATTTAATTTAATTAAAACCTAACTTTTTTTGTCATAAAGTGAAAATATTTTAAACAAAATTGCACAATAGCTTGAATATTAATTAAAATGTACAATTAGCCAAAGATGTGAATATTAACAGTTAAAAAAGTAATATAATGTTGTATATAAAAATATTATTATATAAAAAGATTTCACATAAACACGTGAAACAACAATCAATGATCAAACCACAATAAGAAATGGGAAAACAAGACTAAGATCCCTCAACCGTAACAAGCGGTCTTCGTCAGAGTTGGGTTTTTTACTCTGACGAAGACCGCTTGTTACGGTTGAGGGATCTTAGTCTTGTTTTCCCATTTCTTATTGTGGTTTGTTCATTGATATATTATTATTTTTGAGATGGTTATTCTAACTACCTCAGTATTTTTCCTGATGTTTTTAAAGAAAATTTATTCAGATTGATTTTGATAATCATTTACTGAAGTATTCTCGCTACTCACTTTTCATACCTTGTTTAACTGTATTTAGTTTCATTTATGATTTTCCTGCCATTTCTTAGATAATGTACAAATAAAGTCGACACAAAAATTAATTAAGCTAGTTGAGTTACTGAGCACATACAGGTAGACCCTATGCAGGAATCGGAAAAAACTTAGAAATCGTCTCAACACTAAAAACTAACAACGCGTTTCGAACACTTAGAGTTCTTCTTCAGGTTTAAATCTGAATAGTACATCGAAACGTGTTGTTAGTTTTTATATTAAACTTTTTTTTTTGTATAGAGACGTAATTTTTGAAATTCCCCAATATGAGTAAATACGACACTATAACGGATTGGACAAATAATGAAGATAAATTAACTTTGAAGTTTATAAAACAATGTTTTTATGAACTTGATAATGATAACAGCTAGCTAGATTATAGTTGATAATGATAACAACTGGCTAGATAAGGTTATAGCAGTTATTGGATACATCTTTGTAATACTTTGTAACCATCTAGATTATGCATAAAGAGTCTTACATCTTGACTTGCCCAAGTTCAATAATTCTATATCGAGTTGCTGGCTTTGTGCTCGCTCAAGTTAGATACTTTTACATTCTCTCTCAGAACCAGCTTTTTACAAAATTCCCATACTCTCTCTATAAAAAAAATTATGGCTAGATTGAAATTTTAAACATCTACCTTTCGATACTAACAGGAAGTACACCCGCTGATCATTAACTCTAACCAACCCAACTGATAACTTTTGATAAAAGGTCTGAAACATTGAGTTGCCATGGTATATAGCATAAAGATAATCGATCAGTCATTGAACAGATTGTGCTATTCAGACAACTCAGCATTTAATTTGACTAATTTAATAACATCAATCATGTTTTCAAATGATGTTAGTGATATTTCTATAAAAACAAAACAAAATATATATGTGTAGTTCAGTTTCCAGAGATTGAAATCAAACTTTCAAAACTTATGTTTTGATTATATTTACAAAAAAATATTTTATTTAAAAATAATTTTTTTTTAGAATTTTATTCGTAAGCAGAATTATGAAATTTTGAAAAATAAATTCTATAACCAAATGATGAAGCAAGTCACTTTGTATAAATTTTGATTGTCATGTTTGTACAAGTTGGATAGTTATGTTAGGAAAATAGCATTCCTAAATATATTTAATTTAAAACCAATGTAATTCTTTTTTTTTTTACTTTTCAGTAGTACATATTTAACGTCTGAAAACGGTTTTAAATGAAATTGAAATGTGGCCTTTGAAACTGATTTCTTGTTTGATACATTCTGCTTCTGTTATTCTATTTTGTCTCCAAAGTGTTTATACAGACTTTTCAAAGTCATTACAAATCAGATTTCACGCAAATATTCCAGATATGATGATGTTTGTTACTAATATTCCAGATATGATGATGTTTGTTACTAATATTTCAGGTTGATGCTCACAATATTGTGCCTTGTTGGATTGCATCAGATAAACTTGAATATGCTGCAAAGACAATCAGAAATAAAATAAACAGCAAGTTACCTGAATATTTAACAGAGTTTCCACCTGTTATCAAACATCCTCATGTATCAACTTTAAAAGCAAAGGTTTTATTTTTATTACTTGCAGATGTTTGGCATTTCCGAGGAATTATTAAACTGTTAAATAACGATTTGTTTAAAAAAATAATAAACAAAAGGAAAGTAAATTTCCAAAAAGTTCTTTTTTAAAAATTACACATACACTTATATACATCATTAAATTATATATGTACATCAAGATTCTTAACTACACATGAAACATATAAACACACTTAACATTAGTGCTAAAGTTTCTCAAATTCATTTCATATCAGAACTGAAAAAAAACCCGTCTGTAAATAAACGTAACGAAACGTTGTCACTAAAATGTATGCCCAAAAACCTGAATAACTACTTAGATTTTTTGTCATTAGAGATCAATCGTAGAAGTTAAAAATCCCCCTACCGACTTTAGTTTTTTCTTTTAACTGTTACCATCATCTTAGTCTAGTTGAACTTTCAAATATATTTAGTTTATGAATTTGAAACTGACATGCTTCATATATTGATTATTTATAATAGTTATCTATTCCTTATTTTTATTTTTACAAATTTAATTCTTGTTGTTTTGAATACGGCTAATTGATACTAATCTATTAATTACTTTCTGCAGTGTTGTTGTAGCGTAGTCGAATTCATACATTTAACATACTGAGATTATCATTTCTGCAGCTTTTGTCTTACTCATAAACTGGTCCCCCTCATTTAGGTTAAAAATCATGTCAACTACTCATTTACAACACTGATTTAACTTTTGACAAGGAATAAACTTCCATTCTGCAAGGTTGAGTGTCGGTTGCCTTCAAAAGGTATTTCAAGTGTTGTAATTTGTTTATCAAGTCAAAAATCGATTTGCCGAAAGTACTGTACAAGTGTTTTCAAACTTTTAAATCTGTGTACAATTTCATAGTATTTTTATCCAAAGCCGATACCTCAAGTCTTCTGTCGTTCATTTCCTCGTATTCCTGTATAAAATTATAGTTCTTCAATGATGTACAGGGCCTAATCTCTAGTAAGGTAGAGAAAAAAATTGCATTTTTTTTTGGTAACACTTATTTTGTTTAAAAGAGCATATTACTCGTTAATAACTATCGTTTCTTTTTCTTCAGTTTTAGAATATAAAGAATGAAGTAAACGATAAATAAAATCTACCTATAATACTCTGTAAAAAAGAAATCTGGAGTGGCCTAAACACAACTTTCGTATAAGTAAACATGATATCCTACTCTTTCCCAATCAATATTAGTTTAATATTTATGTGACTTTCGTGTAAATGTACCATAATATAACTATCTATGGTACCGTATTATAAAACAATAGTGAATAAATTCAATGACTTAATTTGTTTTTATGTGGTTGTATTCATTTTATCATTTACAACAAAATTGGTATCATTGTTCTTGGACAAAGTGTCAGGTTATTATTGATCGGAGAGTGTACAGCTCAATGGTTTCGTGCGCACTATGGGCGTACTTGTCCTAAAGGGATTCACTGTTCTAATTGCTAAAAAAAAGTTACTTTTTTATTGTACAATATTACCAAAAACAGTAGGAGCTATTTTGGGTAAAATAGAGTTGTTTACCAAACAGTGCGGTTTGTTTCTTTTTTCTCTTTCTCCCTTCCTATCGCGTTCCCACACGCCCTACTCTATTCCTGTCACTTTCCACTTTTGTTTGGCTATATTGTATAACATTTTTTGTTCAGTTTTGTTTTTAAATATTCTGAAAGATCATATTAAAGCATTTTACAAAACATCTTCAGTAGTGTTAATTTGCTTTAAATTATCCATTATGATGCATTTATTTTTGCAGAAAATCGATTGGAAACAAGCAGAAGAGACACTGGAAGTGGACAAAACAGTTGGCGAAGTATCATGGGCTACACCTGGTTACAAAGGTGGTATGAAAATGTTGCAAGAATTCTGCGAAAAACGATTGAAAAATTTCGCAACTAAAAGAAACGATCCAAATGTCAAGGCATTGAGTAACTTATCACCTTGGATTCATTTTGGTTAGTTAAGATAGTTTTGACACCGGCTTAACACTTTAAATGAATTGTTATTGCACTTATTATGTTGATTTTTTATGGTTTTTTTTTATGTTGATTGGTTCCGATATATTGACGCTATGCTATAGGCCTCTGTCACAAATCTAAGAATAAAGATGCCTTACCGACAAAATTAAATTCATTACTACCGACCAAACAAATTTGCAATGGAGGGAGAAGTTAATAGAATGTTTCCGTTCTTAGATTCCTTGTCCATACCTTGCCTAAAGAGTTACGTTTTAGTGTATATAGGGAACCTACCAATGCAGGGACTATGTCATTTTTATTGTACCCATCCCAAAAATATCAAGATATCTGTTTTTGAGGCGTTAAGAGTTTGCTCCCCTGACTTCCTTAAAGATGAAATTAAAGATATTGTTTGCTCACACGTTAAAGTACCCAATCTATTATATTAGCAAATCATTAAGGAATCTAAAAAAATAAGCTCTCCAATGTTGTAACAGAAACCAGTTTAATGTCAAATTTCATAGTCTTTACAATATCAAGAGTCATTGGACCCACTTCCTGGGCCAATTATGTTATGGGGAACATAACTTTGATTTTATTTGAGGTAATAACTAAGTAATTTGTTAATTAAAAAGTCTCACAGGGAACCAGAGTACAATCATATTTATAAAATTCCACACACATGTTGTGAAGTGTCCATAAGTCGAACTGGTAAATCATTAAAATTGCGTGTTTAACAACACAGTACTCCCAAATGAGAGGCAAACAAAGAAGTGCCGCATTTTTTATGATAAAATTTGTATAAATTTGACAGAAGATAAAATATCACGTATGAAAAATCAGTATTATTAAGAAATATCATCAGGGCTTCTCTGATTAAATCTAATAGATCAAATACTAATAAATATTTCAAATAGTGTAATAAATCAATTACTATGGCATGACTAATGGTGTTTTGAAATTACAAAGGTATTAATGGGAGCATTAGGTTTGTCTAACAGAAGATGATTTTACTTTTGTTTTGTATAATCCTTTGTTACTTTATTTACTCTGACTTGCCAAGCCTTTCGTTCCCTTTACAGTCTTAAAAATACGCTGTTGCATCCCACTCTTCTCAATACTACACCACATGTTCTTAGATCCTAGTCCCATAGCTGATTTCTTACTCTATCGAAACTTGGACTTTTATTAAATATGAAATTTACGCTGAATTCTTGTTATTTATATACATATCATATATAAACGAAATGAAACATTACAATAGGAACAATTCATCAAGCACAAAAACAAAACAAAAAAAGTAATAGGTTTACTTCAATTTTTCGACTTCCATCGTTATCAGGAAAAGGTGTTAAAGGCTTGAAATGTATATCAATATGCAGAAATGTCCAAAAAAAAAACATAATTATATAATCAAGAAAAAAGTCACTAGGAGTAAATAAAAGGAAAGAGCTCAGAACATGTTCCTTCTGCTGTACTTCTTTTCATGATTTCTTTGATATATATTTATATAATATTCATGATGCTATCCTTTCTTTACCTCTGATGTAATCGTTGAATTTTCATTTTGAGGATAACTTAACCGATATTCTAAAATTCATATTACATATTATATGTATTAGAAGTTTGCATTGCGAGTTCTCATGATTACAGTTTGTTTTCTTAAGTAGCGTGTGAGGCTTACTTTAAGTTTGTTGTGATTGTAATTTGTGTATTTTTTGTCTTTAAAGTAAACTTTTTGTACAAGAGTGGTCTAGTACTTCTAATTGCATGAACTTCTCAATGTTAGTTATTCTATGTCAATGATTCATTATAAATATTTTTTCTTTTAGGTCAAATATCAGTTCAGAGGTGCGTCCTGGTTATAAAGACTTACAAACAATTTAAAGAAAGTGTTGATGCTTTTTGCGAAGAAGCCATTGTCAGAAGAGAATTGGCAGATAATTTTTGTTATTATAATCCAAAATATGATTCACTGGATGGAGCTTATGATTGGGCAAAAAAAACTTTAAACATTCACAGGTGACTAATAAGGAATCTGGTAATGCGGTAGTTAGAATCTTTTAAGATTTCAAAAGAGAATAGATCAGATGTTCGTATTCAAATGAATTGTTACCTTTACTTCTTCTTATTAAGAATTTATCGTATAGTATGAATTTATTGAAGTGTATAAATTAAGAAAGGCTCGATCTAAGGTCCTTTTTTATAATTTTTGTAGTTTGAAATTTCTACTGGGAAAAAAGTATACGTTTAATTTAAGATAACTAGTAAGAGCCTTTCGATTAATCACAATCCTAATTGAAGTTTAAAGGAAATTAACTCCCAACTGATTTTATTTCAATTATTTTATTTGTTTTACAAACCAAACTTGAAAGGATTCAGAATATCTGACATGTTTGTTGAGGGCCTTTCTGTTATAATTTCTCTGTAGATACAGGGATACGGTAATCCCAGTTAAACGTGTTTAATTGTTTCCACAGAAGCATTGCTTTATGTGACTTCTAATTATATTTAGCGACATTTGGCTCTCTCCTAATGATAAAGAGCATATATCAAAATTAAGACATCACGGAAGGCATTAGATCTCGTACCATGGAACGCTTTGAACTAAAGGTTTACAAATAACATGGTTACTATCAAACTATTCTATCAAACGGTTGATAATTATTGAATTTATACATATATGTAAATCATGTTTGTCTAGGGTAAATAATAATAATTAAATCAACAAGTATAATTTAATATAAATAATTTTTTTAATATATAAAGGTTGTGTATACATTTACGGTTATACGCACGAATTTAAAAAGGAATTATTTTTAGAAATTATTATTAATCCAGAATGTGGTTGGCTCGTTCATAACTAACATACTCGTAGTAGCCAAATAACAAATGACCCGAACTGTCCTCCCGTAGAAAGTCTATGAGTGTTAGAGTTGGAATTATCTTACATTTTTTAAAAGAATAAAATGCAAACCATTGCAACATTGTCAGGCCTTAAATTAATAAAATTATGTATAAAATATAAAAATTGCTTGGTAAATACACCGTCACTGAGGATTAAACATCGAAATGTAAACAAATTGAAAGCTCCTGATTTATAATCTAATTTTTGTAATCATTTGTATTATAAACCTGATTTATAATCTAAATATTTCCTCAAGAATTTGTTTATATCTTTATTGCTTATAACTTTTACAGATCGCATACTATGCAAAAAAGCCATCCACATAGAAAGAACTCTGCATAAGTTAATTAAAGATACCGCGGTGGTTTATTAGTGTGGTGCACATGGAAAGTACGAACCTTTAAACTGATCGAAAATTGTTTCAAACATTGATTGACAAATAAAACAAATTCTTAGCCATTGACGTTTATATGGGGATGTCAATAAATAATTGACATTTATTTATATTGACTCACGCAAATGGAAAAAACCCTCTGTTACCTGGGCGTTTTATTTTTAACCTCTTTTATTAACGTTAAACCATAAGAATTCATTTTATTTACTACTTTACGAAATAAAGTTGTTTAATTTAGTTGTTTTTTTAGAAAAGATAAAAGAGAGTATGTTTACACCTTGGAGGAATTCGAAACAAGTAAGACACACGATGATCTTTGGAATTCAGCGCAAATCCAGCTTGTAAAAGAAGGGAAAATGCACGGGTTTTTAAGAATGTACTGGGCAAAGAAAATCCTTGAGTGGACCAGATCTCCTGAGGAGGCATTGGAATTTGCTATATACTTAAATGACAGATATAGTCTTGACGGTCGAGATCCCAATGGTTATGTTGGTATGTTGCATTTTATATATTAAGAAATAAGCACATACATACAGACTCCTAAACTCTGTTTAATAAATAATTTTTAGTAAATTAAGCATTGTTTTTCTTCTGATTTGATGTAAGCGTGAGATTGTCATCCTAGCTCAGTGGTTCCCAACCGATTTTGAGTCATGCCTCACCTAGGCATTTCTAAAATGGAATCTCCTAAAGTAAGGATTACTTTGCATAATTTTCTAAAACCTTAGTAACTAAATAAATGAATATGTTAAATATTCAGAAAATCAAATAAGGCTATTATTTTCATAA
Organism: Hermatobates lingyangjiaoensis; assembly: GCA_026182355.1. Lineage (NCBI taxonomy): Eukaryota > Metazoa > Arthropoda > Insecta > Hemiptera > Hermatobatidae > Hermatobates > Hermatobates lingyangjiaoensis. The sequence goes on from JAPFBL010000061.1 coordinate 740,549, forward strand.
TTCTTTAAAGTTTTAATGGATTTTTTTGTAATTTATTTAAAAAAAATAATTTTATTTCTCTTCTTGAAAAAAATGTTAGAATGTAACAAACAATGTGTTTTTTCTACAGCATTATAAGTTCTGGTTCTGTAATGTCTAATGCGTGTTTAAAAATGTTAGTCGAATGTGAAAAGCAACTTCCAAACTGTTTAAATACAAATGGACAGCAGTTTGAGTGCCTGTTTATATAAAATTGATTTATTTGTTTTATTTCATTATAAATGTCAGTTTTAATTGTAAAATTGTACTTCTAACATAAATAAATGTTATAATTTATTACATTGCTAACGTAGTGTGATATCTGGGGATGTACATAGACAAAACGGCTGACGTAGAATTCACATATAAGAATGAAACGACAGGACCTAATGGACCTTATAAGACGCTATCCAGACTTCTCGACAAAATATCAAATTTGACCGTACAGAATAAAAGACTGATATATACTGCATTACTTAAATCGCTTTGTACTTAAGGACTCGAAATCTGGGGATCAACCAAGCCTAGAAGTATCCAAAGAATCCAAACAGCCCAATCCTTCAAAAAATTGTACAAGAACCCTTTTATGTTTCTAATGATACCATTCATAACCATTTGAAAATTCCTTTTATTCACCAGGAAATCCGATCACGATACCGCAAATTTCATGAATCTTTACCCTCTAACATAAACTCTTTAATTCAGCAATTATAATCCCACCAGATTCCTACCAACCTTATTAGAAGTCTAATAAGATGTTGGCCCCGAGATCTACTCAGAACTGGTACCTAACTAATTTCAAGTAATCAGAACAATTTATATGGAGTGCCATCAATGGGTGGTTTCTCCACTTTTTGTTTTTTTTTTTAATGTAGTATGTATCACTATTACTTGTTACTCCTCTAAGGGTAGTTGTAATGTAATAATAAATAAAAAATAATTTATTGCTGTTTCTAAGCCGACACGTTAGGTAGTGACTCAACACGGAACTGTATGGCGAGCATCTCTCAAGTATTCTAGCATGAATGCTGGCATTTTAAAAATAAACTAGTAAATAACGTGAGAATTATATAAGGTCTACAAAATTTAAGAAAGATAAAATAATTATTCCAAAATTCAAACAAAAAAATATTAAAGTTTTGAAATATAGTAGTATTATCACCTGCAAACTGAAGGTCAGCATGATTGAATGTTTGTACCTAAATATTCTTTAAATGAATATATGGATTCAGTAGCCTACTATGATTGTTGAGGTCGTTTTTTGTTTATTTGTTCGGTAACAAATGTAATCCTACATTTCCATCCAATTCTAAATTGTGTCGCTGATATTAAATTTTGGGAATCCCTAATGTACTTCGTACCTAATTTTGAATCACCTGTATGTATGTACTGGACATTTTTTTAATTAAACGTTTGTTTTAGGTTGTATGTGGTCAATCTGCGGCATTCATGATCAAGGATGGGCAGAAAGGAATGTCTTTGGAAAAATTCGTTTTATGAATTATCAAGGATGCAAAAGAAAATTTGATATATCATCCTTTATTATCAAGTATGGAGGGAAAGTTCATAAGAAGAAATAAGTGGTTTTTCACTTTTATTTACCTCAATAATTAGGGAAAACCCTAACAAATATTAAAGTGATAAAAATCGTCTCAGGGTACAGTGTTCAATTGCACAAACTTTTTAAAATTCAAATAGATCTTTCTTGTTAGCTTTAATGATGTGCCTTTCAATCGATCTTACATCACAGTGGTACTTCGGTTCACGGCTCTAATTCGTTTCTGAACGTGGTTCAAGAAACTCGAAGAAATTAGATTAATCCGCTCCAAATTTCCCAATGATTCTGCATCATGAAGATTTTTGAGTAAAAATATTACTGTGTACTGTATAATAATACTATGCTTACATACATAAGCGAGTCATAAAAAAGATTAAACAAAATTTACGAAAAAATGAAAACAATTTTACTTTCCCAGTGCTGAGGAGAGTTGAAACATAATAGGAAAGGTAGCCGTGAATAGGTTTGTCATTGTTTAGAAGGGAAATCTCCATATATAGTATCTCTTCCAAAGTCATTTCTCTACTTGTTTCTTTGCTCACTAAAACCTTCTCGTGAGTTGTTTGACATTTATCTCTGTAGAGAACATGTAATGTGGTTTCATTTTTTTGTCCGTTTTAGAATGACTCTAAAATAAATTGGATTTTTTTTTTATCATCAGGGGTTAAGAAGCCCAAGCAATATCGCGAAGTGAGATATTTTCTCGTTCCATAATTAATTCGTGAACTAAATCGTTAGAGGAACGTTTGTGAACCGAAGTACAACTTTATCTCTACCAGTTTTAAGATCTCTTTGTGAAATTGTTAAGTACAATATATTTTTAAGTTTTTGTATAATTGATAATTTAGTATTATCCATTGTATTATTCTCCATTTTAAAAAATGAATAAGCAATGTATCTTGGAACGTATCTTTGGTTAAGGTTTTACAAAGTGTATCCGATTTCAAAGTTCACAAACCAAGAATTGTATAATTAATTATCGTATTAAAGATCACAGTAGTTTCAATCATGAAACTGGAAATTTCTTTAATTTGTTCACTTCTATTCAAAATGGAGAATATCTTAATTTAATTCACTTGAAAGGTTTTTGTACCTAAATTGGCTTAAAAGCTTCAAAACCCTTTTGTTTTTAATTTCTTAAGAATTATTTACCAAATAATGTGATTTTCATAGATATTAGTAATATTACTAACACATTTTTTTATATGTTTTTTTATTCTTTTAAAGAATATTTCTTCGAAATATATTAATATGATTTTTTTTTATATAACCAGTATTATTATAAACATTAAATTTTTTACTTTTTGTTACTGTTTTTTGAATAAATATTTCAAACCATTCAATGTTTAATTGTGTTGTTAAGTGCACCCCTTTAGAGCTAAGAAACACAACCCTTTAAGGTGTTCATGGCATCAGAGCTACATAACTTCACTACTTTCTTAAATGTACATTAAATGAAATATCAGTTTTGCTATGTTATTTAACATGACAATAATGGACCATATAATAAGACTCCAGTTCTACAATTTTTATTTTGGGTTGTATATTTCAGCCATTTTCAGGATATAAACTTTACAAACTACCTAAAGTTTGTTAACTTATCTCCAAACATATCTGATATTACAATCGACAACAATACTTAATCAATTTATTAAATAAATATATTTTTTCTATCAGTTTATTGAGAGTTGTAGATGGTTACTAGTCAGATATGTTTGAAGGTAGTTGAACTTTATGTAGTTTTTAAGATTTGTAACCTAAAGATTTACACATAAATGATTGAAATATAATTAGCTCTAATTAAAAATTGATATTTGATACACTGAAGCCTACTCTTCATCTTCATTCTCAAATATGGAGTTAAGGAATGACCTAACAAAATTATTAATTAACATTCGGTTGATTCTGCCGTTAGAACAACAAAGAATAATAATACTTCTGACGGTTTTTGATGTAAAGTTATGGCTTGTATTAATTTAAGTAAAAATCACACTCAACAAATAAAGAAAATATGATTCAATAAAAAAAGGTTAATAGTTTTATAACTGTCTTGAAATACTTAATATGTCCCCAAGAATGTGCCAAGCAAATCAAAAATAATATGCGCCCATATATTGAGGATTTTTATATGACAATTGAGTAAGGAAAAAGTAGGTAGGAGAATATAGTCATGATAGTAAATCTATGGAGGTATGCTTTGATACTATATTGAGCAGTCAGCGCTTAGTGAAGTCTTAAGTTCAGTAGAAAATTGACTGTTCATCTTGATTTGATAAAAGAAAATAACATTCTTGTGTTGTGGGTGGATTATTAGCCTGTAAATGAAATAACAGTTTGGAGACACAGAATACAAGGCACAAAACTAATTCCACTGACAATTTGACAGAGACTGTCAAATAAATGTTCTCAGGGGTTCCCATAACGAACTGAGTTACATATTCAGTTATTTAAACTTGCATGCTGTTAAAAGTGGCTTGTGAGGTCGTGGACAGAGAAACACAACTGAAGCAATGGGGAATGCGTCTCTGGCAGACGAGGTGGACGATGGCAGATGGACGTTCCGATTTCTCCCAAATGCTAGGACAAGAATGGGGCTGAGAGGACTTCTAATTGATCACTGGCTCGCTAAACTACTAAACCGGACGTTTAGGAAAAGGAAAATTTCAGGCTGTTGCTGTGGAGACCCCCTGGAGGTATGCCCCAGATATGCTATAATAAGGCACGACTACGAGATGGCTACGGGGAGTTTTGTGGCAGAGGCATACAGTCCTGACTAGTTATAGAAAAGAGTTCTGTTCATTTATATATGTAATAAGGAAAACACCGGAGACAATGCCTCTAGCGGTCACCGTGTGAGACTATTATGTTTTGAAGAGCGGTTTTTCAGTTATTTACTGTGTACAGTGCTTTTAGTTTACTGAAGTTTATTTTTCTTTTAGTTTATCCTAATTTTGGAAGAAGTCTCAGTTTTTGTTTTTGTGCGCCATACAAGTATTTGTTGAAGTGATGTAGGGTCGTGGAAGCTCGCCTCCGCTTGGTCCACCTCGGGCATATCTCGGAGGCTGGTTTGGCTCTATCGACTGCTGTGGCTGTTGCCTTCTGAGGTTTGATCCGGGGCCCTTTATTAGCAATTTGGGGTAACCGTGGTAGTGAACGAGTTGTACAAGGTATTCTGAAGTACCAGCCTGGTAGCCACCCAAACCACAGGGCACTGCCTCACTAACTTGTCAAAAACAAATAAGTTGCATGAAAGAGTAGATTAGACTGCTATGTAAATGTTGATCATAAAACACATACCTATTTAACTGCTGTAAGGTAATGTAAACAGTATGACTAAAATAAGAATAATCATACCGGTTTATTCCCGTCAATACCTTTCTACACCCAAAAGCATTAAATGTGCATAAATGAGTTGAGAAGAAATAGTTATATCAATGTTGACTTATAGATCATTAAAATATGAATGACAGTCAGTTTTAATGTAATATTTCTCTCATACCTGAAAAGTATTTCTACACACAACATGAAAATGTAGAATAGAAATATGCTTAAAAATATAAATGTAAAGTTAATTAAACATCTATTGTATACAAGAATCATAACTTACCTTACACAGTAGAATAGCAATCAGAAAGTGATAACACATGTTCTCCACTTCAAATACGTTTCTATCCCCCGAAGCCAGATGAGTTACATGAAGCGTAGTTTACAAATATACATGTAACTATAGACATAAATACATCAAATACATATTCTATTTAATATATATGAGATACCTCACACATAATGTATAATATAATTAAAGATACTTGTATTCAACCAAATCTCTTCCTACATATCAGATTGGATAGGGTATGAGATCGAATGTTTACTTCTCTGGGTACCGTATTAATCTAAACAAATAAACCTGAAATGATTGCATGCATAAACACAAAACATGCCCACTAACCTGTGTACAGGTATCCTTTCGTCTGTACCTGCAACAGTACAGACATGTTAATATCAACTCAACAGTAATATAAATATTGTGGAATCTTTGTCAGTTATGGTTGTGACTAGTCATAATCAAATAATTCTGGTTTATGTCAAAGTTATATCATTAAAACATAAATCAGTTCAACATATTCCGTAAAGTATTCCTTCTCGTTTTCTTTATTTATAAACAGACCTATTATATACTAATATTTTCATTATTATATCCTACCATCCCTTTCTATTCCTATTGCAGATATATTTGCTAATCGCTCTTCTTCAAAAGAAGAACAAAGTATAATCACCACCTGATAGTTTGTGTTTCGTTCATTAAGGTCAAGGGTTAGGAAAAGGAAAGGCAGTGAGTGGCAGTCAGTGTTGATTCAGTCAAATGTACTGTACAGCGACAGTCGCTGTAAAGTAGAATGGTAAAGAAAAATAAAGCCTCATGCAACTGTCATCCGGGCTGGTATCCTTTGTTTTGCGTCCCCGAATCTAGATGACACTCTGGTGGTGCTCTTTTCAGCACCCTCGTTAAGGCACCGCCGCCACTGTCTAAAGTGTACCACGAAGTCTGCTTTGTTACATGAATAAGCTAGCCTGTATTGGAGCACTTACTACTATAAAAAAATGCGCATCGCGGACTGGTTCAGTACAAAAATAAAAAATGATTTTTTTATATCAAAATTTTGATAATAACACGTATTTTAGGCTTGCTTGACATCGGTACATCAAAAAGAAACAATTAACTTAATATAAGTAAAGAAGAAAATTAACTACCATTTAACTTTTAATTCATTGCATATTATTTAACATATATGTGTTGACACATAGTTAAAATTATAGTGTTAACATAAAATATCAAGTGACATTATCTGTGAACAAAGAAAAATTTACGAAGGAAAGTTGCAGACGGGATCTGGCATGCAAAAAACTTTGGGTAGTCCAAGAGTTGACTTGAGCAGTCCTAAAACAGAGTGGTCAACCCCACTGTGACTCTTTACTTACCCCATTATTTATGGCTTTTTACTTCATTATAAGATCAAAGAAATTTGTTAAATATTTCATAAAAATTGAAATTTTCTTGCTAGTTATTTTATTTTCAAGTTTTCTTTTATACTGTTCAGTTTACACATATACTGTATGGTTTACAGAAAAAAAGAATTCAGAATAATAGTAGAATAAAAAGCTAATCGTCTCCACATATAGAAATTTAATCGTATAAAAAACGCATTTCGAACATGTATTGTTCTTCTTCAGGCATTAACTAAAAAATACAATGTCATCAGAGAGTTATCTATAGTACAAAGTACTATGACATTGTATTTTTTTGTTAAAGCCTGAAGAATAACACTATGTGTTCGAAACAGGTTGTTTATGCGATTAAGTTTCTAGATGTGGAGACCATTTCATTAGCTTTTTACCCAACAATGAATTAATACCAAATAATAACTGATTGCACTGCCTTAGAATGAGAATAATAGTTATAATTTAAAATATACAATTTTTGAAAATAATTTCCAGAAATAAGTTTCATAAAACATTAAATTTTCAAATATCTTTAAATAAAAAATGTGAATAATACATTTGAGTGCTTTTCACGCATGTCATGCATATGCTATCCTCCCATAATCATTAATATAATTCCTAAGTATTGACATTTGGACAAGTAGCTTTCCATTACTTAATATAAAAGATTATACTATAGAAATAATCTCACTAAATGAAAAACTGTGAAAACATATTGTACAACAAAGTATACTTTGTACTGAAGTAGTATGCACTCAACAGTACTGTGAGTAAATATATTATCGAATTCATTGATAATCAATTTAAGTAATTGATTGTTCTAATGTGAGTATCTTCATTATTCAAATTATAGAGTATAATCAATACTCTATAATTTAGATTTTAGAAAAATATTTGCAATATTTTTGTGATTGAAAATCTCTACCTTCAGTATAAAGGGATTTTTAAACCTTCAAAATAAGTTTTATTGAAAAGGATTTTCTTTGTGTAGGAGCAACTATAGCAGTTCATATTTCAATTAATTTATTCTAATGAATGCCTACAAATATTTTACTGGTTGTGATAAAAATGTAATCAATATTTAAAGCTGTTGAAAAAAAGTTTGGATTGGTCATTTTTAAACAATATTCAAAACTATTGATTGTATAAATACCCATTACAAAAATAAAATATCTTTCCTTTTTAACTTACAATCACAATATGAAATTTACTTCTTATCAATAACTTAAGTAAGTTATATCTCCTCTCATTTTTAGGAAATCTAAGTCGTAATATGTTTCATATATACAATATACAATGCTTAATACTACATTTTTTATGAAGTATCAAGATGTACATCTTTAATATGATATATATCAAAAATATTCTGTTCAATTAATTATGTATAAATTATAAGAAGTTACTAACCTTTATAATTCATTTTAATATCTTATTAGAAATATTATTTTTTCATTCATCTTAAATTATTGTAATTGTAAAAAATATATTAAGCAACAATATTGTAATTAGTTTAGTATATTTCAAAATATGTATAATGTAAAATATTCCGTAGCAAATATGTACTATTAATAAATAGATATTTATACTTCATAAATAAACTATAATAAGCATTTTAAATCTTTTTTAACGTCATGTTTAATCCATAAGAGTTTATTTTAGCAAAAAGATACAAAATGTGTTTACCAAAAGGAATGCTATTTAAAATTCAACCCATATCGTATACATTGAAAGTAATTATACAATTATTTGCATATGCTGTTAATATTAAACTATTTAAGTACTTACGATATTCACAAGTAAGTTAAGACGAAAATCGTGCTTACTGTTTGAAGTTATCATTGTATGAAATATCAAGTTGAGGAGATAAACTAAACTACATTATTAGAACTTTATTTAAAGGCACTCCCGAAGGCGTAACACTTTACTGAAGACTAGTGGTGACAGTTTTGCTTTTTTTTATAGCTTTTTGAAAGTAAAAATTATTTTCATAATTTTAAACAATTTTAGCAGTTGATTTGTTTAGTTATTTCTTTAAGAAATATCTATTTTGATCTATAATATAAATATTCATGTTCTATTTTAATATCATTTCAATTGATATGAATAATCAATTTAACTGAATGATTTTTTCAAATGTGGTTGGTTCATTTTACAATTTTTCCTTTAAGAAGCCGTTACATTGATAATAACAATAATGATGATGTCGACGTTACATCATTCAGATAATTATTCTTTTTTTGGCAAACATAAAACTTTATCTTTGATATGTGGTTAGAGGTGGTTTGCTGTATAAGTGACCACCATTTGTTTGTATGAAAATTATGCTTGTATGTAATGTTGGCTTGAATAATTCATCCTGCTAGTCATTACTATAATTCAAAATATTTGCACAGTAATTAACCTAAGATTCCTATTGATGTGTACTTGTACTTGCTTCAACATTTCAATACAACTGACGAAAAGTATGTTACTACTGGGAATTTCATTTGATCTGATTTCTATTTTTTTCATTTGGATATTATTTCAAATTGGCTTCTGTATATATTCTATAGGCTGTTGAGTGAATATTGAAATCTAGTTATAGAAACAATTATCGACTGATGAATATTTAGATTAATGTTTAATTTAAAATTGAATAAGTTGAATAGGCTGACTCATCTTATTTAATTCAACGGCAAAGAAAACAGAAATGAGCATGAAACATTCTCAGAATAGTAAAAATAAGGATATGTTAATTAGATTTGGAATCTCTTCTTGTATGTAAAATATATTTAGACATCCATCTGTAAGTAAAAGTATAGCACTATGTGTGACTCGAAAACTATTTTGGCAGAAATGGATTCTATTTTGATTAGCTCTCAAATTACTTTTAAAATTTGTTATTATTGTGAAAATGTATCTTAGTATTATTATTTTTTATGATGTATACCATAATTTACGAACAAATTATGTGATATTTTTATAAATGAACCATTTTACTAACCATTGTAACCAGTATCCTTCAGGAATAAACATACTTAAAACAGTAGGGATTTCATTGTAAATCTATTAAACATATAAATCATAACTTAACTCTGAATGAGATTTGAAATGTTTTTCTACATTTACGTAATTGGGTCAAAATATATTTATATTACAATATTTTGTGTTAGAGTATTTTTAAAGATTTATTAAAACTATTATGTATCAACTGTCCTTTAATTTCTCGAGAATAAATGTTTTAAATTGTGATATACCACAAAAGAAAGAATATTTTTTTAAATTAATTAAAGTATTAGAGAATTTCACAACGTTGTAAGTGATTTTAGAATTGAAGATCTATTTTAAAACAGTATAGAGGAGCAGTTAACAGATCGCCTTGCAAAAAAATCATACTTGTAATATCTAATCATGTGGGTTTATTGGGTAAACAGGTAATAGAATCATTCTAACGTAGTGCAATCACTTATTATGTGGTATTTACTCATTGTAGGGTAAAAAGTTAATGAAATTGTCTCCACATATAAAAATGTTAATGGTATAAACAACGCGTTTCGAACACGTAGTGTTCTTCCTTAGGAATTAACTAAGGGTGAGTGTCGGTGGTACAACTAATACTTTCTTATGAAGTCTCATAATGTGGAAGGGATGTGGCATGCAATGTGTGAACTTTTAAACCTCTATGAGAAGAAAAACCTCATAGAGGTTTTTGGACTGTAGTAAGCAATTTGCTAAGCATCCCTATTTTAGACATATTGGTCTACCATTGAGTTATTAGTGAAAAATTATCTACCTGTAAAACATTTTTTAGTCCATCCCACGATATTATTTATGAGTTCCAATACAAAACTTCTCCTTATTTCAAATTAATATATCACCTTATGTTAATTGTAACATAATGTTTTGGTAAAAATAAGCGAAACCTAATCCTTTCGGCCATATCACAATTATGACAAAACCATGCTGATGCCTTTTTTTAAGTTGAAACTCTTTCGCCGCATCCCAGGAACAAGAAGCCATACCCTACGATAGGTGACATTCATCCTCTGGGATATGCCCAATGTGGACATCGCAGAAGTGAGCTTACACTTCCTTTTGCATCACACAAAAACTACTGGCATTAGTTTTGGCCTATAAAACGTCCTGTGATGATTTCAAAGTTGAAACGGGCCCTCAAGAACCTACGTTATATGAGAAATACTTACCTCCTGATCACTTTCACATGAAACCAATTTCATTATAGTACCGCCTAAAATACTTTATAATAGTCCTGCATTATAGTACTGTCTAGAATGCTTTATATTAAGTCCTGCAATACAGATTACACCTTTCTATCGTAAGAGTGCAATATTGCACAAATATTAATTTTATTAATGTTATATAAGGTAGCTCTAAAGTATTAACGTAGTGGAAGTATTGAACATGTTTAATGATGATATATAATGTCTTCAGTGCATTCAAGATAATATGACATAGTTATAGTTAATGATGAATTAACAGATACACCCGAGTTTTTAATTATGTCTCCTATCTCCAGTGGTTATTCCAGTTACAATCTCTTCCCAACAGTTTCTGTAACCATTGAATATTAAGGTTGATTCAACGAAGATAAAAGAGAAAGTTGTTAATGACGTTCTAATATATTTTTTAAAATTTATTGTTTCAGGGATTCTATTTGGTATAAATTTCGAATATGTCGGTTTCAGAGTAATCAAACTATTAATGGAAAGGTCAGTCAAGTGAAAGAAGTAACCAACTCAAGTGTAATACATCACCTAAGACCTACTTGGCCAAAACTGGCAAACACCCTACCATCGACCTTGAGAAACTCCAATAAGCTATCATGTCCGGCTTAAGTAGGCGTCTGTTTTTTTAAATAAAAACTTGAATCAGAATATGTACAAAAATAATTGTGATTCATCAAGGTCAAAATAAACTTCAAATATAAATTAAGAACAAGCTTCTCTCATTTTATTCTACTTTCTTTTATAAATTAGAAATTGATAACAATATTTACATCTTCATGTTAACCAGTTGAACTACTGAAACATGTATTATATACCTAGATCAGCGGTTCTCAACCTTTCTTACCCATGAACCTGTTTTCCTTCCTTTGTACTTCATGGACCTTTCCATCCATATTAAACATAATAACAATTTTCTATTTTTCATTAATTTCAATTTTATTTTAGGTTTTCATTGTCAAAGGATTAGTATACAATTTTTATTTTTAAATTAAAACTAATTTAATACAACTAATGTATTCTACAATTATAATAATAATCATCATAATTATAGTGATAAAATTTAAATATAACAATATTTCTTCCATGATAATGCGGCTCAAGGTCATAGAAGCAGAGCTCATCAGGAATTCAACGCGGCATTATTTATGTACACTGCTTAAAACAATGCGTTAAAGGTGGGAATAAAAAAAATGAAAGGCATGTTTATCCAATGAGATCTCTATGGTTGATTCTGCTCGACGAGTTTCTTTATATCTGGTTCAATCGATGTTAGTGATAGTCCAATATCACCTTTTACACAGTGTTTAACCTACTGCTAGCTTTTGATGACGGTTGAGAAACACGACTAAATCCCGATTCAACAAGATAATATGTAGGAAAAGTAAAACGTAGAGGTCTGCTCTAGCCCAGAGCAAAGAGCACTTTGTCCAATATCATTTGTTTTCCATGTATTCTTCTTTACATTATAGATGTTGAAATATTGAATTAGTTAAATCATATCTTTTTCTTTGCACTACTTTCACAGTAATGTATCGATATAACAAATAAATCAAGAAAAAAAGCAAGTAAAGGATGGAAAGAACAACCGTGTACAATTTAGTTTAACTCATTCCAACTGAGCTTACATTTCCAGGAATTTTATACCTTCAAAGGGAGAACTTAAAAATACATGTAACATGTATTAGAAATTCGTTTACTTGACTGCTATGAATTGAATATCTATTTGACATCATACGAAGAATGCAGACTATCTGCCTAGAAAAGGTAGAAACCTTGAATTATATCTGAATAGGTGATAATCACATTAGAAAGGATCAACATTTTTGTTAAATGATACCTCAAACTATAGAAGTCAGATACTTCTCTATCTACATTTAAGAACTTAAAGTCTGAATTAAAGTGTGGGAATAAAAAAAAATGAAAGGCATGTTTATCCAATGAGATCCCTATGGTTGATTCTGCTCGACGAGTTTCTTTATATCTGGTTCCATTGAAGATAGAGATCAACTTCATACACCCATGAAGTTGAATTTAGTTACAACAGTGGGGTTTAGTTACATGACAGGCCGCGGAGCGTACGATTCCGATAAGATTTAGGCCCTCCGTTAATACTTTTAATAACATGTCAGATTGATCAATAATTTCAAGCTTCTTAAAACTGATAAAAAGATTATAGCCACATGTAAACAAGTGATACATTATAGATTAATGTTAAAACATTGAAATGAAACAAAAAAGGAGTTGGTTGTTAATGAGTTTGATATTACTTATAGTATATAATGAGTTTACTTATAGAGAAGTTGAAAGTAGTCTACACCAGATTTTACTTATAGTAAAATATTGTATTTTCAACCGATCATCAATCGATAAAATAAATAATTTCTGGAAGTAATATGTAAACAGTTTTTATATTTTAAAATTAAATTGTAACTATTGATTGTAATCTCTTACAGTTGTGAAAAAATAAAATTTATTTGAAATCAACAGCGCGATCAATTTATATAAACTAAGAAGTCACATATTAACAATGCAACAGGGAAAACAATTAGTAAATATAATTTGCTTTTGAATAAAACAGTAGAGGATTGTTTCATTCAGCTGCTACTTGAAATAGCATGAGACGTTTGTTGCTTTCAAAAGAAAGTAATAGGTAATTGCTGAGTTAATGGATGGATTAGGACTCACTAGTAATGGTTCGAAAATTGCTGCCGTGCTTCGCTTGACTCAACCGGAAATTACATCTCATCTAACTAAGGTAATATCTATTTATTTTTATTTCTTCATAATGTCATTTCATATTATTTTTCAATCAACCATTTTTGCCACCCTGTGAAGTAGCTTAATACATGCTACCCCCACACCGCTGGCGTTGATAATCCACTAACCTTCAGAATTCCAGAAAGTCTTCAAAATATTTATTTTCGTGCAATTACAATCAAGGATCTAATTTTACACAACTGTTATTATTCAGTGCTCGTATGCATATGCAGTCAACATATTTTTCTGTCGATTTGTCAAAAATTTAATTTACTCTGAGCGACTGTTACCTTTTTTCTGCTTACAGTATTCTGTTACAAGCTTACTATAAATGTATATTGAGAAAAAATATATTAGTAATTAGCAAAGTTTTGCATACTAACTAGTATTTGTCAACAACTGAATAACTTTTTCTTGAGGAATGTTTACATGCAAGAATGTTATTCCTCTTATATCTCATATAAGTCATTATATCATTTCAATTTTGTTTGCTATATCTCTAACCATCAATTTTATTTCAGAGGAGATTGATTAGAGGATTTTGAGAAAAATTCATAATACCATTGAAAGCATTGCTGTTTGATTGACACTGATTTTCTACATGCAAAATTATATTCTTTTACATATCATATTAAGTTATTAAATTATTTAAACATTTTTCATTGAACCTCTACAGAACAATTTTATTTCAGTGGATTCACTCAAAAAATGTCTAAGTCAATGTAAATAAATATAGGTTAGGTTACAGTGGCCGTCCCGAGAGAGAACACACATAGGCCGCAAGCCGGCCCCTTGTGACACCACAAAGAAGAATTGGGGCTATTCTCCCCTGTCAATGGTCCACTCGAACCATCTCGAGAGAACAATAAATCTAGACAGATCCCTGATACCAGTGGATGCTAAGTTCTCAAGATTGTCAAAGAAATATTCTCCTAGTGCTTCCTTCCTTCTTTGAGCCAGGCCAGGGCATTGATGTCTCTTCCTCGTTCTGACATACCCTGCAAAAATCCCTCGCCTCCAATCCTAATCTGGTGGCGTGTCTACCTACGAGCCAGTGTCCCGTGGAAACAGCGATCACATTGGCTACATCTCTTCTATTCCTAGAAAGAAGATCCTTCGTTCTTCTAGAATTACAAGAAGGCCACAACTGCTTTGAAATAAGACACGTGTCCTCCTCAGACCACCTTTGTTTGATGCGTTCATCAATTCTTTGTCTGATCCAAAGCTTACATGTAGAAACTGGGGTCCCTAAATTGTATAGGATATCCTGAGTGGGAAGAGTAGTGCCAAAGCGGGCGAGCTCATCAGCCTTGCAGTTGCCTTCAATGTTCCAGTGACCCATATAAGTTCAACCTTAGCCCTCAATGACAATTCATTTAGGAGCCTCTTGCAGTCTTCGACTGCCTCTGATGTACTATAGATTCCCTTCTGGGATTTAAATAAATATAAAGAAATACATGTATAGCAAGTAAACATTCAGTTTTTATAGCTTTATTGCTTCTTGCGGTAATGAAATTCACGATTTTTTTAAAATAAATAGCTCATTCTCTGCTTTCAGATTCAATTATACGTTAAAATTTTTACATTCTTGAAACAAAATATTTCCTGTTGTTTTAAAAATCTGAGAATTTTTTCATTTATTGCTTTTGTATCATTAAAGATAATGCCACTTTCAAGATTCTAGAATTAGTAGTTTAGGAGAAAAAAAAGGTCTAATAGCAAGTTTTTAGCAAAAAAGTGACTTTCCCATCATGCATAATTCCTTCCAAACTGTACAGCACAGTCTCATTATGAGGCCCATTTTCGTGTAAAATATCAATTTGATCCATCGAAGATTGTAGACCAAAGCGTGGCCACAAAATTTGGAAACACTCTCCAACCCACACAAACATCATCGAAAAAACTTCATAAAACGACTTCTGGGACCACAAAAGATGTAATTCCATCAAAATCTGGATATCGAATTTTATTACTATCACTATATTTTACTTATAGTAAAGTAATAAATCCAAGATTAAATTATTGTCAGCGAGTATGATATTATGTGTAATTACAGTTAAGTTGAATGTAGTCCACTCCTCATTTCATATAATGGAAAAACTATTTATATAGTTAGTTAAGCTCGGACCACTCGAAAGTGTATCAATATTTAAAAGTAAAACAATATTCATCAAAAAATAGTCATGCAAATGCTTCATAAAGATTACTACATTTATTCATTTTGAAAGCTCCAAACTTATAAGAAACCTTCAAGATATCTTTATGATAGTCGCGCTCCAGAGGATCCTTTTTAATGAGTTTTTATAGCTTTTTACTTTTATTACTTCTCTTATTTGTTTTGGCATCCTTTTGAACCATTTCAATTTTAATATATAGATGTATATACAGTTTATAAATATAAGTAAATGCTACATAAGAATGGTATATCAAATTATACAGTACATGGATTGAATATTGGGTATTGAAAAATTATATTTCAAATACAATTGTCAAAAAAATTATATACATATATAATAAAAATAATCGACTAAAATAACA
The DNA here is from genome assembly GCA_026182355.1 of Hermatobates lingyangjiaoensis. Classification (NCBI taxonomy): domain Eukaryota; kingdom Metazoa; phylum Arthropoda; class Insecta; order Hemiptera; family Hermatobatidae; genus Hermatobates; species Hermatobates lingyangjiaoensis. The sequence goes on from JAPFBL010000061.1 coordinate 756,647, forward strand.
TATATTATTTTGAAAAAAAAACAAGAATTTTAAACTTTTTTTTAGTTTATGAGTCTGATATATTTATTAGATATCAAAATAACACCTTCGTTAAAACTAAAACTACATATGATACAGATTTCCCTTCCAACAAATTACTCAGGAAGATTATAGAACAGTAAACAATCTTCTATAAAAGGAAAACAATTATTAATTTCTTTTATAAAAAGAAAAAAAAAAGTTCTTTAATTGACCTTTTATTTTAAAATACATTTTCATATTCATTTAAAAATCACTTAACAGGATTTTAAAAAATAAATGAATTGACTTGAAGTCAATTAATTAATTGAAACTAATATTAGCTTTAATGAGATACATGAACTAGATGGGCTTGTTTAGAAATGCTACATAAGTCAGAGAAATTTATTACTTATTAGAAATCCAGCATGATAATAAAAAAAGAGTTCTTTTATTTTTTAAATACAAGTTTTATGTAGATAATTATTCTTAACCCGTGGCTTTAATTCATAACAATTTGAGAATGTTATTAATACATTATTATGAATTTAAAACCAAAGAATAGATAAATCAATATAATTATAAGCTTATAATTATAACACAAAAAATAATACACTTATTTAGGTCTATAAAAGTTTAAACCAAAAAATAAAATGGGAAAAAAGACTAAGATCTTTCAACTGTAACAAGCGGTCTTCGTCAGAGTCAAAACACAAATGCTTTTGTGAAATCTTGTTATAAGTCTATAAATGTATGTAAATATAGAAATATTATAATAATAGAAAATTGACATAACTATAACAGAAAATGTACCTAAATAGCAATTAATATTAAAACAACTGGTATTGTTCAGCAGTAACAATAGATATCTTTAAAACTGTTAACCAAATATAAATCTTTCCAGTTTTAAGAATAATTCGTTTAAATATGCTGAAATAAATATTAAATTATAAATATTTCACATAGGATCTATATTGAAACAATACTGAAAGGAATAACTTACAAAGACGAGACATTTCGAATGGGATCTACATATAAACTAAATAATTACTAGTTGCTGGAATACAACTTTTAATTTTGTTTTAAAACTCTGACCATCAATGCTATTGATTTACAATTTTAATCGTTTAAGACTTGAGTCAAACTTATAGGGAATTAAAAATATTTGTTTTTAAAATAATGTTTTTTACCAGTATTACTTAATAATAAAGAGAATATGTTAAACATAGTTGGTTACTCACAATTATAAGTTTAATACTCATTGATCTAAGGGGTAATTACACTTATTTTTCATCACTTGAAAATATCGTTAATAATTGATTTAAACCTTTTTGATGGTTTGTTTGGTTTGACTGGCAACCGCATATGTTTTTTGTTTGTTTTGATAATTTTTTATTGTTTGGTAATTGATAGCTAATAAAAACTGCTGCTTTCCGAAGTAAGTCGTGAGAGTCGTGAGAGATATTTATATAATTAGAGTTATATAAGGTATTCAGCCTCCTTCTAATGCAGTCTGTCGTCTAGTCAGTCTCCTCACTCGACAATCAGCCTGTCACCTTTCTCACAAAGTCCACACGCTCTTACTTTCGCAAGTCCCTTTATTCAGACCTTATCTCCTTACTCCACCAGCAGCCTGCAACATCTCAGCGAGCACTCCTGCTACTCTATCTTCTTTAATCTGCTACTGTTCTGCCAGGTCTGTCGGTTGACTTTTCAGTTAACCTTGAAGGGTAATGATCTTTTGGTTGGCCCTTTACCATAATCCATAACTAGCCTCCTTAACATTCTACTTTTCTGCCACTTGTAATATTATCAATAGCTAATAATAGTGTGGAAGTTCATCTTCATTTATCTTGAACACTGATCAAACCACAATAAGAAATAGTAAAACAATACTAAGATCTTCCAACCCTATGTATTTATTGCCTCCATAACTCTCCAGTGGTTCCTATGAGAATAACTCTATTTAAACACTAAACACCCAAAATAATCGGGTTTTCTGATTTGCGAGTACATTTCACAATAAAGTGTATTGTAACGGGACCCTATCTTAAATGTGTGATTTACAAACTAATAAATTCTTAATTCCTTTCAGTGTGTATTCTATTGTATTTATTAGATAGTTTGCAAATTTTAATTTCATACTATTATTTAAGTAAAATGATATATAATAGAACGAACTTCCACTTTACAAATCACCTACAAACAGTAGAATGTGAATTAAAATACATTAAATACTACATGTATTTACTCCATATAGGATAAAAAGGACAGAAAATGACAACAGAAATTCAGAAACTGTAAACAGAACAATAATTGCAAAACTGAAAAAATACACAAACAATAAACTCTTCCAACCCCTTAAAAAAAGACAAGACAACAGATCAAAACTTAAACAAGACTTTACCGTATTATATCGTAAAAATCCTTTCCCCCTCGACCGGTTTCTTGTCCGAATTCCATAGGAAAAAAGATATAATATCCACTCTTTTGATAGTGAAGACGTTTTCTCAGAAACGCCAGTTTCGGATTTTGTCCAAATTTCAAATTAAAAAAGGCAAATTTGAACACTCTCTTGATAATGGAAAAGTTCTCTTAAGAAGACTAAACAAAGGTCGAGTGGATAAGAACATTTACGAAGGATGATAAGTTTATATTTAATAATATCATTGTAAAATGGATTCTATTATTCAAGTACATTTTTTAAACATTAGTTTACTATTATTATTGAATTATCAATTAAATCCTGATTTAAAGAAAAATAATTACTTATTCAATAGTTATAAACTAAACATGGTACACTATAAACGTTTTTCCCTTCGATAGCTTGTGATTGCGATATCACAACACTTATAATACGCGTCATAAAATGCTTTAGTTACGAGCTAACCAAGACCCACGCATTTTCTCCTAATTTAAGGAGTTCTAAAGTTGGCATTCAGTTCAATCCCAATTTATCTAGTTCTATGAGAACTCAAATTTGAAACTTGTAAATCAATAACATTTTAAACACATACAAACAAAAGAAAGAAGTTTATGTTGGTTGTTTAACATATTTGTTCAACCTACGTCTATACAAAAATTAAAATTGTCTACAATAGACTAAAATAGAAATTTTCTATAATATAAATAACTATAAATAAATTATTTAAAAATAGAAAATATATAACATTTAAATTCAGTTCATCTGGTTTATCACAATTCATATATAAATATATATTAGTATTGGTACAAAACAGTTTCAGTCTTACAGTGAAACAATGGTTATGCAATAAGAACATATGAAGAAAAGGTAACTTATAAAGTAGTGCTTACTCTCCAAAGGCAGACTTGAGGATGTTGAAAGAAACAAGAACAATAGACAGAAGTGCCCAACCGATGACAACAAAGGGCCAAATGGGAGATCTGAAGGGCGACAGAAAAGGGTTCTGAAGATGACTTATTTCCTCCGGAATAGAGTTTCTGGAGAAGACTACCAGAAGAGCAGGGATTAAGTATTGAATTCCTACTCCAGCATACGAGCCTGTTACTTCAACCTGAATAAGTCAAAGAGAAAAAAAAAAGAAGCACTTTAAAGTAAATATCATAAAAACAAAGTCATGGCAGCTTAATCGAAGTTATTTATTTTGAAAGTAGACATTAAAAATTGAATCAGGTTCACATTTAATATTTAAACAAAAAAAGAAAGAAAAAAAGGCATACTTCGGAGTGAGCATTGTGTGATTAAAATCGAACCAAGTTCGTGTAAATAAATATCATTGCTAGTGCTTTAGAGGAGAGAAGGAAATAAATCATAAACATAAAACGCTTTTCTAGAGTATGTGTAGTGCTCCAACAGTTCAAACCCCACCATCTTCAAGAGCCATTGATCAAAGCAGCTTATGGCATTGGTTTATACAAGTTTTTAGCAAATCTGTTCAAATCTCAGTCATATCAAATCTTTAATTATATTCTATTAAATGATTTTTATTTTTATTTCTAAAATATCTTTTAGTACTGTAATGGGAACAAAGTTTTCCTACATTAAAAGTTTAGACCAGTAGTCAAGATTCGAATATAAACTGATGCCGGATGGTGTAAAGTTACAGGTTACTGAACTTTGGTATACTTTTATACTAATACCCATGTTTAATCTATATCATTACTGCCCTTTATAGGAGGCCAGGTTAGCTCAGTTGTTATTTGCCTCGGAACTGGTAGGTCCGGGTTCGACACTCACCTGACCATTCAATTTATTCACTTGGGAGGTCAAAAAATCTGAACACGTCAGCCCTCGGAGAGGACGTTAAGCCGTTGGTTCCGAGCCTGTACGATGTCCGGTACTCGTTAAAGATTCCTACTCTAAATACACTTGAGAAAGGCAAAATTTAAGACTCCCAATGTAGAATCAATCTTGATTGTGTGGTATCACAAAGAGCCCAATATTCGGTCTATGTGTCATCTATTGCGGGAGAGACACTGCAACCATCCTATGTAGTTCTACTACTACAACTACTGTTCTATGTAGTTCTAATGTGATGTAAGTATATCATCAGAGGTTGGTAAAAAGGAATATTGTTCCCTGATTAAAGCAACCCATGTGTTGAAGAAAAGGGCCAGAAATATAAAAATTTTCACTAATAATATTTTCATTATATCCGCTTACTTTTACGATAAATATACAAACTATTTCCAACTTAGTCTTTAAATAATAGAGCCTTAAATGTAATGAATTAACATTAATATTAATTACATTATACAATTAATTAATTACATTAATTTTCACAAGTGCCTCTATGGAATAAAATCATTATATATTCTCAATTATAAGTTTCTGCCAGAAAACAAAACTCAAATCAAGTCATATTAGAGTTATTGAGCAGATCTTATAATGAAAATACAAAAGTGCTATAGTGTTTATACGAAAAATGAACTATCTTATTTCATAAGTTATCTTCCATGTTTGGTCGGCTAAGGACTGAATTCACTTTTCAGAAAAGTATTTAAAAGGCTTTTTTTTCTTTTAAATAGTACACACAGAAAAGATGAGAAAAACTGATACAAAAGGTCATATGATCAAACCACAATAAGAAATGGGAAAAAAGACTACAATATTTCAACTGAAACAAGCGCTTTGTCAGAGTTAAAAACCCAACTGAGTTTTTGTCAGTTTCGTCTGTTGGGTTTTTGACTCTGACGAAGACCGTTTGTTACGGTTGAAAGATCATAGTCTTTCTTTCCCATTCTTATTGTGGATTGATTATTGATTGTTATTCTACGTGTTTATTGTGAAACCTTGTTATAAAAGGTAATATATAAATAAAGGGAAAACCAAAAATAACCTTCAGTGTGCTGTAGAACAAGTTTCTCAAACTATGGTCACATGGTCAAAATAGGTCAACTCAAATTACTGACAAAACACACAAATGCTCAAATTTTTAAAATGGACAAGCATAGTATTTTACCAGGGCAAATATTCTATACATTTAACAAACTCAAATTAGAAAAGATAATTATAATTTCAGCACTTAGATTTTTTTGGCCAAATAATTCAAATTTCAAAAAACGGTTGATTGAAATCTAAACTATTTTTTGCACAGCCTTAAGTTGCCCAGAACAAATACAAACATAATTGATCGCTTATAAGGGATCAATCGGTACCGTAGTATTCCGTCCTATACAAACGCCAGCTGATCTAGGCGTTGCCCGGGAAACAATTTAATTCCAACTCTAATAACAAATTACATATAACGAAAACAATTTAAATTTTCCATAGTTCAGATACACATAAGTTTTTTTACGATAAAGGAAATTAATGAAATCATACAAAAGCAAAAAAATATATAATACAAAACTTATTATCATTTGTTTTCAAAATTAAAACGAAGATATAGGAAAGTAGATTATATCAAAATTACATATCTTACAGTCCAAAACCAGTCGAACAAACAGCTAAACTTATTTTTATTCTTTAAATAAAATGATAAATATTAAATAGATTAAAAAATTGCAATAAAACTTTCAGATTAGCAAGTCGACTTTTAAGATTAATAAATACAATTTGGCAGAGATTAAGAGACAAATCAGTAGGATTAATATATATCAGAGTTTAAAGCAGTGAAAAAAATATTCTATACTAGAATAGACGTAACATAAAGAATATATTACTTACTAATGCTTCAATATTTTGGGTGTTGGAAGCCAGTAAAATTGGAGGGAAAATAGCTAAAGAAGGAAGAAATAACTTGTGGAAAACAACAGACTCGACGTTAGAAAAAAGAGCCTGAAAAAAAAAAAGGCGGTCAAATGAAGTTCAATCAGTAAGAAAAGATCACCTTAAATAATCATTCTAACCTGTAAATTGTTTCTTAAAGTCACTGCCATGATGGGAAAAGTGGCCGTTAGAGTAAAGGCAGGAAAGAGGGCGAGGAAGTAACCGATCACTTGCATATACGCAGGATCTTCTGATTTGGGCTCAAAGTTGAGCGTGTACAAGTCCTGGATCTCGTATGGTTGGAAGGCAAACACAGCCGTGATAGAAAGAATCAAATAGAAGGTGAGGATAACGACGTAGTCTGAAATAACATCAGATGACATTCAAATAAAAATATTAATGCAAATTCTTTTATTAATATAAAAGAATTATGTAATAAAAGCGACATTTTTTGTTTAAACTATTCCCAGTAACATAGCTAACAACTAACTGTTAATTCATTGAGGTCTAAAAGGCAAGCAGCAGAGCTAACACTTGTGACACACACTTGTTCAGCCAAGTCCTAAATGACTTATGTTTTCCTGGCTATTTATTTTTACTTGGTTTACCTTACAACCCTTTCGTAAAAAAATATAACCCAAATATAAAACAAACAACACCACCAAAGAATACTGATATAACTTCTGATATCACTAAAATCCCACACTTCATTTTTCAAAATATACAGCTATGACACCACAAACTAAATATAAATTTCAATATTTTTAAAAATGACTAATTTAAAAATATATTGTTGTATAAAATTTACTACAGATATCATACAAGATCAGGAATGATCAGTTTTACCGTTCAAATCAAGTTCTTAAGGCCAACATTTCATTTATATTTAAGACCCTAACTTCAGCTACATGTAAGAATCTGCTTAAAGAAACAAAAAAAAAACATTATTTCTTCAGTAGAGTTATAAAATATCTTAGGAATCCAAATGCTCGAGTATTTCCATTTCAAAATGTAAGAATTTTGCATATGAAGGTTTCAAATAAAAAGGTTGGCTTCAAAGTTTGAAATGAATATCGATAATTTATTGATTCTACATACATTTTGTTTTCATCCATACATTTTGATTTGATATTTTCAAATTAGCCATTTTATAAAAAGTTGGAACAAAAATTGTTTGATAAAAATAGAAAATTTTAAAAATAAAATGTGATGTTAAAACAATAAGATCAAAGTTATTACGGATGTTAATCGTATCATGTTTTGGAAACCAAAGCGGATAAAAATTTTTAAAAAATATGTTTAAGGTAAACAAAATTTGATTAAATAAATAAGCTACAGAGGTATATTGAATGACGAATAAAGTAAACTCGTAAATAAACGAGTAAATTCGGAACTCGTCCATACTCTTGAGCAAACTGATTTATATTCCGTATTACTTTTTATTATTTCCTCTAAGCAGGAAACAATCATAACCATTAAACAAACAAACAAACAAAAGAGATGTTTCGAATACCTATGGCTATAAGTAATGTTAGTCTCCTTTTATCAGACACAGGCGCTAACATGGAAGGAAGAGAGTGGTGGCACATGAAGGAGTAAACAGTTGAACCGAGAAGAGCCGGCAGCGCGGAGGGGACTGCCAGTGAAGGGCGAACAGGAGGCTGGACTCCGCGGCCGAGCCGCACCACCGCCACCGTCGTCATCACCAGGAAAGCTGTCAACAATGCCGCCAACTTTACAAAACTTATATCCCTACTCATAAACCCCGCTTCATTCTCTACCTAACAATAGTCTCTGTCCTTTCTTCAAAACTTTACACAACCAATCTCATTACAAATCAACGAACTATACAATATTGAATTAATATGGGTACTTAGTCTTAGTATTGGTACAGTTATTATGTAGTATTTACTCATTTTAGGGTAAACAAGTAAATGAACGTGTCCACATATAGAAGTTTAATCATATAAACAACGCGTTTCGAACAAGTAGTTTTCTCCTTCAGGCATTAACTAAAAAAAAAAAAAATTGACAACAGAGAGTTATCTACAGTATGAAGTAAATGATACAAAATAAAATAAAGAAACAAAGATGTACAAAACTAAGTACTTGTGTCTGTGGCACAAGTAACTAGAAATAGGATGGAGGTGGGTGGGGGTATGGAGTGTACATGTGTTTCATATTAGAAAACGGCTATATTTCTTTGTTATTTTTTTCCCCTTACTAAGTACAGAAAATATATCAAAAATACTACAGAGAACTATAACGAAATACGAACAGAAATTATAAGAATATAGAGGAAACAGAACTTTTCTTTTGTTGTATAAATAATTTAAGAAAGCAATTCTTTTAATAAGTAATATGACAAAGCTCCTTACAAATTTAAAATTATAATTATGTGAAATGTCAAACATCTTATACAAATCGAATGAAACAAGTAAAGTCATTACCTATCCATCTACTAATAGAAGTGAATATCTGGAGATACTTTGTCTTCTGTACATTGAAAAAGGCAAAAGGTCCAAGGCACATTATGAAAACTGTCTGAAAAAAAAAATGTATAATTATTTTCAGTAACGAAAAGAGGCAAAAATAACATTTATCTATATAGGTTATATACATAGAAGTATAGAATGTATATAAGCAAACATATATATCAACGTCTATACAGTGAAAAATTGAGAAATAGGACTACGATCTTTCGACCCAAATAACTGGTCATCGTTAGAAGAATACATACTCCAACCAATCATAGAACAAAAATTGAACCGAACAGCCAATCAGCGCTCTCCATTAAACTTACAACCTATATGTTGTCGAAACTCGTCGACTAGCAGGATGATATATCCTCTCAACCGTTGTCCTAACAAAAAAAAAAAAAAAAAAAAAATCGTAATTGGGATAAAAATGAAATAATCGATCGAAAATACTGAGGCTCAACCTGAATCATTCAATGTTTTTTGGTTTATTTTTATAAGGTAGCATAAAGTAAAAGTAACAATGATAAGTAAGAAACAAGGAAAGTAACAATTTCTAGTCAGCTACTGAAGTCCTTAGAATATCTCTAGTCATACTTTTTTTTTCATGTTAACCGAATTGTAACGGTTACCCGACCTCAATAATTGTTCTGTTTTTAGCATTCATTTGTTGAGATTTTCTTTTTTTTTTCCTACTAACGCCTTTCAACCAAAAAGCTTTAGAGTTTCATACATTAATTGTATCTTCAAATATGTTAAACTAACTTATCTACCCGGCGTTTTGGTTATGAGCGGTAGATCCCAAGAAGGACTCTGATCAAAATCAAAACACCGTGGTTAGTTCCCCCGAAAAAAGTTTTACAATATCCATATGTTTCTTTGTATCTAAATGTTTCCAGTTTTATTTTTCTATGGTGGACAAACAGAATAACTTTGTATTTTATATATACAGATAAATTCATACTGTATTATTTTTTGCAAAGTTTAAAATAGAAGTTTCCTTAATGTGAGTAAATTGCCACGACTGCACTACTGTGGTTTCAGGACTATTTTGTAAGCCTAGTTATTGATCGTCCAAAAGTATCCGTTGACATGGTTTTAGTGCTCAGAAACCTGAGTAACAACCCCAAAAAACTTATCCATGCCTACTATTAGAGATAGCAGAGATCTGGTTCACCACTTGTTCTTCATCATGGCAACTGAGAAAAGCATCGCTGCTACTCACATGACGAGAAGGGATTCTAGGCAAACATGGACTCGCAACAGTCTACTCAACCTTGGCATGGAAGCACAGCCACCACACAGTCAATACAGTGAGCGTCATGGTGGAAGCAATGGCCTGGTCCACCAGTCTATAGCCTTAGCTGAAGGACTCTTCTGTGCCAGGCTGTCCGCACAGTTACACAGTGACAAGGCATGGTGTAGATGTTACGAGCATAGGAATCAGGACAACTACACATAAATGAGCCACACACGAGCCTTTGATCTCATGAATCTAAGTAATAAAATTAAGTTCAAAGTAGTCTCTAACATCTACAGTCTCTAATTTTCTTTTTGATCCGTCATCAGGAGAGATAAGAGAGGGCCTCCAACCTTGGTTTCTCTCTGTTACCTGTCCTGATGACGGGTCAAACTAAAAATTACAAACTGTAAGTAAGTCTCTATGTCTCCTTATCTACATAAAACTTTATTTGTCCGTTTTGAACCGTTTTTCGATAGTTATAAAATAAAAGCATAAAAATATCTACTGCTATGGTAAACTCTTAAAGACTTACCAGGAATATTCTGTACACGTCCCACTGGGTTATGGCCAGATGTTCCCAACATTTATCAACGGGGTTTGATGTGTTTTGGGTACTTAAAAATAAAAGTGAAAGTTCTTTTTAATGGTAAAACACACGTATTAACAATAATTAAAATAAAACAATATACTTACCAAGCAGTATCTAATAAGGATTTTGCTACCGACGCTGAATATATGGTCAGGTCCCCATATAGATACAAACAGACACATATGTAAAACAGCGTTCTACCTAGTCTACCGAAAAGTATGTCAGCCATATCTCCCTGGAAGAGAAAGCATGCATGAAAAGGTGAAGTCTTTTAAATAGTAATGGTTAAGAGGCAGATACTTACAAACTCTATCCTCTTGTCTAAAGTGTACAGCTTATGAGGTTCACTGGGAAACCCTTGAAGGCTTTCTGTAAATCAATGTCACGATCATTCACTGTTAAGAGAGAATTTTAGAAAACAATATAATCTAAATACTTTACAATGTTCAACTGCCATTTGATTTTGGTACTTATGAAGGCTTACGACAACGTAGAATCCTATGGAAACACACACCGTAAATACTGAGGTAAAACCTTTTAATCTTTCCAATACATACCCACACATAAATACTCACACCCACACATCACACATATACAGAGGGACAGAAAGAGAGAAAATGTTCTTTATGAAAACCTACCCTCTTAATTTTCTTGGTAGTAGCTTAGAAATAGACGACAAACGTTTTTTTTTCTTTATGTTACTGGACATATTTTTTTCATGAAACTTTTCCTTCAAGTTTATGCATTTATTTCGTATTTTGTAAATTTTGTAGCAAAATTAAAGCATACTTATTACTTCAACTCAGAATCGAAAAAAATGAAGCAAATTCATAAATTTCATCAATACAATGAATATCGCCTCAGGGAATTACTGTATCAGTAATTTTAAATCTTTGACGTTCTTAAAATTACACAAGTCTTTTTTCCGTATCAAATCAAACGTCCACCCAGATGTCCGTTAATTTTTACCTCAGGCAAAAAAAAGTTTGACATACAGTGCTCAGTAACCAATAAAAGATATTTTACCCTAAATTGAAAATAAATTAGCCTAGACGATTCTAAGATCGTCCTCTTATGTAACATTTCATGTGCAAGTTACTAGAGCTTAACTGTAATTCTTATTCTTCAAGGTTAGTATAATGCCTTGTAGCATAAATACTAACCTGTTGATGTCAATCACAAGGGATGACTTTGACATGGACTCAGACATTACCTTAGCATGTACGGTTTGCTATGACCACTATTGCTTACCCCTCAAATATCCTTCAAAACAGCGAGTGCTATTACTGAAGCCTTGCACTTCATAAGTTTTACTTCTTGGCTTATATAATCAAGTTCGGATTCACATAAACTACACAATGAAGTTAAACTGATTCATTTCAATTAAATGTCGCTATACTTCATCATACCCAACCTAACTTAAAGGTTATCCTGAGTGGCATTGTTATAAGGATCACTGAAAAGTAACAAAAATAGAAGACTAACCTGAAGGTAGGAGTGAACTATCAGGTTCATCTTGAAGAGTAAGCAGATCCTCTTCACTTGTGCTGCACCGAGGAAGATTCACCTGTGCAATAAATCCATCATCATTTAATGACTTTTAAGAAATAAAGATTCCATTAGTTTCGTTTTAGCCTATTCCAACTGAAATGGCGAATAATGCATGCATCACACGAGATAAGGCATTACCAAACATATATGATTCCAGACATATTAACCTCTGCTGTACGACAAAATTTATTCCTGTACTACCATAACTTAAATATCGAGTATGCAAAACTCTATATAAGGGTTTTGAAGTGGCGATATTAGTATACTTGGAGTATATATTTGAGACTAACAGTACATTAAACAGGTATAAATTATTTATACTTTACATTATTTTTTAACCACGAATTCAATTTTATACGACTGTAAACAGAACCGAAATGGGTTAAGGACCCAAATAAATCTTGGCTCCGAAGCAGTGTTACCAAACCTATGTTTGGTAACGAGATAATGTTCTTTTTTGAAGATAGATGATGGTTTCTCCATTAGCGGTTTACACTAGACTGGATAGCGAGCAGTGATCCACAGGAGAGGGTCACGGACGCAGAAATTCATTGTAGACCATCATCGCAGTATGGTTGAAGAATACTGTTATGTAAAACTGCGATCCTGTGGATCGAAAACTTTAAAAGAGGTCGAACAAGCCTAATGTATGGATTTGGAGCAGGAGGCAATAAAGCTCCACGGCAGATGACATTTAGCTAGTTCACGAAATGACTCTGGTGAAATGGGCTTATTACAGTCGATGAGAGATCATAGGTTTTGACAAGTCATCGTTCTCCCTATCAAGTCATCCGCAGTGTGTTCGTTTTTCTGCACACGATTACCGATGTTTTTCCTCTTTCGAACAAACTTCTAATGAGTAGCCATGATCTATTTGCAACCGAACTATTAAAATTGTTGAAATTAGGATCACACTTTCATAGGATTAAACCAACAATATAATAATAATAATTTTGTGAGGACATAGTAAAGGAGCAATATAGAGATTAGTCATGGCGAAAGTCTAGATAATTTTGACCCACCCTCATACATTACGTTATATGCTTCAAACATGGAAGAATACCTAAAACGTGTTCGAGGCTATTCATGAGTGAAAATGGTCCACTTCGTATGAGATTCTAGATCTAATCTGAAGAAGAATACTACATCTTCAAAATTCACTGTTTGCATAGAATTGTATGTGGAGATCTGAATTATTTACTCAATATACTCAAAATAATTGACGATCATAGAGCTACACTATATAGACATTGGTATATCAACCTGAACTACTAAACACAGACATTACAAACACAAAGTAAAGCTTACATAACAAAAGGTTGACTGTAGTGTAACTATAGATTCAGTCAGATACTACATATAGCCTTCACTCAATATACACCTATTCCAAATTTAATAGAAAATAAACAAAGTTCTAAATTTCTAGCACTTAAAAATTAAAAAAAAAATAAATTAAACATACCGATAGCTCCCTTAGGTAGCGACTAACCCTCGACAATTTTTCAAGTTGCTTCCACAGGTATATAGCGTTGCAACTGGACATTGCTTCTATTACAAAAGTAACTGTTAAATAACTGAAACATGTCAAAAAAAGAGACCCAATAGAAATTATTTATGAAAATAATGGAAAATAAACAGTGAATAGCAGTTAATAAAACTGAATAATAATATAAAATTTAAAGACAAAAATTGGAGTGGTTTACACTCATTTTTACTTTAATTATAAGTATTATCAGAAGTAATGAACCATAATTCTGATGTGTTTTCATAATTTTGGATATACACACACCAAAATTGTGTGTGTGGGTGTGTATCTAAGTGCTCTAGGAGCACTTAGAGATTCTTTACAATTATATTATCTTCTTCCAAATTTTACATATGAAAAAACTTTTAACATTTATGTGTAGTATATATTTGGATACAGCAAACACCACTAACAAAATCATAAATATCAGCATAGAAGTATTTTTTTTTTTTTAAATCAGATTTACGCAGATTGCCAACCCTGGTTGAAGAAGGAAACAGTGCACCGGCCCATTAGAGAGCAATTAGAGATTCGTTACAACTTATATTATCTTCCTCAAAATTTTACATAAGAAAACACTTTTAACTACTAAGTGTAGTACACATTTATATGTAGAAACTGTCCCCCCTTTTTTTATATGGAACGAATATACACACAGATAACTAACTTTCACATGAATAAATGTACAGCAGAAAAGATTTTAATGGTTTGTAAGAGGCAAAAAGGTGTTAGGACATGCTTCCCAATCGTGGGTGTCTTCCAGGAAATTGTCACTTTCATTAGATTAGCCATACCAGTGCCAAGCTATTGGTCACATACAGGCATCTTTAGGAAACCTGCTGCAAGTTAGCAAGGGTCAAAAGAAACCATTTATTTGCTTAACTGTAAACAAAGAATAATGATTATGGAACGTTAATTTTGAAACGTTGACAGATTTGTTTTAATACAATATTGAAGCACAACAAAGATTATGTTAAAAAAGCAACAACTTTTTTTCTTTTTGAAAAATTGGAGAATTTTTATTTATAGCAGGGGTTAATAAACAGTAACAAGGACAACTTATTAAGTTCTACCTGCAGTCACTTGTCAAATGTTTTTACTTCAGTTTTATTAACATCTATAGAGGTGAAAATAATAAATCTATTTTTAAAAATCGATTAATATTATTCATTCGAAAGAAAAATTATTGAATGATACAAAATATGGTTACTACCTTATAAAAGAAAGAAATATCATGAGAACAGTGCTGAAGACCCATCCAGCCTGGGAGAAAGCTTTGGGCAAAGTAAGAGCCCCAGTGCCCACAATCACGTTGAATACATACAACAAAGCAGTCTGAAATCATTTAAAAACATAAATCATTTCTGCTAATCACATATTTAACCAATATGTGTTAAACTAAATATTAATTAAGTATAGAGGTTCAATTAATAAACCCCAGATCATAAATCGTATTACTACTAACAAACTTCCTTAAATAAAACATATATTGGAATAAAATAGACTCAAAAACTGGAGACGAGAAAATGAATACTATAACAGCTTGTACATTAACAGAGCTCAGAATTTTTTTGAATGACCTGCTCATTTGTCCACACACATACACACAATTGACATCACACATTATACAGACTAGTCATAGCTTACAAGTCTAGTTTTCCAATTTCAAGTTGCGAATGTGATACAGATATTAAAAAAATCATAAGGCTAATTTAAACGGAAGCAAATGCTAAAACACCGGTTACTCATGTGATAAGTACGCTGATAAATAAATATACATTATATCTTAAAGGTAAAAACGAGCATATTTAAAATAAAACTTTCGAGAATAAAAAGAAATACACACAACAAATGTAAGTAAAACTATATTTGGTCCATAGAATATTGATACTACATTAAATATCAATTTTAATAATAGGTAGTTCTGAAGAATTTGTGCATGAAGTTAAGAAATTCAGCAGAAATTTACAGTACAAAAATTTCCATAAACATAATATATTAACCTAATACAATGAACTAAATAATGCATTTTAGTGTTAACTATGAGTATTTTTAAGGTTTCTTGTAACTTACCCATGCTGGATACTCGTCGATCATTTTAAACACACTGGAATACAATATTTCTTGCTTAACCAAAGAATAAATAACTCAGTATATCTAATCTTATGTTCATACAAAAAAATCATAGATAGCTGGATAGATAGAGACATTTATTTGAAGGATTAACAAACTCTTAGCGATCAGACATATGTTCAACGTAAAAAAAATAACAATAATGAGTTTGACAGCCGATACAGTGTTATCTAAACCTCCTCTACCTTTCAATTGAATTAACAATTTTTAGTCCTTCCTGAGAAATAATTGACTTTGGGGAATTTATCTTTGAAATATTTGTCTTGTGTGTCCTGACACATAAAATAAAATTTATTTTGTATATTAATTCATATCAATAAGATTATTTTTTGTTTAAGGTTTTGGAACCTACATTGGAATGTAGGGAATTCCTTATTTGTTAGAAAGTGAGGTTTCAATAAGGTTAACGCACTGCACGTTATGTTTACCTCAAAATTAAGATTTGTTCCTTGGAAAAATAAGTTTGTATTTTCTAAATGTTCTACTTGATGATTTTTAGACTTTATTTATTCTATTTAGATTTTATTTATAATCATGACCGATTCTTGTTTTAAGGAGAGAATGGGAAGATGTGTATAAGGATGCCTATTCCAAGGATACTGCTTTACAAAAACATGCCTGTGATGTAATGGCTTTATGGATTATGCTGTGAGTATGAACAGATTTTTAGTTTTATATACTTTTATAGAATGCTTAACATTGTGTTTTTAGTCGGAGTGACACTCCGTCTGGTGTAGACAGTACTCAGAGCCTTTTAAGGATATCAGTTAAAGATAAAGAAGGAACTGTACCTATCAATGATTTGGAAGTAATGTACGCTGCAGCTGTCTTAAGGTATTTTGGCGTATTCCACTTTATGTTACTAGAAACACTAGCCGATGTGCCCATGGCTTTGTGAATAGACTCAGATATAATGTTGATATCTATACCTCATATTATGTCTTCTATAACATTGGGTGAGCCCATGTTGACTCAGATGTAATGGTTTAGTAAACATGTTTTATTAAAGTGGGTTTTACAGCCCTGAGTGATTGTATTTAAAATAGAATTTATGTTTTCTGCAGTTTATGTGATGTCAAACAATATCGAACCATATTAAAGTATATTTTTCGACTGAATACAACCTTTTCATAATACTTGTTTTTCATTAAATATGTGTGTTAGAAATTATCTACTGCTACTATTAATGAATGTAATTGTTTTTAGAGTAATTAATGCAATATGTGGAAATACTAAACAGAGCGTCAAAGAAACTCTGTATTCAACGGCTAAGAAATATTTTATTCCAGATTGGATGATAAATTTGAGGCACGACATTGCCCATGGGAGATCTATACCTGATATTAACCTTCTCAGGCGTGCTTGTGCATTCCTCTTGTATTGGCTTCAGGTTGGTATCTAATTTACTAAATATTGAAGCACGAATTCTAGTTTTAGTATAAATAAATGTTGAAAATGGAGCCAAGGGATTAGGGATCCCTCACTTAAGTGAGTGTGGGGCTATGTCCATATGTTTCTCTGGACAACGGAGTGGAGAAGTATAAGTCGGCTCTTGGCTCAGCTAGGGTCATTGCCTCCACTGTTCTTGGATTAAATTTGTATAGCCTTTAAAGGCTCCGGTGTATTCAACTGAATTCACTTTAAGTATGACTCGTTGCTACCCAGAAGTGTATTGATTGACACATGGAGCGTGAGCCTGTTTTTTTTTTAATTAACCTCTATTATATTCTTAAATCTTTATCTTTAATCTTTGTTCTACTTAAATTTTCTATTTCCAAGGTATACTGACCCACACAGCTGCCAATAGCTGTTCAGTAGGACTTTGGTCCGGAGTTCCACCCGAGAGCTCTTAAAATACATTCGGTACCACGGGGACGAGGTTCCAAGCCTAAAAATTGAAAAAGTAAATTTCAATTTTTATTTAAATTATTTTTTATTTATTACAATTATCTTTCACTTTGTAGGTTTTCACTCATGCCTAGTCATGAGGTCGGACTCGTGGTGGCTGTGGTTCCTTACTCAGGTAGAGTAGACACAAATGATCTATATGAGATGGTCGCTGTGTGAAAAGCAGTATCTTCTGGGGTGGGTATCCGCAAAACACCAAGGAGGAGCTAGACCTCCGGCCCTCACCAGTGGGTGGGAGCATTTATTGGCCAATGATCCTATACTGGTACTCATTCTTAATGAGCCCTGACCGCTGGGAAACGCGTACTTCCCTCTTCGGAGGGGGACGACCGAGCTCATAAGAGCACTGGGTTAGTCTTAAAACTGCAAGGATTTGTAGGATCCTAACAACTAATTGTATATGTAGTTTCAACTCAACATTTGGTAAACTTGTTGAGTTAGGTTGCCCTCGTCTCTTTGTGAAACACCGGTGTTTGCTCTGTTGAGGGACAAGAGATGAACCAGGGAAAGCCCGCCTATAGACGACCAAGGGCAGCGACTCACATGATAGCCAAGACTTCCCTATTTACATCTTTTGCATTTATTCTAAGGGAATTGATCCGATTTTGTGAATGTGACAAACATTGTCAACATGTTGAACAAACTTAGTGTCCATGGAGTGAGGAGAGTCACGCTACTACGAAACTATACAATCATCTGGGCCTCACAAAATTTCTTCAGGAAGATCCCAGTGGTTACAGATATTTACACTAAGGTGCATACCAACATTTTCATCATACGGTAGTACTTAATACAGTGTACCTCGGCGTTCAAACGACTTTAAACTCGAACAGAGCGGAGTTTGAACAGAGATGTCCATAAAATTATCCTCTCAGAATTCGAATAGTTGTCCGAACTTTTAGTGGTTCATATACACGTTTTAATATAGAGAAACCTGCAGTATTAAAAAATAACACCTGTATATGATCTGAACGAACGAATTATCCCATTTCCAATTATGTGTTTCTTATGGGAAAATTAGTTTTGGTTTTAGGCCAAACTTCTGGAACGAATGAGGTTCGAGAACCAAGTTACCCCTGTACTTAAGTTGCAAAGATCACTCTTCTAGTTCAATGTTTAATGAATAAAATTTAGTTTAAAAGATGACAGTCAGTCCCAATTGTTTTCTTATTCGCAAGAAAAGTAAGGTATTCTGTTGAGCATCGAGAAAACCGTGCACTCTCAAAAGTATGACCTCCTGCAACAAAAGCTATCTGAGGCAACTTTACTCATGTGAAGTGGTCAAGAACATGGAGCATTACTTCGTGTTTATTGCAAAAACAAAATTTTATCATACCTGGTTAACTTTGAACATTACCTACCTAAGGTAGGGTGCAGTTTAAAACTTCAGCAGGTGTTACAGAATTTTGTTTTTGTCATTCAGCCATGTTCAGAAGTGTTCTCCACCAGACCTGATGTGCTAGGTATTTAATGCCACCGAATAGACTGGTAACCAGAAGTCGCAAGATCGGATACCCGTTTTAACTACTGTGATGTTTCTGTTTACTACTATTTTCCATTACTAATTAAAAAAAAAGATCAAGTGAACCATGAAAAGTAGACTTCTCATATTGTATGTGAGAATTTGAAAAAAACTCTTGTATATATTATTCATGTTCAAATTTAGACTGTTTCTTTCATGATGTTTAATCTTCTAGGAGTTCTATTGGGAACAGGAGAAGGAAAGCATGAAAGATGTTTACATTCCCAGATCTAGAGGTGAAGTGACAAAGGAAAATGTTACTTTTCTAGTTAATTTATACGTAGACCTGTCCACCCTGAGGTACAAAGGCTTTCCTAGACTCAAAGATGCCGAAGATGTCCATGATATTAAGTGAGTGATGTTCATTTCACTTTATTAAATATTAAGCTACCCGTGACTCTGTGTGTCACTCAGAAATTATAGCAATTGGTATTGAAACAAATTCACTCAACATGATTGACAGGGATAATTTTAATTGTTGTTTCTTGTTATTAAGACACGGAAACAGATTCTTATATGGCCCAAGCTATTTATATAGTATTCTTCACATGATTCAAGATATATACACAGTAAGTATATTTAGCAAAATAAAAATCATTTAAAAGTTACAACAATATTTTATAACATAATTGAATAAAACATCAATTCAAGTTATATACACAATCAAATATATTTAAAACAAACAAAATTTGTAAATTGAAATATTCAATTTATTTACTAAATAAATAAACAAAATAAATAATTTTTGAAAATAAACAAAATTCAAAATGATATAATATAACATTAATGAAAGGAATGTGTCTTTATAATATTACCTTAGAACATTTGTATTTTATCTGACAGTTGTGTTCAAATTTGTTTCTAAAATTATTCATTTTGAACCTCTAATGTAGTAGTTTATTTATTTGTTACATTTATTAATAATACATTTGCAGTGCTGTCATCAGCGAGCACGCAAGCTTCTGGGCTACTCTGGCTCTATGCCTTTACTTTATTACCAGTGTTTTACGAAATATTAATTTAAAAAAAAAAATTTGTGTTGCATTTTTATATAATACATTTGCACTACTGTCATCGGCGAGCACGCAAGACATTTGCCACCCTGGCTCCAATTTTAAGAACAGTGATCATTTTCTTTTATTTAACATTATTGAAGTAATAAATAATATATATTTAATTTCAGGTCTCTATTTCCACGGAAAATAGGTGAACAAACAAACAATCAATCAAATTCACGAACATTATATATAGAGATTGTAGGGTAAAAAAGTTACTAAAGTAGTCGCCACATATTGAACTTTAATAATATAAACAAAGCGTTTCGAACACGTACTATTCTTCTTCAGGCATTAACCAAGGATGAGTGCCTGTGGTACAACTGACCAAGGTTACCAGCCAGTTGTACCACAGACAAATCATCATTGTTTAATGTCTGAAGAAGAACACCACGTGTTCGAACGCGTTATTTATATTATTAAATTTCTATATGTTTCTTAAAGTTCTGGTTTTTTAACCTACAATTAGTAAATACTAATGCTACATAATAACTGATTGCACTAACTTAAAATTTTATTAAATAATTTTACTCATTATTTATATTGATTTCATCTAGTCTTTATAAATAAAATAATGATTTTGTCTGTACATTGCTTAGAACTGACTCATTTCAAGTTTTCTTTACGTTTCATACATTGGATAAACCGAATCCACCCTTAAAAAAATTTCTGTCGGTTTGTCGGTTTGTCTGTTTGTCCGCAAAACTTTGTCACAAGTAAACTCAGCTACCATAAGACATATAAAGCTGAAACTTTTACAGTAGATTTGTGTAGGTCTAACTTAAAATATAGGCTCTAAATTGATTGGAAATTCAACGTAGAAGTGAAGTTATGGACGTTTAACGCAAAAATGTTTGTCACAAGTAAACTCAGCCACCATAAGACATAGCGAGCTGAAACATTGACACTGGATTTGTGTATTCCTAACTTAAAATATGGGCTCTAAATAGATTGATAATTCAGTACAGAAGCGAAGTTATGGGGCTTTTAGTTGTGTTTTCCTAACTTCGCAGACAAGTTTGTTTTGAAAATACACAGGTATGGCAAGTAGGTATTGTTAGTTGATTTTAATTTCAATTGAGCATATGAATATATTGCGTATTTGATATCATTGAAATGGTGTTTCACAGAGGATGTACTATCTATTGATAATAAATGTTTTGTAAACGTGCAATTCTCAGCCCTTAATATGAACAGGCAGGAGAAATCAACAAACAAGTTCTTACGCTATATGAAGCCGAGGAAAGAACTTACAAGTCAGTAAAGAGATTGGATTAGTGATTAAGAAGCAGTTCATTATCTAATTGAATTTCTTGACTCTGAATTTATTTCTCCTGGACTGCCTGCTCATGAGTAAAAACTTAAAGTAGGAGCACCAATGATGCTGCAATTTATAGCAGTAACAAATTTCATGTTACGAAACATGAGTGCCCCAAAAACTGTGCAACGGGACACGACTCTGAGTTCGTGCTCTACACAGATATGCCATAGAGGCGGACATAATGACTGGATGTGGTATTGGGGAATCTGTGTGTATACCACGCATACCATTGATTCCGAGCCACTGTCTGTTTCCGTTCAAATGATTGCAAAGTCCCGTTAGAGTCTATTTCGCAATGACGTTAACTAAGTTCAAAGGGAGACTTTATCTAACGCAGGAATTCAAGTTAGCGAAACCAAGTTTTTCTCACATGGTCAACTGTAGTTTACTTGCTCAATAGTCAGGGGTTTCAACTGATTGTTCTTCCATGAACCTGAAGGACAGACAGCTAATGTAGTGTATACAGAGGCATTTCTTTAACACTGTACTAATAATGGTGTTTTCTACTATTCTATAATTTTTAATTATAGTATTAGTAATGTAATATAATTGATATTTTGGAATACCAAGTATAATAGAATTTTTGATTCCGTCAAAGACGGGTACATTTGCTAGTCTGTTATAAATGAAAACTCATTAAATTATCAGTTAAGGAAGCACATCCATAATAAATATAATTAGTTGATATATTTTAACGTTTCATCTCCATTTGACAATTATACCTTGCACTTATAGTACTAATAATATTGTTTCATAATAAACAGTAACTTATAAGTGAGATTAGTTAACACGTATTCATTATTGTATTCATAATTAATATTTAAAAATATTATTATTAAGTAAAAGTTAAATAGGATGGAAGGGATAACAACGTAATCTGATCCCTTATCAATTACGTTTCTTGAGGATTTTTGGTCTAAACAAGAGTGTTATTTCTTTAGACCAATAATCCTCAAGAAAAACATCCTTGAATTATAATTAAATAAACTATATATTGAATGTTTTCTTATCTCGGCCACATATACTTCACATTATTTTTCTTTGTTATCGAGGTTTGGTCTAGCTTTAATAATACAACACCTTTAAACTGACGTTTCGTCTATATTTGTAGACATCTTCAGGCCTACATCAATACAGAATTTAAATACAATAACATGAAAAGTAATTATATTGCATTATTTAAAGGTATCAACATAAAAGTTCCTTACAAAGTAAAAAAAAGTTTAATTCAAGTATTTTTTGAAAGACCAAATAACTCGTTAATAAATTCCTCTGTAGTAATATTATATGTTCAACTCCGTGTGAAAATTGCGATGCAATTTACATTGGGCAAACAAAACAGCACTTAAAAGGTAGGTTAGCTCTACATAAATATGATATGAGTATTAAATCAAAGAAAACATTTTGTGCTTTAGTCATTCATTGAATTAACAATAGTCATAACTTTAATGTAGACTACACGAAGATTATAGATTATGAAAATAACAAAAATAAGAGGCTTATAAAAGAAATGACTCACATTCGAAAAACCAATAATGCTTGTAATAAAAAAAACGGATACAGAAAACCTAAGTAAAATATATAGTATATTACTTAGTAATTAAGAAATATGGTTGTAGTTTCCTGGTTCTTTTTTGATATATTTTTAATGAGTGTATTAGGGTTGTTTTGAGTTATCAAGTCTTATAGAAGGTTCGAAAAACAGTCACTAGGGCAGCACACTAGGAGATTTGAACACAAACCGTTATGTAGTTGCTTCCTTACAACAGAAAAATACCGAGGTTATATTAATTAAATAATGTAATATAATTACTTTTAATTAAATTCTGTATTGATGTAGGCCTGAAGATTTCTACAAATATAGGCGAAACGTCTGCTTAAAGGTGTTGTATTATTGAAGCTAGACCAAAACCTTGATAACAAAGAAAAATAGTGTTAAGTTTACGTGGTCGAGATAAGGAAACAGTCAATATATAGTTTACTTAATTATAATTCAAGAAATGTAGTTGATAAGATAGCAGATTACCCCTTCCACCCTTTATATATATATATATATATATATAAAGATACATTAATTAATTTGACTAATGTTTTTTCAGGTTCAGATTAAGCCAAGTTAACAAGTATAGATCTAGCAATTGTGTGAAGGAATGCATTCCTTGGTTTAGACCCCCTCCCTCTACTAAATTCCCTGAAAGAGATTTCAGTAAATATGCTTTGACAAATGTCATCTGTGCTTTGCTGACTCAACTTCAAGATTATATGAAAACTGATTTCTATGGATTCAATTGTATAACTTTATTGGCTGAAATTATGATAGAACATTATCAGCAAAATTCGGGTAATTATTGTTTTATGATATTGGTTATTAGGGTGGCCACTACGTCTTAGGGGTGACTAAAGAATCCTGGAGTTCTCCCGCGAAGTTACGCCTCTTATCACTTCATTTAATAAAAAAATTGACTAAACTACGCAATATCAAGTGTCTACAAAATGGAAGTAGTTGTCTTAATTTTGTTTTGAAATGTTGCATCTCTTTTATTAAAATACAATTTTAATAAAATAATTTTTTTTTCTGAAACTTCTTTAGTTGTTTGAAAAAGGTCATTATTTTTTTTAAGCAGATTCTAAAAAAAAACTTAAGCGATATTTATGAGTCTCCAAAAGCCTTAGTCTTTAACAAGCTTGTCTAAACTTTCACTAAAAGTCACCTCAACGTGTGAACTTTGGTCACCCTTTGTTTCATATAGTTCATAATTGATTCATTGTTAATTTTTTTCTGGAACAGATATTGTGAAGCCAGTGTGGAATGTTTTAATTCAAATGGTAAACTTATGGCAAGGTTTGGACGGCTTGTTGCTCAGCATGTGTCAGCTGTTTTCTGAATCAAAAACTCCCAGTTTTACCGTTGCCGCTACTTCTTGGATTATCTATTTAGCATCATCTGTTATTAAAAGGAAATTAGTTGATACTCTCCCAGAAGAAAAACCAAAATTAAAAAAGAAAAAAACAATTAAAACAATGTTACGAATTAAATTCAAATATGTAAGAAAAATAAGAAAACCAGGAAATGTTGAATTTAGTCCAAGATTTAAAATACTAGAAACAATGTATCCAGACTTAAAGAATTCTTTTAGACTTCAGAAGAAAGTGGGTTATTTTGGAAAGCCGTGCGTTGTTATGGACATGATTAGACTTGTGCTTCAGAACCCCTGTGTGCAAACTTGTTCAATACTTGAAAGGTAAGTTTACCTTCCTGCAGTCACTTAACAGTATCAGTCAACTTTGTGGAATTGGAAGCATGCCAAACCTTCTCCTAAAAGTCCAGAATTTTTTTTTTTTTTTAAATAAATACCGTATATTCCTTTCTTTTTCTAAAAAAATTCCAATGATAGTTTTACCTTGAGGTTCAATATTAATTCGTTTGTCTCACTTTGTTGATCCGTCAAATTAGTTTTCTTAATAAAATTAATTTAGATGCCATTAATCCGTTCGGCTTCTAAAATGTAACCCGTTTTTTTTACGTACTTTCAACTAAGAAAAGGTATTTAGAAATGTAAAAAAATTAAATGAGAACGTAAAGAATAAAATTCAAAGATAGGTTTCTTGAGGATTTTTGCTCTAAAGAAATAACACTCCTGTTTATACGCGACGTTTCGCCGAAAATTGTTTGCCATTTTCATAGCTAAAAACAATTTATTGATGACATAAGTAGTGTAAACAAATAATACATCCACGGAATGTTAACCAACAGAAAACAAAAAAACACAATAAACCAAACCATAAAAAGCACATCAAGTAAAAGAAAACCACAAAACAGCCAGTGTTATTGTTTTTCAATAGAGAACATGTTGTTTAAACATTATTACTTTTTATTAATTATTAAGCCCAAGAAAATCTTTAAACAGGTAAATAATAATTAAAAAAAAGTTTTTTGTCCTTAATAATTAATAAAAAGTAGTTATGTTTAAACAACACATGTTTTTTTTATTAAAAAACAATAACCCTGGCTATATTTTGTGGTTTTCTTTTACTTAATGTGGTGTTTATGTAGTGAGATGTCGCATTGTAGCACATATTTCATGAAACTGCCTGGTGTGTTTACATTACCGCAGTGTTTAAAAAACAACCCGTTGAGTGTGCAAATTTCTGTATATATAAAAATGAATGTACGTCTGTTTGTTTGTACTCGATAGATTCAAAAACCATACATCCAATCGTCGTGAAAATTTAGTAAATTATTAGGTTTATCCCCGGGAAGGTTTATGTAAAGTTTTTTTAAGAATCAGAGTTGTGGTTCAGGTAATATTAATATTATTATAATAGATAAGGTTTGCTGTATAACCTGTTTGTTTACATTTTGACTTTAATTGGTAATGGCAGCCGCAGGTAGGTTATTCTTTATGATATAATTTCCACATGCTTTGTTCAATTAGAAATAACCAGGTACCAGAAATGTTACTATTGTTTTCAGATTGATATTAAAGACAATTATTGTAATTTTATTTGGGTTTCTTATTAACTTTAACAAAGCTTTAGTTATATCAATAGTTTACAATTAACTTTTCATATCTAATTGGTTTAACTTGATTTAAGCATTAAAGAAAGTTGTTGTATTACGAATAACAATGATAGTATAAATACAGTTCTTAACATAATAACTCTTATCATTACATAATGAAAAATATATTTAGAATTTAACATTTGGAACTCAATTGACACTTTTCGATACAATGTTTCTTCATAAACAAATAATATTTCATCGAAATATTGTTATTCAAACTTTTAAGAGACAATTTTGTTTACTGATATAATTTTAATTAAACATTTAAAACTGTGTGAAGTCTTCAAATTGAAATTATTGAATGAAATGTAATGTGATATGGCTTAGCCTCTTCAACTAACTGGCTCCTAACTGAAACGATTTGTGGGTTTAAAATTCGTGTCATTATATTTTACAGGTAAGACATATCACATTTAATGAGCTTATACTTTTTTCAACATTTGTTGATGAAACGTTCGGCAAAAAATATTCTTTTTATTATTTGTTTAATCTAATCTATCAACTACCAATTGTATTAAACAATGTGTGAAATTTATAAATAGTGTTAGATTATATCTTTTTTGCGTAATCCGTAATTTTAATTCTGTATAATTTCGTTTATCTCAAAAAAGTTAAGTGTAACGGAACTATAGAAAATTTAAATTGTTTTCGTTATATGTAATTTATTATTAGAGTTGGAATTAAATTGTTTCACGGGTAAGCCGGGTAGATCAGCTAGTTTTTAATATATCTTACTTATTAGTAGTTACGTGTAAAATGTATATACAGTATTTTCAAATTATAATTCAATTATACTTTTTTTCCCTGATTTTAATCGATTATAAATTTGTTTCAGACTCTTCGGTCTGGTGGAACCCAGATTGGAAAAAAATATTGAAAAGGAAATAATGCGCATTTTAAATGTGTATTTAGGTGCTTTACCTAGAAAGCGAGGACTTCAGAGTAAAAAAAAGGTCCATACTGTGGCAGAAGTAAAGAGTTTGGTTAATGATGAGGAGGAATCAGATGTATTAAATGGTATGTACCTTGTTATTTTTATGATTGTCACATTATTATTAGCACTATGTGCTAATTTATTTTTTCGAGCTTGTTGTTTCAATAAGATCTGCAAAGCATTCCCAGTGACAATCAAAGGGCTCTATGTCAATAACTATTCGGGATTGGTTGTTATTGCGTTCAAAAGATTGCATAGAGAGTAGATTCACTGGGGGAGTGTTTGGGGCCTAAATGCCTTGTTATTTACTCCCATACGCATAGTTGTCAAATTGGCTGATGCAGTCATCCATTTGGTTCTATGAGCTGGTGATTAATCAAATCAAACTTAGTTTTTGTTCTGTAATCTAGATATTTTTGTACTTTGTTTGTGTTTAAAACGTTCTTTTATTTGCATATGGAAAATAATATGGTTGTCTACTAGGAAGAAAACAAAAAGAAGGGTGAACATTTTAGAAAAGTGACAAATGAAAAAAAGGGAGAGGAGAAGACAAGTCATGACCCTTGTCATTAAGTTTCTGAGTGGCAGACGCTTGATTTTGTAAAATGACTGACTTGATTTTTAAACATCATTGATGTGATACATAGACCTTGGGAGGGCTCTGATGTCACTTAGACCGTTTTTCGAGTGTTTTGGCCATCGGCATTTAGACCCTTGTGCAATGCTCCAAGTTCATGACACAAATAATGAAATCGTCAACATTAACCAACAGTTTGTTAGGCACATAAAGGACGTTGGAAACAATAACTAGGAACTAGTAAAACTGTGGACAAGTAACTGTATACACTGTTTTGTACAAAGTTTGCAATTTGGTAAAAGCAACACTTTTGCTATTTAGACTCTTATGATTTTCAAGTCTTCAGTTCTGTAATTTCATGCCTGATTTGAGTTTGTTTTTTTGTAGCTTCCATTGATGAATCGTTGACTGCAACCTGGACTGGTTTAGAATCCTCTCAGATTCCTTTGAAGAAATACTCTTCCAGAGCCCCTGGTGTATTTCCTTTTACATAAAAATTTCATGTCCAGTAATAGTTCCTACTATTATATGTTTCTATATATAACCAAATCATATACTAGTTATTGAAAAAGCCACATAAATGAAGTGTAATATCGTGAATTTACAGTAGCATTGAAGTGTAAACTTAAGTATTCATTATATATAAGTTGTGCATTGTATCATCGTGCATTTCATCTAAAATAACCCAGAACATTGTAAAGAAACATAATAAAATCTCTACATATTGAAGAAAAGTAGCTTTTGATTACTAAACCTTAAAGAACTATTATTT
Source organism: Hermatobates lingyangjiaoensis (assembly GCA_026182355.1). Lineage (NCBI taxonomy): Eukaryota > Metazoa > Arthropoda > Insecta > Hemiptera > Hermatobatidae > Hermatobates > Hermatobates lingyangjiaoensis. The sequence continues at coordinate 785,008 of JAPFBL010000061.1, forward strand.
TTGTTCATTTGACTGATAATGTTAATGTAAAAATTGTTACTCTTCTTCAGTTTACTTTTCAGTTGTAAGTTCTGAATTAGTCAACTAGATTTAGAAAGCATTTTGTAAATTTATTGTTACTACCATCATAGGTGAATATCCCACTTCACTACAATATATTGTTGCGAAAGGCACTGAATTTTTCAATCTTTTCTCGAATAGAGATGGATATATTTTCGTTTCGGTTCAAAATTTATCACAAGATTATGTTGAAAAATTGGTTTCTAGGATAATATTTGAACGAGTCTTAAGGAGGGATGCAGGTTTAATTTTATATTTCTGAAATTCTCTGTGGATATGAGGTTGAGAATAGCTGGTTTAATGTATACTTGAAGCTGTGAGGGTTGTTTTGTAAATTACAAAATACGATATTTTTAAAAATTCCCATAAATATTTTATATTCAGATACATTTCTTTATTCTATATATCTTGTGTAGAAATGGAGTTGTATTCATGGCATGTTTGAGAACTTTGTATTGCTGTTCTTACATTTTCTTTTTATATTTTTGTAAGAAATTGTAGTCATGGAGAAAATATATGCCGTAATGGTTTTTTTTAATATTGTTTTCATTGATTCCTTTGCGTTTTCCGCTTAATGTTATTCTGAAATTTTAATGGTTGTTAATAAAGTTTTCGTTTAATTGACTGCTTAGTTATTCTCTTGTAAATCACCGCTTTTCTGAGCAAGGACTTAAATTAAAACTAATTATCATCCAAAGTAACAAAAATAATATCAATGTGAATGTTGAAGACCAAGTTATCATGAAATTTGTCTATTTTTGTAAACATTCTTGGAGTATATTATTAAAAGTATAAACTCATCATTCCTTATACATTTTCTTCTGATTTAACTGTTTTCTAAACTTCTCTACTTTGTTTCTCTACCTGATTTGTTTCGTACAGTCAGTCCTTTATTTTCTCAGTTAGATTAGGTGTAGTGGCCGTCTCACAAGAGCACACACGTAGTATCACATTACATTGTGTGCTTTATCATAAAGGCCGAACTTTGGCCCTTTGTGATACTACACAATGAAGATTGATTCTACAGTGGAAGTCCTAAATATTCCTAACTCAAATGTATTTAGAATAGGGATCTTAAACGAGTGCCTGGCATCGTATAAGCTCAGGACTGATGGTTTAACGTCCTTTCTGAGGGAAGATGTGCTCATATTATTCAGCTCCCGTATGAATAAATTGAGGAGAAGAGTAGGTATAGAACCCCTGACCTACCAGTCCAGAGGTGTGCACGTTGCCACCATAGGACTAAACTGGACCCCTGTTTTGTCAGTTAGTGTTAAAAATTGTTTTTTAAAGTACTTACTTCATTATAAGTTCAGTATAGTGAATCAGAAAAAAATCGATGTCGAAATTTTGACATTTACATGTTTCGAGGTTCCCAAAGTCTTTATTTTTGACGTTCCGATGATTATGTATTTGTTGGTGGGTGGTTATGCAAAACTTTATGGCCACGCTACAGGTAACACTGTTTGATGCATCACATCAATATTTTACATAACAATGAATTCTGCAGTGTTGATATGCCGTATTGTTTTTGGGTAATATTGCATGATGGGAAAGTTACTTTTATAGGCAATATGTAATTTCAAACATTTTTTCCTCCTAAACTGGTAACTCTAGAGTCTTGAAATGTTATTATTATCATTGAAGTAATAGAAGCAATAACAGTAAGAAAACCTCAAACTTTTCAAAGAATCAGAAAGGTAATTTTTTTAATAAAATTATTAATTATGACTTATTATTGAATCTGAAAGCCTGTGAGCAGGATTCAGGTTATACCATTGTATCAAAATGAAATTTGTATATATAAAAATGACTGCCTTTATAGAATGTGTGTCTGCATGTTTTCCCTATAACAAATTTATATAAGGAACTTACAAAAATCTTCTTGATTCAATCTTATATAACTTTTCCGAATAAGCCAATGGTGATTCATTTTGATTAGAAAGGTGTGCGGAACCCATTTATAAACCTCTGCATAATAGATAAGCTTTGCTGTATAACCCGTTTGTTTACATTTTGACATTAATTACTAATGGCGGCCGCAGTTGGCTATTCCTTTTGACCACCTTCTGACAATTTCGCCTGCATTCTTCAGTTGGAAACATTCAGTACCAGAAATTTATTATTGTTTTTTAGATTTATATTAAAGACAATTATTGTAATTTAGTATGGGTTTGTTATTAACTTTAACAAATCTTTAGTTATTAGCAGCAGTTAATTTGCCATGAACTTTCTTTATCTAGTTGGTTTTACTTGCTTTAAGTATTAGATATTTAATGTGATATTATTATTCATGATAGTATTACGAAAATAATGATAGTATTTGAACCATATTAAAAATCTTTTGACCAAAGTGTTGGCTTTAGACTTCTTTTTCTATTGTTTTTATTATTGTTTAATCTAACCTATCAACCACAAATTGTATTAAACATAATATCAATTAAAATATCTCAGTTATTAAGAGATAAGATTTTGAAAAGAAATCCAATTAAAATTTAATAATTATTCAAGAGTCCTGTTATAAAGGACAACAATTAAAATTAACTTAAAATTTAATGAAGGTTACAATTTCCTTTTTATTCCATATATTTATTTTAGTAGAGTTTCATTTATGTATGCATAACTCAGTGTGCCTGTGTGTATGTTAATGTTCTCTTACATATACTTTATGTTACAAACAACGTTTTAATTGAATATCAAGTAATTTTCCCGAGAAAGCACACACATGTTGGTTTTGATTTGGTTTCGTTTCGAAGGCCTAAGTCCTCTATATTTACAGAACTTTTAAAACTGTAATGACTGTATTGATTCCTAAAGCTCTATATTCATATATTTTTTAGATGTAACCTGTTGAAGAACATCAATTGTTAGAACGTGTCGTTATTTTTTTTTTATGATAAACTTTTTTCTGTGGAGACATAATACTTTCCCCAATAAAAGTAAATACCATACTATAACAGATTGCACAATTAATGAATTGCTTAATACACTATATTTAATATATTACACGATTTAAACCCGTTTCTATTTTCTCTTATACATCTTCTATTTAAAATAAATGAAACAGTAGACTTGAATTTGATATATATATTTAACATATGACATCCACTAAATCATTCTTACCTGAACAAGAAAAATACACGAAACGAAGAAACTGAACCTGCAGGTAACATGCACAAAATATATTACAAAAATCAATTCAGTGACAACTATAAGACAGACGAGAGGATTTTAAGAAACATCATCCAGAACAATGTAAAATGTATCAACTCCCAAGATCGTATAGAACTCAACATATACTACCAGGGCCTAACAATAAGAAACTTAATCATGAGGAACAACAAGCAGCCCAAGGAGTCTCCGTTGAAGGAAGCAGGCTTAGTGTACGAATACACTTGCCGAACCGGGGACTGTGAAACCCGTAACAATTCGTACATTGGCATGACTACTACTTCCCTATTAAGGAGACTTACTATGCACTTAGCCACAGGTGCTCCTCGAAACCATGCTGAATCTATCCATAAAACCAATATTCGAAGGGAAGACCTCGTGGATAATACAACGATCATATACAAGTATTGAAACATATATATATATATATATATATATATGTATATATATATACGAGTTCGAGATTAACAAAGAGCAACACACAAAGTAGGGAAACACACTTACAGACTCAAATATTAAAGGAAAAGGATCCACAAAAATTGCTAATTCTGGAAGCTATTTTAATACAGGAAAGGAAACCGACCCTCAGCACTCAACTTAACAGCAGTAGCAGAGTGCTCAAGCTCATGGTCCCGATAACTTCATCTGCTGGCCACCAGATAACAGTACCTGCATAACCACACCCACTCCATCCCTACAACCAGCCAATCAGAAACTGATTACCTTGTTAGCTGATCAACAACTGCAATAAATACGAACAACTCAGCAAAGAACCTCATTAGGATTCGTATTAGAATTACTGTTATAAAGGTTTATTATGTTATGAACCCATTAGTACATAATTAATACAATTAGTTATATATTAGCTTATAATGGACGAAGGGAAAAAAGCCCGGTGGAGAGGACCTAGTCCTCTCTGTACGACTACCCCAGTATTTATAACCGGAACATATTCCCAATAAAGAATTTATTCAAAGAACCTCATTATACAGAAGATGACTGACAAGTAGTTGAAACATGTCGACAGTAGTGAAACTATTAGTAGTAATAGTTATAGTACTAGTAGTGACAATTGTGAAATTAGTGGAAATGGAGGATTTGAAGACAATGGAACTATTGGAAATGTTCTGTACAATTTGGATGAAGACGCAAGAAGATTATTTCGGTCCCTTGAAAAATATACGCGTTAATCGTAAATATGGCGTATCATTTAATCAAACCTGCATAAATGAAGGACTTCTTCCTAAATATACCAATATATATATATAATATATATATATATATATGTATATATATATATACGAGTTCGAGATTAACAAAGAGCAACACACAAAGTAGGGAAACACACTTACAGACTCAAATTTTCGGGTAATCCGTCTTCAGGAGAAAAGAGAATGGGAGACCAAGCACGTTGTAGGCGCAACGGCAAGTAACCGTTTATATATATCTTTATAAATAAAATAATGATTTTGTCTGTACATTGCTTAGAACTGACTCATTTCAAGTTTTCTTTACGTTTCATACATTGGAGAAACCGAATCCACCCTTAGAAAAATTTCTGTCGGTTTGTCGGTTTGTCGGTTTGTCGGTTTGTCGGTTTGTCGGTTTGTCGGTTTGTCGGTTTGTCCGCAAAACTTTGTCACAGGTAAACTCAGCTACCATAAGACATATAAAGCTGAAACTTTTACAGTAGATTTGTGTAGGTCTAACTTAAAATATAGGCTATGAATTGATTGGAAATTCAACGTAGAAGTGAAGTTATGGACGTTTAACGCAAAAATGTTTGTCACAAGTAAACTCAGCCACCATAAGACATAGCGAGCTGAAACATTGACACTGGATTTGTGTGTGCCTAACTTAAAATATGGGCTCTAAATAGATTATTAATTCAGTACAGAAGCGAAGTTATGGGGCTTTTAGCTGTATTTTCCTAACTTCACAGACAAGTTTGTTTTGAAAATACACAGGTGTGGCAAGTAGGTATTGTTAGTTGATTTTAATTTCAATTGAGCATATGAATATATTGCGTATTTTACATCATTTAAATGGTGTTTCACAGAGTTAAGGATGTACTATCTATTGAGAATAAATGTTTTGTAAACGAGCAATTCTCAGACCTTAATATGAACAGGCATAAGAAATCAACAAACAAGTTCTTACGCTATATGAAGCCGAGGAAAGAACTTACAAGTCAGTAAAGAGATTGGATTAGTGATGAAGAAGCAGTTCATTATCTAATTGAATTTCTTGACTCTGAATTTATTTCTCCTGGACTGCCTGCTCATGAGTAAAAACTTAAAGTAGAGCACCAATCATGCTGCAATTTAGTAGCAGTAACAAATTTCATGTTACGAAACATGAGTGCCCCAAAACTGTGCAACGGGACACGACTCTGAGTTCGTGCTCTACACAGATATGCCATAGAGGCGGACATAATGACTGGATGTGGTATTGGGGAGTCTGTGTGTATACTTCACATACCATTGATTCCGAGCCACTGTCTGTTTACGTTGAAATGATTGCAAAGTCCGGTCAGAGTCTATTTCGCAATGACGTTAACTAAGTCGCAAAGGGAGACTTCATCTAACGCAGGAATACAAGGTAGCAAAACCAAGTTTTTCTCACATGGTCAAATGTAGTTTACATGCTCAACGGTCAGAGGTTTCAACTCTTTCTTCTACCATGAACCTGAAGAACAGACAGCTAATGTAGTGTATTAGCTGGAGGCATTTGTTTAATACTGTAGTAATAATGGTATTTTCTACTATTCTATAATTTCTAATGACATTTTGAAATACCAAAAATGACGGAACTTCTGATTCCTCAGTGGTATAGCCAAAAGGCATAGGCACACGGCAATAAAACAAAACAGGAACTTCTGATTCCGTCAAAGACGGGTACGTTTGCTATGTATTATATATAACTGTCAACTTTTTTTTAATTTAATATTTGCTTAATAAATACACTGGTAATAATGTAAGGTATGGGACCAGAGTAGCCCAGTGTCTTGCGTGATCGCCGATGACAGTAGTGCAAATGTATTATAAATAAATGTAACAAACAAATATTTTTTTGAATTTAAAATGTGGATAATATAAAAGATGGTAATAAAGTAAAGGGATCTAGCCAGGGTAGCCAGTAGCTTGCTTGCTCGCCGATGAGAGTAGTGCAAATGTATTATAAATAAATACAACAAAAATATTTTTTTTTAATTTAATATTTGCGTAATATAAACACTGGTAATAAAGTAAGGTATGGAACCAGAGTAGCCCAGTGGCTTGCGTGCCAGCTTTTGACTGGGAGCACGTTAATTAGAACTAACTCATTTCAAGTTTTCTTTACGTTTCATAGTTCAGAGTAGCCACATGTACCCTTAGAATAATTTCTGTCTGTCGGTTTGTCCACAAAATATTGCTACCATAAGACATATAAAGCTGAAACATTGATTGTAGATTTGTGTATGTCTAACTTGAAATCTAATCTTTGTATACAGAGGCATTTGTTTAGCACTGTACTAATAATGGTATTTTCTACTATTCTATAACTTCTAATTGTAGTATTAGTATAATACTATAATTTATATTTTGGAATACCAAGTATAATAGAATTTTTGATTCCGTCAAAGACGGGTACGTTTGCTAGTATATAAATAAAATAAATTCAAAACGAAGGAAACACACAGAAAGACACAGACATAACTCACATTGTGAGCATCTTTCTAGAGAGTTGTTGTTTGTGCATTATAGTTGTGTGTTCACGTATTGCTCCAGCTCCAAGGTGCATAGTCAGACGGCGGGATAATGTAGTGGTCGTCATTCCTATGTACGAATGCTTTTGGACTTCACAGTTTCCAATAGGGCAAGTGTATTCGTACACCAGATTGTTTTTCTTTAATTGGTCTATTGTCATCTCTTGGTTTTTCATGATGAGGTTGCATGTGGTGGAGCTTTTGTAATATATTGTAATGTTAAGTTTATCCTGAGGGTTAGTACAAGATGTATTATTTTTTATGATTGTTTTTAAAATTCTTTCATCTACTTTGTATAGTTGGGAGTGGGAGTACTGATTTTTGTAATAGATCCTGTGGTTAGTGCCTGTATTTTGGTCAATGTGGGTTTCATTAGATCTTGTATTTAGATTCATTAAATAAATTTGAAGAATTCTGTCGAAGTGCCTATTGCTGTAACCATTATTAATAAATGACTGTTTGTTATTTATTTATAATTAATAAAGGTATGTTTAATTAAGGCAATTCAGTTCAACACAATATATATATATATATATATATATATATATATATATATATATATTATATTTAAGTTAAAAATCGAAGAAGAGTGACACACAGAGTACTGTTCTGTACCAACTGTCTAACGGGTTGGCTATCTGTCCTTGCGTCTCCGGGGTACTTGTTCTTCGTCTCTGTTTTCTCCTGAAGAAGTATTTTGCAAACATTTGAGTTACTAAGCAAGTTTCTTTACTCAGTGTGCTGCTCTTGTTTCACTTTAAATTTGTTTATGACCAGTTTGGATGGTCATTCAGATTTTATGGTGAATATATATTGAATATACATCATCCTGTAAACAGATTTATATACCCACTATTTACTATATGTGGCAGTAGACTTGAAATAATGATATATATATTGAAAACCTTTAATATCTTTAGAGCACCATTTATGATACATCAGACAGTACACAATACAGTCGAACCTCGCAGTACAAGTCTAATTGGTCCCCAAACCAAGCTCGCATTGCGATTTACTCGTATTAGAAATCAATTTTTCGCATTGGAATTAATATGAAAATAAGTCAATCCGTTCAATACTCAAAATGCTTGTTTTTGTCTTTTTTTTTAAACAGAAAATTTGCAATAACAAAATAAATATTCTGTACGTGTAATATGTATAATAAAATGTATGAAAGAAATAGACATGTTTTATTAATCTACTAAAGTTAAAGCGGAGATCATCTAGGCGTGAGGAAGACTGTGAAGCTGGGAATAGGTTAGTGTCTGTTATAAGAATCTCTGTCCATTTAAATGTCAGGTAGGACAATTTCTGGTGTTTTAATATTTCTGCCACCATTACTTACTTTGGCAGTTTTGACCCCACTTTCACTTTGAGCATTTACAGATCGTTTCTGCGAAAAACCTATCAAGAGAAATCTGCCTTGTTCTTGATTTTAAAGTACCACGAAACAGTGGAGTAGCAACCAATTTTGGTGCCCCGTGGGCGGTCATAAGATTTGCCCCCCCCCCCCCCCCTCCTACCGGGTGGCCCTGAAAGTCATAAAAATATTTATTTTCATTGAATTACAATCAAGGATCTAATTTTAGACTGCTATTATTTGTCCCCAGACTTTCATCTTATTACAATACTCGTATACAAATGCAGTCATCATCAAAGAAAACCAAAGTTTTTTTGATATAGAAACGTATAATTCAAATAATAAAAAATATAATTTAAGGCTACTAAAACAAATATAATAAACTTTCAACTCCTCAAAAAAAAACTAGTTTTGATAAACTTAAAATAAATTATACTTTATTAAATTGCGAATATTAACAGTTGAAAAATTCATTTAAAAACAGTATTTTAAATCCTTAAAAACTGATTTCGTTATAAAATTTCAGATTTGTTTTTTTATATTTTCTATTTTCATCCCATCAAAATGCTTTATATAAGAAAGGTGGAATTTACAAATATAATATTCTGTAAACAGCAAGAAAAAAATTTGCATTAGGTGAAATACTAAGTTTAAAAATAACTAGTTGAAGAGAAAGTATTAAGCAAATGCTGTTTAAACAAACATTTTATTCAAATTTGTTTTTTTTAGTGCAGGAAAGGATAATGTTTTTTAAACATAGAATGACGGTAGATCAAGATAAAAGTTTATCTCAGCTCTTAAATATTTCGCCCATGCTCTGATTGAAACTATTACACCTTCAGTTACTTTCCAAAGGCAAACTAATATTCAAGTATATTATCTGGTAAAGGCTTGTATCTGTAATGCTTTATGGAATCCTAGATTTTTTGACTTGAAGCCTTTTGCGCTCGGAGATAGTAAGGCTGTTGCTGCAAATCATATTACGAGGCACGCCTGAGGCTCTGGTGTTGGCTGTCAAAGAGACAGACGTGCCCAATACATCTTAAAGTCCCATGATCTGGAGCAGTGATCGCCAACCTTCCTTGACAGTTTTTATAAAGTTGCTGGCTTATCGCCCACCAAGACAAAACTGCGAGCTACTGCTGTATTATGACTGTTAACGCTATTCTACATACAAGTTCTAAAGTACTCCATTGTCGAGTTTCATAGAGTATCATACATCACACAGCTGTAGGATTCAGAATTCCAATATTTTTTTTTTTTGGGAGTCAGTTAAACTTCTTTGCTACACAAAGGGTATCATAGAATATCCGGTGGAATGGTGCATTATGGGAGGTAGAAGAACAATACTGACGACAGGAGCTAAGACAAAGACACTGTTTGGGGGCGGGGGGGTGGGGGGGGGGGGGGCACGTGTGAAGACGGCTGATCATTCCTTCACACCTGTCACTGATAAACGCATCTCACCGGCACTTCTACTCTAATGTGTACATTTCATGCTTTAAAACTAAAATGAAATAAAAAAATTTATCAATCTGTAATGTACAAAACCAATATTCCTCAAACATTTTCAGGCTACATCCAATCTCAGTGAGACGTAATATGATAACTTCACTTTTTATTGATATAAAAAATTTATACATAAACTCATTTTAATATAGTTCATTGTCTATAGCAAATACGCAAATATATTTGAAATGATAGAAAGGATTCTTCAACATTACTCAAAACTTATTAAATATTGCAAACGTGAATTTAAAAAAAACCAATTATTTTCTTTTCTTGGCCTGTTGATCTTGATTGAAATGTTTATTTAGTATTTTTCATCTGACCATCCTATGATATTTTGAATTATTGCAAACTATAATCGTTCGTCTATACTCAATTTTAAAATTATTCAGGAAGCAGAGAAACTAACCAAGAAACAAGTTTCTGCAAATTGTGGTTACATTTGTAATAATCAATGATCAAACCACAATAAGAAATTGGAAAACAAGACTAAGATCTTTCAACCGTAACAAGCGGTCGTCTTCGTCAGAGTCAAAAACCCAACTGAACACTAAATGCAGAAAACATCTGGTGAGGAGTTGAGAAGAGTGGGAGGGAAGAGTGGTATTTTAAAAGGGTGAAAGCACAGGAAAGGACTAATGTCCAGAAAGGGATGTTTGGGGAAACAAAGGAGTACAGTAAGAAAAAGTAAAAAACTATCCGCTAGCTGTCAACCCTCTTTGAAGAGGCTATTGCCCTCGTAACGAAAGTATCAAGTTTGATGAGACCGTTACTAATGTTTATAATTTTATTATGTTTATAATCTTTACGATTGAAAGATCTTAGTCTTGTTTTCCCATTTCTTATTGTGGTTTGATCAATGATTGTTGTTTCACGTGTTTATGTGAAATCTTTTTATTTGTAATAATATATATTTTTATTTACTAGCAGATGTGCCCGTCTTGGACAGGTGTCTTACGAAAATTCAGAATTACCAAAATTTTATTAGAAATATAGAATAGTAGAAAATATCATTATTAGTACAGGCCATAACTGTCACTGGATCTGAAGTTCTTTTTACGTTTTGAAGCTTTAGATACTGAGCCCACATTTGATTTATACTTCTTATTTATTGCACGGGTCGGTAGCACTCACTTTTTCAAAGCAAGCAAATATGATAAATGCAAACGAAACTAAAATCAACTGACAATACCAAATTGCTACAGTATCAAGCATCTAAAAATACCTGTGTATATATAGTTTTTGTTTGTTCACTGCTTAGAACTGACTCATTTCAAGTTCTCTTTACGTTTTATACCTTAAAAAAATAAATGATATTTATTTTAATAATATACAGGTATTTTTAAGTGCCTGATACTGTAGCAAGTGGGTATTGTTAGTAACCTACAGTGCCTACTGTAGGCACTGTATGGGTGTAGCTGGCCAAGCACAGCTTAAAAGTCTATAACTTCACTTCTAAGTTGAATTTTCAATCCATTAAAATTTTAGCTTTTAAGTTAAACATACACAAATCTACCGTCGAAGTTTAAGCTCACGATGACTTATGGTGGTTGAGTTTGATTGTGGCAAAAGTTTGGTCAAACAAACAGACAGACATTTTTTTGAGGGTGGATTTGGTTTCTCTAATGTATAAAACGTATAGATAACTTGAAATGAGTCAGTTCAAAGCAATGTACAGACATCACGTTTCTTTTATTTATACCAATAAATTTAAAAATACAGGTGAATTAAATTAAAACCCCAACCTATAAACAACAACAGGCATTTGTAAAATGGACAAAGACATTTCGGCTAGTCGTTCCGCTCACTAGTCGAAAGTATGCTGTTTGTTCAATGAAGAAGAACTGAACCATCAGAACTCAAGACAAATCTGTTTCATATACTGGGGTGAATGGATAATACAGAGTCTCCACGTAAATGAGGAATGTGACTTTGATTTATCTATTTACCCCAGAATGAGTAAATACCAAACAATCACGTATTGCACAACAAATGAGACAAAACTGCTTCTTTTGCCTTAGACTCTCACACTAAGAGCTTTTCACTTTTGTGTTTCCCCTCGAAGTGGAAACACTGACTCATTTGTTGCTACCTCAACTAAATAGTTTTGAACATGTAATAATGTGATTCACAGTAGTTGGCTGTAATAAAATAGATATCTCAGCCCCTTGCTCGTTAATCTCAAAGTTACATATAATATTTTATAATTTTTAGCTGATATAAGTATGTCTTGTTTTATTATTAAACTAAATAGAGTAAATTGTTTAATTTCATTATAAATTTAAACCACTGATTAATTTATTTAATTCAGTCACTAATATATTGCTGCATAAAGTAGATAACGTTATCAATTAGTGCGATGTCTGCCGCTTCGGGAGGTCCACTTTGGCCACATTGCCGTGCGGTCCAACGCATCTCCCACTTTTGTTTTGAGAAAGAGACAGAATGCACCAAAGATATGACTAAAGGGGAATCATGTAAGAAGCATCCATCTGTGGTTGCTTCATCCATAGTGTGACCGAAAGCTCGGGGTACATGATAATGAATCAAAACAGATAATGTAATCAAATTCATTGCAGATTTATAGCTAGAGATTCCATGAAGGGAGACCGTTGATTCATAAAACATCACGACATACTCTACACCAGACAAAACATGAAAAGTGTAATTGATAAAAGCGCTTGATTGATAGCACCAACGAATGAAACTCTTCCCTTCAGTGCTGTCCTTGACAACTAATTGCCTCTCGAATGAAATAGTGGCTAAGCCAATAGTTAAAGCAATAAAGTTTATCTTATAATCCAGTATTTTTATAACAATAAGTATGCAACTGTGTTTGTATAACATATATAAACAAAAATGAAACAGTAAACTAAGACAATCTGTTATATATAAAAAAAAATAAAATAAATATAGTGTCGCTTCTATGTTGCGACACACGTCTTCATTAGGAGAAAAAGTTGTCAGCTGAGTTTGAATAGCCACAACAACTTTAGAAATATATGAAGTTTTATTAGTCTTTTCTCTGCATTTTTCTCTGATATATATATAAAACGTTGTCTGCCTGCGGAGCGACTCGTTTCTATCTTCCTCATGACGAGGACATCAAAATATAGTAGTGAGTATCTGTTTCATTTCTGAGTGTTCTTTGTGTGAATATAGCTTATATATATATATAAATATATATATATACTTTTTCGTAGGAAATACGATCCAAAACGGACAAATATAGTTCAATATAGACAAAGAAACATAGAGAAATCAAAAGAACACACTTACAGTCTCTAATTTTCGGTTTGAACCGTCTTCAGGAGAGATAAGAGAGGGAAACCAAGCGCACTGGTTCAGAGGAACCAGTTGGAGGGTCTTCAACTGTCTCTGAACCAGTGCGCTTGGTTTCCCTCTCTTATCTCCTGAAGACGGTTCAAACCGAAAATTAGAGACTGTAAGTGTGTTCTTTTGATTTCTCTATGTTTCTTTGTCTATATTGAACTATATATATATATATAAAACAATGTCAAAACCACTGATCCTAATATTGAACTATATATATATATAAAACAATGTCAAAACCACTGATCCTAATGACAAAATAAAATTAAGAATATATTACAAAAATAAAAAAACTCAAGACCTCATATTAAGAAACTGTTATGGAAAAGCTGTACCAGATTTGCAGAAGTGTCACTTAATATATAAATATACACGCATACAGGGGACTGCGCAACCCTACCCTCAAATTATTATATTGGGATGACAAATACTAAGCTTTCAAGACGATTGAGCATGCATTTAGTGAATGGGGCCCCAAAGAACCATGCAAGAGAAGCCCATGGTATGGCTTTAACAGGTAAGATCTTAGAAGAAGGAACAACTATTTTGCAGATGAACAGTGATAGTAATAGATTAAAAATAATTAAAGCACTCTATATTAAAGATTTGAATTCTGTTATAAATGTACAAATAAGTGATATGAATGTTATACCTAGCTGCAGAAACTTTGATAGCTCCTACAAATTAGTAATCGATGTAAGCGAATTCGATGCCCCTGTGAATGTTGATGACCAATCGGCTGAGTAGCCATGAGAGGCCGGGTGACTGGTTGGGCTGGCTAGTATAGTCAACCAATCGTATGCGGTGTTTAATGCTTCTTCTATCAATGTCTCCGAAGAACGTTTGTTGATTTCTATCAAATCAAGAAGAACGTCTCCATGCAAAAATATATATATATATATATCAATGATCAAATGAATGAATCAATCAATCAATGATCAACCACAATATGAAATGCTAGATAGGAAGGAGTGAACCACTTCAGTAGTCATTTGACTTGATTAGGTTTATTTTAACAAGCAATAGTGCATGCAACTAAACTCGGTTTATTAGAAAATATGAAACTATAGTGACTAATGATTTCAGGCATTACTGCAAATCAGTTGGCAAATATTTTCTATGAGCTGTAAAATCGTATTACCCTTTGTATTGCTAATGATGGTGGTCATGTGAAAACTTAAATAAAATTCCAATAAATCCTTAACAAATATTTATTTCTAACCCTTTTTACGGATTACTGTTCTCGCCAATAGAATATATTCTTTCAAAAAATATTTCTTAAAGTGCACACTGAGTTTATAAACACCCGGGTGTTAGTTATCATTCCTTGTCTATTTTATAATTGATAATTTTTTTTTACGACAGGTTCCTTACAATAAAATTTAGTATAAACCATTCCAGATTATTCTAATAACTACAAAATTTATTTTAAAAATGATCAATTTCATTGGAGGCTATTACCTTTGGATTATAGATAACACTTATCATTATACCGATGTGTGGTTGGCTGGTGTTTTAGTTCCAAACTAAAGTAGGATAGAATAAATTGGTTTGACTTTAACTGTTTGGGTTGTGGCAGTTAAATTATTCAACCCCCCACCCCCTCCCCCTTAAGTTCTCAAGTGTAGATTCTGTTGTGTTAGTTAGAAAGATCAATTGACTTGAGGCTGCAAAGAGCGCCTTTTTCACTTGCAGTTTACTATTGGGCTTTTATGATTTCATTGTGGAAGCACACATACACACACACACACACACACGCACACGCACACACACATACACACACACACACACACACACACACACACACACACACACACAGACACCACTTGGTACAATCCAAACTCATAAATTGCCTAAGGAAGTCATTTTCACTGTTTTTCGATTTCAATTAGAAAAAAGAATTATGTATACAATGATTAGAATTTTATAACGTTTTGTAAAACATACAAACGCGTTTATAAACCCTTGTAGATTTCTCCTGTTTCTTCATTTCCGATATATAAATGTACGTTATACCTCCACTGCCGAAAAGCAGTCATTTTTGACTACTATGGAAATTTTAAATAATTAAACGACTTTTATTATTGAATTGAATAAATTTCTTTAATGATCAGTTCGGCTCTCGATCGGAATAAAAGTTTTTTTTTTTTTTTTTTTATCATCACATGATAACATTGAAGATCATAATGAATTGTCGAGTTTGGCAGATACTTTATAAGTTGCAGTTGTTCAATAACTGAAGTAGTAAAATACTTGTTATTTGAATCCATATGCCAGGCCTGCTCACAAGCCTCGTCCTTCTTGAACGCGCTATAATGTAGTTCTGGGGGGTAGGTGGATCACATAATACAATCGAATTATGAGTACGCTTTGACAGAGTGAGAGAACCGCGAGCATCACACATGTGAACTTTGTCCAGACAGGCTTTATGCAGTGACAGTCGTTCCAACACGTTTGCTCAATTGATTGCTTTTGCACCTAATTCTTGGAAGAAATGTCCAATAGAGGAGAGTTATTGGAAAAGTTAAAAAAAAAACAACACTAGGTAGAAATATTATAGGAAATAAAAGAAGCTACTCGAGATCGAATTTTTTCACGACCACTATACTTTACTAGTGAAAATTTAAAATATAAAAAAAATATTAAATTAATTATTATTAATATTAATTGATTAATATTAGTTTTAAAAAAATTAAAATTAAAATGTAAAATACTGAAAATTACTGTTTGTAATTACTTTTTTCTTTTCAACTATTTTCACAAAAATACTATCAACATGGAATTTTTTTATAATATTTAACAAACTTAGTGTATTCGTTTGGTTCTTTTGATGATTCTAACATGACAACTATGAAAATGGAAAAAAATACAAAATTCAGCACACCAAGCATATTGCTGTTCACGCTTCCACCTCTCTCACACGAATACAATGAAATTAGAAAAATTCGTCTAATTAAGCAAATTTAAGATATATGTAATCACATTTGACTATTCTCGAGGAACTTCTATGGAAATTAAAATAATATAAAATTTAGAAACTTTATTGCATTAAACTTCACTTTTCGAATATTTCACACGAATACTATGAAAATGAAAAAGTTTATCAAATTTATCTAAACTTATCATATTTGTCTTTTCGTTTATGAAAACAAAAAGAAATTACAAATTCATCAAACCTAGCATATTACTGTTTACCCTATGACTACTCAGACACGAATATTGCGAAAATGGAAAAACATTTCAAATTAAGCAAACTTACCGTGTTGGTCGTTAAATTTTGACTATTTGTAAGTGACTGCTATGAAAATAAAAAAGTAAAAGATTCGAAAAATTTACTGTATCACTCTTTACTTTAAGACTATTTTCACACAAATATTATGGGTAAGAACAATTATTTTTTAAATTTATGAAACATTGTCTATTCATCTTGTCATTTTAACTATTCTAACATATCTACACTGAAAATTAAAACAATTACCAAATTCAGCACAACTACCATATTATTGTTTACGCTTTGACTACATTCAGACGAATACTATAAAAGTTGAAAAAATGATCATATTAAGCAGACTTACCGAATTATTATTCTCTCGCTATTTTAATATTCTGGGACAATTTATTCAAATTTAAAAAGGAATATAAATTTTTCGAAATTTCCGTTATTAGTCCTCACCTTTCCGCTATGCTCACATGAATAATATGGAAATTGAAAAATTTATCAAATTCTTCAAATTTATCATATTACTCATGAGGATTTGACTACTCTCACGTGAATACTCTGAAAATGGAAAACTTTATCAAATTAAGCAAACTTACCATATTCGTAATCACATTTGACTATTCTGAATTGACTCTATGAAAAAAAGATAAAAATATAAAATTTCGAAAATTTGCTGCATTAGACTTCACTTTTCGGCTATTTTCACACGAATTCTTTGATATTGAAAACTTTTATCAAATTAAACAAACTTTACGTTTTCGTCTTGTTGTTTTGACTAAGACAATTATGAAAATAAAAAGAATTTACAAGTTCATCAAACAGACCATATTACTGTTGACCCTCTGACTACTCATACACGAATATTAAGAAAATTGAAAAAAAAAATCAAATTAAGCAGACCTTATTGGAAAGTTACCTTTTGACTATTCGTGAGCGACTACTAAGGAAATAAAAAACATAAGATTCTTAAAAAATTTCTACGAAAAAGACAAACAGAAGCTAATAATATTGGAAGCCCTAAACATTTTAGAACGAAGGCCTAACATGAATCATCAAACTACAAGCTTTAACAGTATGTTAAAACTATATACGGGACAGGCACAGCAGAGACAGCAGTTGGGGTTGCAGAGTGATGATACCCTAGGAACATCTGAATGAAAGGACAACATTGACCTTGTAAAAAACTAATGTAACCTCACATTTTGTTATGTTTGTTAATTAGTAGCATGCTATCTACTGTTAATTTTAAACTCTTATACAGTATGTAGGATAAAACTTTTATTTTTGTTTAGTGAGTTGTTTTTACTTAGTAATTTTATACATTATTACATCCTGAAGATGGTCAATGATGACTGAAACGTCGGTTTTATATTTTTTAAATTTAAGGTATCTATCAATTAAAAGGATTTTACAAGCAAATCTTTTGGAGATTTATTGCATTTAGTACCTAACGAATGGAAGTGTTGAATCAGAAAACTCGAGAAGCTATACCGAAAAATCATTCATAGAGAAATTGGCAAGAAATTTAACTGTGCATGTATATATATATATATAAATTTATAAGGAATTAAAGTTTGAACAAACAACTTATACTGAACTCTGAGATTATTACAAGATTGAGATGAACTTAAAAGCCATGTTTATATACATAACATTACATTACATAATGTTTATATATACATTACTCTTTACAATAATTCAAAAACGATTAATTTTTTATAACGTTATGCTCCAATAAGGATTGGAATGCTACTTATTACGAATGCTACATTCGTAATTTTATTTGTCTTGCATATTTTAAAAAGCGAGAAAAATTGTAGTTATTTTGATTCTGAGTAGCATTTCAGAGATGCAATTGTTGGCTAAAACAATAGAACCCATGATCGTACCAACAACTGACTTATAGCGCATAGAATTTATCTGGTGATTTTCATTAAATCTTTACAAAGGGTGTGGCATTTTTAGACACACAACCACCCTCCCTCTGATCTATAATCATTTTAAAAATACAAAAATCAATTCAAAGGGTGACTCCATCAAACTCTCATAATAGACTTTGTCACGATCACATTCTTTACTTATAGGATAGTAATAATATTCCTGTCTTAACAAATAGTGTCTGACTAGTGTACATTGTGTATTAAGATGAAAATATTTCTAATTATTATTGTTTTTTAAAAAAACTACGAAGATTGGAGCTTTTTTTCGAACTAATAATGACCAGTGATTGTAAAATCCGACTGGATTAGTAAAGATGCAGATTATAATAATATTGTGTAGTTAAGTTAATAGATATTCCAGATTAGTGATTCTCTACTTTTTTTCGTCACGGCACACTTTTAATAATTTAAAAACTTGGTTTCACACTAATTACTAGATAAATTAAAAAAAAACATAGTTAACTGTTATACCTATAATACGATATATTTTGTAAAAATAGCAGACGATAATAATTTTCAATGGAATTTAAAGCAAAATAGCATTACAGAGTAAAAAAAAAATTATTTAATTTTAAATACAAACCATATTGAATGCAAAATTTGAGGTTGGTTTTTTTTTCTACTTCATTTATATTTGGGCTTAAAAATGATAACACTACTCTCACTTCATGATCTAGAATCTAGATCTATATTTCATTTTTCATGCTAGATCTCTTCTCGATGCACACTCAGGCAGCAAAATGCGTTTTCTAAAAGTCCTCTCCGCTATTTTACTGTTTGCATCCGTAAAATTTGGTACAACAGTGGTTCAGTATCACTGTTATAGAGCCAGAGGTAGCCCTCAATACGTGATTCATTATCTGGGCAATCTGTTATAGCAGGGGTTCTCAGTCTTCCTTGGCCTATTCACCCCTCTCGCCTTTTCCCACAATGTCATTTCTCTCTCTCCCCCCCCCCCCTACTCTTCACAAGGTAGTATATACACTTTTACAACTTTACAGTGATTATGATTATAATAGAATTTTAAACATAAAATGCTAATTACAATTATTAATGGATATATTAAATATTAATTCTATCAATTTTTTTTTGAAATTATAATTAAAAGGTCAAAACCTATAATAGCTTTCCTCACTTTGTACACCTACTACAATTCACCCCCTGAAGATCCAAAATTCACCCCTGGGGGTGAATTTCACCCCCTTTGAGAACCCCTGTGTTATAGTGTGGTATTTACTCATATTGAGGAAAGTACTCCTCTTTCCTCAAAACAGTTCCTGTGTGGAAAGTGTCTCCACACAAAAAAAAATTTTGTGACTTGACTTATTCATTGATTCATTGAAAATAAAGTAAAGCCCAGCCAAACTGGTAAAGTGACAAGGTTTTTGGACAAGACTAGTTATAGCGACCAGCCAATCAGAGTAGGCGACTCAAGTTTCCCTCGGCTGACTCGTTAAAGCCTCCAATAGTCTCCAGAGAGACATTCATATGTCTCGGCATCTCTTAAATTACACTGCCCAGTCAGCACTAGTTTGCAGTGATTCATTTACCTACTTTAGCATAACTCACTCCACACAACTTGACTCACAATTAAAATGATATATAGCAATAAATCACAACTAATATCAGCATAAGTTTGAAAAAACTTCAATTCTGATTCAGTAAGTTTTAACAAATTCAATAACATATCAACCGTTAGATAGAATAGGTGCATTATGTTTTAGACCGAAACCCGATTACATAATACACCTATTAATTATTATATATGTATTTATTTTAAGTTTACTGTGTCGCTATTCTAGTTGAGTTGACCTATTTGCTCTTTTCATACTTTTGATGAAACACTATCCTCATTACAAAGGAGATGAAAGCAATACAAACATTTTAGTGTTTTCAATTAGTTGTTATTATCTTATCCTCTATTCTGTCATATTAAGTAAACTATATATATATATATATATATATATATATATATATATATATATCATCAAACCACAATATGAAATAGGAAAAAAAGACTAAGATCTTTCAATCGTAAAAAGGTTTTTTTCCCCCTTTTCATATTGTGGTTTGATCATTGATTGTTATTTCACGTGTTTAGGTGAAATCTTGTTATATATATATATATATATATATATATATATATATATCAGTTCAAAAACGAAGAAAAGCAACACACAGAGGAAGAGACACCTTAGAAAATATATATATATATATATTGCAATCAAGAAAACCATCAACAAAGAACAACAAACGTTTCAGTGTAATCTATAAGTACAGAGTAATAGAAAAACACACTAAGAGTCTCTGATTTTTGATTTAACTGTCATCAGGAGAGAAGAGGTAGGGATAACAAGCGCACTTATTTGAAGACCAACTGTGTTATCAAACGTATGTCTTCTTCAAGAAAAGTAAGAAAGTGAAGAACTGAAGAATAAAGTAATTAATATGATACAGTGGATATGATAAATAATAAGGAAATGAGTAACTATAGATATTAAAAATATAAAAATAAATTATATGTTGAAATTAACTTAAGTTGTATAAATGACAACATAAAACGGTAAGTTAAAAATACTTTTAAATATAATTTTAAAAATTAAATTTGATAAATAAGATAAAAAATAATAATAAATATTAAATACAATTTAAAAAAGGAAATAAAACAATATAAAAAATAAAACTGAATAAATATAATTATATATATAATATAATAAGAATATAAAATATGTTTAGGCTTTTTAAACATCTTTATCTCTTTAAATTTAGCCCTGGTGTGCAACCCCCCTTTCAGAAACCAAATATGCGCCTCCTCAGAAGGGCGTAGAATGACATTTTTACTTTCAGAGAGACTTGACTTAGTATCTGTAACCTATGGCAATTGTTAAAGGAACAATTGCTATATATATATATATATATATATATTATATATACCCTTTTGATTATAAAATAACCTTTTGTATGTATCTGTTGGTCTTAACAAAAATGTGTGTTATTTCTCTATGTGAGTTGTAGATTGTTTTGATAAATGTATTATAGTCTTACTCTAATTTTAGCCCTGAAGATGATGTACAAATACATCGAAACGTCGGCCTAGAAAGGAGTTTATTTTCTTTTATTTGACCTAGCCCTCAATAACAAAACAGTGAATAGAATAGAAGAGGTCAATAACAATTTTTGAGTTTATATATATATATATTAGTGTACTTCGGTAGCAGTCCTTCCTTTATACATGATTGGTTATACACGACTGAATATTGTCGATCGATGATCTTCTTCTCCAACTTTTCAAGTTTGCGGAAAATTAATTTTTCATTGTGAGAACAACGGTTCAAGGAATGAATTCTTCTTGTCGACGCGTTTCGACTGTCTACTGCAGTCATTTTCAAGACACAAAACAGGTGGGTTACCGGTCTCCTTATATAGCCGAGAGTCAGGGGGGGTGAGCGCTGATTGGCTGTGCTATTGTGGTTCTTCCTTCTCATTGGTTATTGGTTTGGCCTATTGCTGGGGCTTGTTCTCCGAGTAGCTTGAGTACTCTTGACATCCCAGTTTGTTGTCTATTGATTATAGGGCTATTTTTGGATATTTCTATTGCTTCATAGATTGGGAGTCTATTGTAATCATTGGTTTGCCTGATGATGGTGGTGTTTTCTGTAAGGTCCTGGCGGGATAGGTCGGAATTGTGTGCTTGTCTGGTATGGTTCTTTATAGCTCCTGATTGAAGGTGCATGGTGAGGCGTCTGGAAAGCGTTGTCTTTGAAAGCGTTATTCAACGAAAGAATAAACCAACTCAGGCAAACCTTTGTGAATAATGGATATACAAATAACGCCTTCGATAAAGTCCTGAATTCCTACTTGGTCAATAAGGAAAGAAATACCAATAATGACCCAGACGGAACGGTATACCAGCTGTACTACAGAAACCAGTTCACAAGGGAGTACAAAACAGAAGAAGCCGCACTTAAGAATATTATACGAAGAAACGTAAAATGCAAACAGCCCAACGACAGAATAAAATTACATATTTATTATAAGGCCCGGACCACAACAAATTTAGTCATAAAAAACAGCCCCATCACCGCAACCAGCGATCTGCAGAGAGTCAACGTCGTGTACGAATACAAATGTAAAAAAGGAGAGTGTGAGCTCCTGGCTAACGCCAAGTATATCGGCATGACGAAGACAACGCTTTCCAGACGCCTCACCATGCACCTTCAATCAGGAGCTATAAAGAACCATACCAGACAAGCACACAATTCCGACCTATCCCGCCAGGACCTTACAGAAAACACCACCATCATCAGGCAAACCAATGATTACAATAGACTCCCAATCTATGAAGCAATAGAAATATCCAAAAATAGCCCTATAATCAATAGACAACAAACTGGGATGTCAAGAGTACTCAAGCTACTCGGAGAACAAGCCCCAGCAATAGGCCAAACCAATAACCAATGAGAAGGAAGAACCACAATAGCACAGCCAATCAGCGCTCACCCCCCCTGACTCTCGGCTATATAAGGAGACCGGTAACCCACCTGTTTTGTGTCTTGAAAATGACTGCAGTAGACAGTCGAAACGCGTCGACAAGAAGAATTCATTCCTTGAACCGTTGTTCTCACAACGAAAAATTAATTTTCCGCAAACTTGAAAAGTTGGAGAAGAAGATCATCGATCGACAATATTCAGTCGTGTATAACCAATCATATATATATATATATATATATATATCAATGATCAAACCACAATAAGAAATGGGAAAACAAGACTATGATCTTTCAACCGTAACAAGCGGTCGGTTGAAAGATCTTAGTCTTGTTTTCCCATTTCTTATTGTGGTTTGATCATTGATTGTTGTTTCACGTGTTTATGTGAAATCTTTTTATATATATATATATATATATATCCACTGAAAATTCGAAAAAACGATCCAAACTGGACGCAAATCAGTTCACAAACGAAGAAAAGCAACACACAGAGAAAGAGACACATTTACAAACACAAATTTTCGGATGATCCATCTTCATGAGAAAAAAGAGAATGGGCGACCAAGCACGCCGGAAACACAACGGCAGGAAACCGTCCCGGCAACCGACCGTGCTGCCACGCGCGCCCGGTTCAGGAAGTAATGAAGTAGAGACGATCAGAAGAAAATTAATATTAAAATTAAAATTAAGAATTAAGAAAAGCAGTTCTGGTTGATTGAAGGTAAAATAAACAGCAGGAAGATAAATGAAGTATAAAAAGGAATACCGTGAAAAATACCTAAAATCATGAAAAAGGAAGATAACAGAGTTGGTAAGGCGATGAGAAACAAATGAAAATACAAGGATAAGATCAATTAAAAATAAATGTAATAATATAAAAAAATAAATAATTAAAGAAATTTAAAAAATAGGAATAAAAATAAATAAAATAAAAATAATAAATAAATATTAAATAAAAAAATAAAAAAATTAAATAAATATATATATAAATAAATAAAATAAAGATAAGGATAAAGATTAACTTCCTGAACCGGGCGCGCGTGGCAGCACGGTCGGTTGCCGGGACGGTTTCCTGCCGTTGTGTTTCCGGCGTGCTTGGTCACCCATTCTCTCTTTTCTCCTGAAGACGGATCATCCGAAAATTTGAGTTTGTAAGTGTGTCTCTTTCTCTGTGTGTTGCTTTTCTTCGTTTGTGAACTGATATATATATATATATATCATTTCACATATAATATATATAATATATTATATGTTATAATATATATAATAATGATCATTATATATATTATTTATATATATATATATATATATAATGATCAAACCACAATAAGAAATGGGAAAACAAGACTAAGATCTTTCAACCGTAACAAGCGGTCTTCGTCAGAGTCAAAAACCCAACAGTTGGGTTTTTGACTTGACGAAGACCGCTTGTTCCGGTTGAAAGATCTTAGTCTTGTTTTCCCATTTCTTATTGTGGTTTGATCATTGATTGTTATTTCACGTGTTTATGTGAAATCTTTATATATATATATATATATATATATTTGTAAATTTAGGGAGCAATCCTTCTTTTATGCATGTTTTGTTGAACGACCTTTGTACTGTGGCATGAATCAATTTCATAGTCGATCTTTGAATATGAACTAGTGTATTAAATACCAGAAAGATTTAAATCAAAGGTGAGAAAACTTGAAAGATCGACTATGAAATTGATTCATGCCACAGTATAAAGGTCGTTCAACAAAACATATATATATATATATATATATATATATAACAAGATTTCACATAAACACGTGAAATAACAATCAATGATCAAACCACAATATGAAATGGGAAAAAAAGACTAAGATCTTTCGTGGTTTCGTTGAACACGATAGAATATTCTTCAGAGGGAATATTCTATCGTGCTCAACTAAACCTGTATATCTGAGAGACTGCTGCCTAAATACACTAATATATATATATATATATATATATAATACAAAGAATTATGAGTTAGTAAAGTTAGAAAATTTGATCTAGACATATGTATAGATGAATGCAGAGAGAGAGAGAGAGAGAGAGAGAGAGAGAGAGAGAGAGAGAGAGAGAGAGAGAGAGAGAGAGAGAGAGAGGAGAGTGAGAGGGGGAGATAGTGAGTGGAGTAGTATAAAGTAAAATTAATGGCACTGAGAGATGAGAGCGGAAAGACTGGTGCAGCTTAAATTTGAATAGCAGTGAAGAATGATTTACATTCGCTTACAATCCTAGCAAGGTAAAGTTATATCTTTATAGTAGATATTATCCACAGTAAAATGGACCTCGATAATTGTTGGACTTCGCATTTCCTGACCTTTTTCAACGACTTGATCCAACAAACTCTGGAATTAGACAACTTTTCGCATAATCATTATATAGTTAATCTAGAACTAAATAAAACTAAATTCAAGGGAATAAATAAACTTGGAGTGGTCTACACTCAACTATGCTGTAAAAAAAAGTCTCTGTCAGAAGTAATTAAAAATTATAAAAATTGATAATGATGAATGATAAAAATTATTTTAATTTATAATTAAAAATTAAATGATTAATTGATTAATTCTACTATTGCTACAGACTTTTCATAAAAATTATAAACATATAATTGGGATGATGGTTTTCAACAATCAGTCATTCTTGTTTTAGAATGATAGTGATTCAATAATGAAAAGAAACAGGTAACATTAACATCAAATTAAACCTTTGATTTAGCAAATAAAATGACTGATTGTAAAATCAGACTAAAAACTACAGCAAAATACTTACATTTATAACAATCATTGAAAAATATTATCCAAAAAATAAATAAATATCATGAAAGGAGTTATTAATCTGGAACCTTATTTAGGTATTAATTACTCTTGATACATTTTTATCAAATTATTAAATCTGATAAATACTAAAAAAAAGTGAAATTGTGTAAAAAATAGTTAATAATACTGTAATTTCTTTTATCATTCAAAAGAGTTAATACAAATAAAAATTATTAAAATATAATAACTATTTCATTCTATTTTAATTTTGTTTATAATATATATTACTTTAAATTATTTCTAAGGCAATTTAATCAGTTATTATGTGGTATTTGCTCATTGTAGTATAAAAGGCTAATGAAATAGTCTCCACATATAGAAATTTAATAGTATAAACAACGCGTTTCGAGCATGTAGTGTTCTTCTTCAGGTATTAAGAAAGGATGAGTGTTTTTAGTACAACTTTTACTCAACTCTCACAGTTGTACCATAGACACTCACTCTTATTTAATGCCTGAAGAATAAAACTACGTGTTCGAAACGCGTTGTTTATACTTTTAATTTTCTAATTGCGGAGTTTATTAACCTAAGTAAAATAAGTAAATAATAAAATAGGTAAAAATAATTACCTAAGTAATGACTTTTTACCTAAGTAAATATTAATTATTAAGTATTAATTATTGTACTTAATTATCATTGAGTTTACTTGTAATACACTATTTGTATTGAGGCCTCGTTGGATGGAGGTGTAGAACCACAGTTGCAGACTGGAGTTCAGCATTACCTTCTGTTCTGTTACCTTTAGTTAGCCTATCTTTAGAATACTATCGGCAGAGCCACTGTCCTCAGTCAGCCTTTGGTAATCCCTTTATAGTTCAAACATGGGTTTTCTTGAGTATTTTTGGTCTAAAGAAATAACACTCCTGTTTATATGCCAACGTCTCGGCAAAAATTGTTTGGTATTTTCAAGGGTAAAAACAATTTATTGAATTGCTTTTTAATAGAAAAAAATAGAGCATTCAAGAAACAAACGGACAACAAAAACACAGTAAGCAAGAAATGAATGCTCTATTGGAGGTATCTTCGCAGAATTATTTTGCAGTATTACTTATCTGTTTAATTTGTTTTGTTTCTTGGCCGTAATAATTAAAAATAAGTAATTATGTTTAAACAACACATGTTTTTTATTAAAAAAAACAATAACACTTTTTTTGTAGCTTTCTTTTATTGTGTTTTTTGTTTTCTGTTGGATGATATTCCGCGGATGTTTTTGTTTTCACTACTTATATCGCCAATGTTTTTACAAGTGTTTATACCCTTGAAAATGCCTAACAATTTTTGGAGAAACTTCCGCATATAAACAGGAGTGTTATTTCTTTAGACTAAAAATCCTTGAGAAACCCATGTTTGAACTTTAACATTCATTGTTCGAGAAGCTATATTATTATCCCCTTATAGTTGTTAATAGACAACTGACGTTTCTTAGAGGTTTTGTTCTTGTAAGTATGCGATGTTTTGGTTTTGTAAATATGGGTTTGAGTGGGTGTTTGGTGTGGGTGCGGTAGACGCGTTCGTGAACTTCGTACTTCAATCGCCTAATCCAGGGGTTCTTAAACTTTTTCTTCCATAGACCCCCTGTAGAAATTTTATTTTTTTCATAGACCCTCTCGGAATTAAACTCTCATATCAAAACATACTTTTTCATTACTCATGCTGACTTCCTCCCCAAATCTAGTTTATATTTACTTATTATTTTTATTACAATACGAATACCTTAATATTCATTTATAAATATTATTTTATTTATTATTATGTTCATTTTATTTATTTTTATTAATTAATTTATTCTTTACTAAAGTGACATCCATAGACCCCCAATAGATCCCTTGGTGATCATAGACCCCCCATGAAGCCCATAGACCCCCAATAGACCTCTTGGTGATCATAGACCCCCCATGAAGCCCATAGACCCCACATGGACCCCTTTGAGAATAGCTGGCCTAATCACTGGTTCCCTGCTTTTCTTGGCCCTTGCACCCATTTCGTCGTTTTTTCACAATATCATCCCCCACCCCCTTCTTTCCATAGACCCCCAATAGACCCCTTGGTGATCATAGACCCCCCTTGAAGCCCATAGACCCCACATGGACCCCTTTGAGAATAGCTGGCCTAATCACTGGTTCCCTGCTTTTCTTGGCCCTTGGACCCATTTCGTCGTTTTTTCACAATATCATCCCCCACCCCCTTCTTTCCAATATCGCCTTTTTCAAAAAGTCAATTCTAAATTATATACAAATATTACTAAAAATCCTCTTAGTTTTTCTTTATTATGTTTTAAGTATTAAATGCTTATTAAATATATATGAAAATTAATTAATTTTTTAATTTATAATTAAGAGGTTAAAATCTACAATTGTTTTCCCCACTCTTTAAACTTATTGTGGAAGCAGTTCACCCTACGAAAACCCCTACATGGTCTAGACCAGTGTTTCCCAAAGTGGACGGTACCGCCCCCCTGGGGCGTTGCTTTGATATCGGGGGGCAGTAATGCAAAAAGGAGCGGGGATTCTATTTCCATAAATTGAAAATGTTCATGCAATATAATTTCTAAATTTAAGTGGAAACACAACATGTAAACTTCTAGGAAATGGTTTCTTAAAATTATTTGTTTTGATAATTCATTTTTATGCTAAAAGTATATTCTCACCTAAGTTTCTTATATTGTGTATTAATTCTTTTGCATAAATGTGCTAAGAAACAATACATCTATTGGATTATAAATAAATATTCGATTAGTAATTATTTTAATTTAATTATTAAAATGTTACTCATTTGGTTATTTAGTCTAGGTATCTGATTATTATTCAAGGGTGTTGAGTTATAGGTTTATGGACTCAAGGGGGCGGTCACTCCAAAAAGTTTGGGAAACACTGGTCTAGACTCTAGACCTTTTGTAACTGCTATAGAAAAACATTCTCAGATTTTTCTACATAAGAACATTTTTTAATGTTAGACTTTGAAATACAACTAAAAAATATTTGGGGTGACATACACTCAATTATATTATAAGCCAACATAATATTAACCTCGTTGACGATCAATTGAGGTTTTGATTTAGTTGAATGTAACTATTAATGTATTCCAATGTAATATTCAACTCGCTGGTAAAGTATAAACAAACTTATAGACAATAGGTTTAATGGTTATTTATTTTATTCCAGCTGTGTTCATTTTGTCGGTTATAACATGCATTAAATCATTGATCAAGAACAATTTGACTTGTTATTCTTCTTCTTTAATTATTAATAAAATGAAGACATGGACTCCATCGGACTTATACCACTTATGTGGACATATATATCCCACATCAGATATATATATATATATCAATGATCAAACCACAATAAGAAATGGGAAAACAAGACTAAGATTTTTCAACCGTAACAAACGGTCTTCGTCAGAGTCAAAAACCCAGCTGAAACACTAGATGCAGAAAACATCTGGTTAGGGGTTGAGAAGAGTTGGGAAAGAGTTGGTCTTCCAAGATTAGCCAAACAACTTGATTTTAATATAGTGTTTTCTAATCGTAATAACGTGGGCAATATGTTAATAAAAAACTCTCCCAGCAAATTGGAGTCTGGTGGTATTTATAAAATTCCGTACAAAAATTACCATAACATTTATATTGGTAAATCATTAAAGACACCTGTAAAACAATACAAATACAACATAAGTAAACAGGAAAAAAGTAGTCCCTTATTCTTGCATGTAAAAAATGAAAATCACCATATTGGTTGGACAGGAGCTAAATTTATTATCTATGAAAAATCAATGTTGTAAGAAATATTACTGAATCGTCTCTAACTAAATTTAATAGATCAAATATTATAAACATTAGTAACGGTCTCTTCAAACTTGATATTTTCGTTACGAGGGTAGTAGCCTCTTCTAAGAGGGTTGACAGCTAGCGGATAGTTTTTTACTATTTCTTACTGTACTCTTTTGTTTCCTTAAACATCCCTTTCTAGACATTAGTCCTTTCCTGCGCTTTCACTCTTTTAAAATACCACTCTTCCCTCCCACTCTTCTCAACCTCTCACCAGATGTTTTCTGCATCTAGTGTTTCAGTTGGGGTTTTGACTCTGACGAAGACTGCTTGTTACGGTTGAAAGATCTTAGTCTTGTTTTCCCATTTCTTATTGTGGTTTGATCATTGATTGTTATTTCACATGTTTATGTGAAATCTTTTTATATATCTATATATTTTTCTATTTACATCGTAATTATTTAAGATATTATGTGCACCTCTTCTGTCTCAATATCTTTGATAGACAGTCTTTGAGTGTGTTTGGTATTAAATGGAAAACGGAAGAAAGGATGACGAGGAGCAAATATGGAGGAGACTGCAACTCGACCCTGCATTCCCTAGATCAAACAGATCTGTTGTCAAAACACTTGGCTGGACCTTGGCAAACGTGCACTTAGCCAAGAGATCGGCTTCAATCACCCGGACACACTTGACAGATCTAGTGTTACGTAAGCCTCATTCATCAGGCAATGACTTAACATGTCAAGTCCTTCAATCATCACGCAAAGTACATTAAACTTTTTGTCATCGATTTAATATTAATTTATTATATATTGAATTATTTTACTAATTAGAGAAATACCAACCAACTTTATAAACTAAAGCTAATACAAATGTTTCAATTATGTTTTTTAACTACTCTTTAATAATTAAACTTTTATTTGATAGTGACTTTTTTTTAATATTTAGATTCCTTTGAAATAGAATGTATCATGTTTGAAAATGTTACATAAACCCCCCCTTTCGAGTCCATTTATGTTCCAGTACAGAGAGACCTAAAAGACTCTCTAGCACAGACTAGCGCCGACCAGGTGGCGTTTAACCAACGAGAGATTTGTAATATCTCTCTGCATGAGTCGTTCACTAAGCTACTGAAGGCTCCTCACAATGACGTCCTGATGGGTCCGATGAACTACCAGTAGCAAGCCCTGGTCCCGAGGTTACGGGCATTGCCCTCTTCGGAGGGAGGCGACCAAACTCTTATGAATCCTGTGGTAGTCCTTAAACTGTAAGGCACTGTAAGAAGCCTGCCCAGTCACTTGAATTGATTTAGTTATAACAATTTAGAATGAATTTTATAACTAAACTGTCATTATAGAATCAAATGTAAAGATTTGATCTTGTATTATGTATATATTATTATAATTTAATACTTTAAACTGTTAAATATTATTACTTTATTGCATATGATAATATGTTGTACTTTATTATTATTTATTTTATTATACTTTTAATAATTATAAAATATTATACTACAATACTTCATTATGTAGAACAAAAAGGAAGAACTTAAAGTCGAAGGTTTACAGAATATACTCAGCTTTCAAATAAGATAAAAACTAATGCAAATTACAAAAAAAATTATAAAAATTACTTAATAATTCATAGAGATAACCAATCGGCATGAAGAACTAGATAAAATTACTAAAGAATATAATGTGTTATAATTAACGGGTAGAGCAAACATACGACAGACGACCTACTTAGACCACTGAGAAATTCAATGCGTTGTAGGACAAGATGGAGAAACAGACTAGGAACTAAAGATGAAGAAATACTAGTAACTGATGATTGAGAGAGACTAGGAACTGACGTTGGATAAATAGACTAGGAACTGACGATAGAGAAACAGACTAGGAACTAAAGATGAAGAGATACTAGTAACTGACGATTGAGAGAGACTAGGAACTGACGTTGGATAAATAGACTAGGAACTGACGATAGAGAAACTGACTAGGAACTGACGATAGAGAAACAGACTAGGAACTAAAGATGAAGAGATACTAGTAACTGACGATTGAGAGAGACTAGGAACTGACGTTGGATAAATAGACTAGGAACTGACGATAGAGAAACTGACTAGGAACTGACGATAGAGAAACAGACTAGGAACTAAAGATGAAGAAATACTAGTAACTGGTGATTGAGAGAGACTAGGAACTGACGTTGGATAAATAGACTAGGAACTGACGATAGAGAAACTGACTAGGAACTGACGATAGAGAAACAGACTTGGAACTAAAGATGAAGAGATACTAGTAACTGACGATTGAGAGAGACTAGAAACTGACGTTGGATAAATAGACTAGGAACTGACGATAGAGAAACTGACTAGGAACTGAGGATAGAGAAACAGACGGGTATAACACCCGAAGGTAATGATTGATCGGTTAAAAGTATTTGTACAAAAAACTTTAAGAGAATGTATAACATAGCGCTTGGTACTAATATTACTGAATGACAGTTCTAAACTAAGTTGACCTGTACTCTCTCTAAAAAGATAAAATGCCGTATGATCAAGCTGAGATGTCACATTCATTAGCTGGACCATGTAATTTGAATTGTCTAGTGGGACGGCTATTAAGATTTTGCGAGAAACTATCCCGAAAATATGACAGTTATCTCTCACGAAAGAAGATTACTTCAGCATGTTTAAGAGAGAACTCTTGGAGTCAATGGTCGAAAAAGAGGTGAACGTAAATTTTTACATACAATAAAAAAACAGCAAAATTAAGTTAATGCAAGTTTTTATATTCATGTTTAGTGCTGCTAAACAATTACTGCAATCAAAATTTTTGGTTCTAAAGCGATTATTATAAACGGGTTTTGTTTAATACTAGATTTAATTGAAATATTCTCGAAAAAAAATTCAGTTGTTTAATGAAGATTCGTGTAATTATTCTCTCTAATAAAGTCGTTATGGACGTGTAATTATATCCTTGAGTTTAACATTGAGTCAAAAGGGATTAAGGGGATTTAATATTAAGTTAAGGCAGGGAAGAGCTATTGAATTTCGTGCAACCTAATAAATTAGACTGAGTGTCTTAGTTGAGAAAGGCACATCCTTCTCATTAGTAGTAGAGGTTTAGAAGCTCTGAGCCAGACTCTAACAGAGCAACCACTGACCACTCACCTTCTCAATCCGCCTTCACCCTATGACTACTTATTAAACAAAACCCTCAACAAAGGCATCCGAGTAAACCTAGATTCATATTATCTGAATTATAAATAAATATATACAAACAAACTAGTCAGGAAACAAGAAAACATCGGTAAGAAATTATTCAACGCAGAAGATGCTGCTAACTTCAATAATACTTGTTTCTGAGAAGACCTGGTGTCATCATACACCAATATATACATATATATATATACAAAACTATAGTTTATCGGGACTCGGTCAGTTCTTCAGGTTCAAATTAAACTCTCATTACCAACGTTGCGGTCTTTATTTAAAACCTTTTTCATAGACAGAACTAGAGTTTAGTGTCACGTGTTCATTCAGACTACAGTTGTTGTTAAAATCCACATACTATTTTTATTTGTAAAATAATTTGTAATGTAATACTTTGCTTTTCTGTTTCAAAATTTATACTTCTGCCTATGAAAAAGGTTTTAAATAAAGACCTTTGAACTTGAAAAACTGACGGAGTCCCGATAAACTTTAGTTTTGTTTCTATTCCACGGTCGATATTTTCCGTTCCCAGCCTGGGTAATGTAACAGAACCCAGCCTTCATTTATAGCCCTGAGGATGTCTTGAAATAAAGACGAAACGTTGGCAAAAAGGTGATTCCATATATTTACCCTGACCAAACTCTGAGAAAAAGAAAAAGTGTTTGTTATATATATATATATATATATATATATATATATATATATATATAAATATTGATAAAAGTATCCATCGTGGAAAAGAAACAAAACTAAAGTTTATTGGGACTAGGTCAATTTTTCAGGTTCAAATTAAACCCCAATGCTTTGGGGTTTGCCAACGTTTCGGTAATTATTTAAAACTTTTTCATAAGCAGAAGTACAAATTTTAAAATAGAAAAACTAAGTATTACATTACAGTATTACGTGACACTCTTCGAAATTGTAAGAGTTATTCTATTATTTGACTTATTTTTATGAACTCTTTTATTTTTTAAATGATTCCATATAAATATAAACACTTGAGCGTTGATATTTATATGAATAATGATTTATCGTGTGTATCAAATCTGATAGAAGATGCTCCTGAACTGAGTGCAGTTACTTACCTTTCGGCTATTCATTTAAAGTTGCCCATTCATTTCTTATCCCATTGTTGTCGACTATTTCATCTGTAGTTTGGTTAAGCCATTGCTCTAAGTGTTTTTTTTTAAGCCTGCTAGCAGTTTGGTAGTTTGACCACAATTAGGTTCTAATCCGAAGAGTCTCTGGTAAATGTCTGAGAGATAACTTTGACTAAGCCATTGCTAAAGCCCTCAGTAAGTATCTTCTTATCCTACTTGTCTCCTTCCTTCATCATGCCATGTCCTTTATCGACTTTCCTCAGTGATTATTATTTACATTTAGCATTTTCTGGATGTTAAATAAATGTTCAAGCTATTTTCTAGCAACACCATATTAGCAACATTTTTGAAATAACTTCATATAATTGAGCTGTTATTTTTGAAAGTGGTATAAGTCCACTTTATAAAAAAAATGAGCTAACGGTAATTTTAGTAATTTATAGACATCTTCTCTTCATATTTTTAATTATACATTTAATGGAGTACGATTTTATCATTATGTAAAAGAAAAACTTTTGCTATAAAATATTACCGCAAAAATATTTTTTTTGAAAGTGGAATAAGTCAATTCCTAATAGTTATAATTAAAACCTCTTTTTTATTGCATTTATTATTGATTATTTTGGGTGCACTGTGCACTATATTTACCATGAATACTTCACTAAACTAGTAGTAAAGGACAAAAAATTTCAAAATTATAAGTTTTTGTTCTTTGTTATCTTAACAAAGTTATTTACATTATACACTTGTTTATTCATATCGCTTTTTTAATTTAACTAATATTAACACTTAATGAATTTGATTACTCGAGTATTTAAATGGTTTTATTATTACTTTTTACATTAAAAATCAATTTTAGTAAAGCTAATGTTCTATAAAAACATGGAATTAAATTTATTCTAGTTTTTATTTTTTTTAATACATTCTTTTTGAAAATGGTATAAGTCCATTTTGAGCTAAGGAAATTATTTGTTTTTTTTTTTAAAAAAAATTATTAATTTTTATTTCATAATAAAATTTAAAAGGTGTATAGTATTAAAAACATCACTCGAATAAATTAAAGGTTGCCCATATTTTTAAATTAACTCAAATGCAAACCCTTAATTATCTCGATACATAAAAAAATGGACTTATACCACTTTCAAATATAACAGCTCATTTAACCATTTTATTTGTTTGTTAAGTTGGCGATGTTTTTCAATTCTCAGAAATAAAAACTGATTCTCACACCATACTGCTACAAAG